>CM042138.1:126930717-126955155 GCA_023376005.1 Doryteuthis pealeii | reverse complement strand
AAGGGAATCACATTAATAAAAGAATTGAGCCTCCCCACCCTCCTCGCATGCTGACAAAACAAACAAAAAATTCTGTTTTCAGAATTTTAAGAAAAATGTCTTTTCAAAGAAACCTCATATTTTGTTGCTTTTAATACCGAAAATTATTATTAAAAACCAACAATTAGACGATTTTTAGGAAATAAAAATATACATACAGGATAAAATTTGACATATTTATATTTGGTTATTTTTCCACCGTAGGTTGGAGGTATTGACGCATACTACGCATCATTTAAAGACTTTGACCCTTCTTCATTCATATACATGATAACAGATAGAATGGATGACTGGAATCCACCTAAATCATGGAAGAGAATAACTTGTATCGTGATCATCTGTGTCGGCCATCAAAATAAGGAGATTATGCCTGCCCAATGCTCCCTGAACACTGTCAAAACAATCAGGCATGAACTGGGGAATTGCAATGGAGACTACGAGGCTGGGGCTAGAAGAAATAACATAACAGACGATCTGATTGCGTTCGTACAACAGAATTCCTCGAAAATCTGCAGAAAAAAGTGTTGAAGGACCCTCAGATGCCTACGTGGAGTTGCTAAACACTGTAGTCAACCCTGGATAACAAGGGTAGCCAATGGTAGGCCATTTGTATGGCAGCAGGATTCTGTACCCTGCCACACTCTGGGAAAAAGTAAAAAAATGGTTGTTGGCGAATTTTACGACTACACCAGTCCCATGTTTAGCCTCCGAACTCCACAGATCTTAACCCCATGGATTATTATGTATGTGGCGCTGTTGAGAAAGACACCGATCACCGTGCTAGTACTACAAAAGTCCAGTTAATCGACAGAATTAAGGTGGTTTTGAGACCCTTCACAGGGAAACTGTAACATCAGCTTGCTTCAGGTTCCGGAGAAGGATTGTGACTGTAATCGATACTAATGCGGTATTTTGAGAGAAAATTGTTGACAGTATGTAATTTCCGTGCCTGTTGATTTCTTTACAATCCATTAAATTTTGTATTACCAAGCACTTTTTTCTTTCCTTATGAAACCGTCAAATTTATCCGAACACTCTGTATATAAAGTGCAGTTGTGTGTATGTCCGGGTGAACTACTAAAAGAAAACAATTAACAACAAAGTAAATATATACACATTCACTATCACCAGATCTTGCTTTTTGAGCAAAAATAATGAAGATTTGATTTATTCGTGAAAATGTTTAAAAATTTGGATTTGAATAGTAAGAGAAGGGAAAGTCATTGGTGGCATTCATGGTTAAAACATAAACAAATCAATTAGTATAAGACCAAAACAATCAATGAATCTACAAGACTCATTTTTTCATCCCTCCTCTACCTAGGCAACGCCGAACAGCCGTTTCTTGACCCGACTAAATAACTCACCACATACTTGAATGCGTTTAGATGAAAAATCATACGCTCACAAACACGTACTTGCTACCTTGCGTCAATCCTACCCGTGGCGACCTCCATTCACATTTTCCACTTCAGCCAGTTGATATATGATATACAGTGGTACCTGACTTACGAGTGTTACAACTTACGAGTTTTCCCAATTATGAGTTGTCACGCGGTCGATTTTTTTGTTTTGTGTTGAGAGCTAAAATCTGAGGTATGAGCGAGCTTCAGATTCGCTTATGTTAATAAGTTCAATAAAAACATTTAAGTTTCAAAATCAATTACGCCAATGAAATATATTATTGATAAAAAAATAGACATTAAAACATATTACTGCATATAATTCATTACATTCTATTTCATTATGTTTTATATGATATAGTGACATTTGTTATCTAAAAAAAAAAAAAAAAAAAATAAACGTAACAAAAAATTAGGGTATTTTGGGGATGCTGGAACGGATTAATGGTATTTCAGTTTATTTCCAACGGAGAAATTGATTTGATGTACGAGGAAATTGAGATAAGAGAGGAATGAATTAAACTCGTAAGTCAAGCACCACTGTAAATGATATGGCCTCCTGATGTTGTGTGTGTGTGTGGTGTGTGTGAGTGTGTGTGTGTGTGTGGTGTATGTGTGTGTGCGCGCTCTCTCGTGTGAGTGCATGTGAGTGTGTGTGTGTGGGTACGCGTTGTTCTGTGTGTCTGTATCGTGGCAGAGTTTATGTTTATGTGAGGTCGACTGTATTCACGACCGATTCGTCATAATATTTGAGTCAGAGGAAGGGCTAACTGTGTCAACTCCCTTTCCAACCGTTGCGAACATATATATCATGATTTCTCTTGTTCATCCAGTGCGCGGCGGTGGTGGTGGCGGTGGCGGCCCACTTCAGTTAATTCAGCCCAGTCTCTCTTTCGGGAGCCAATCAAAAATGGCTAGTTGAAGTCCAGGGTGGCGATTCGACTCAGGTCGTACGCCTACCGACTTTTTATGACGGTAAAAGAAAAATGAAAAGGCCGAAAATGCTCATGAAAAATCACTTGTATTATACACAACACATATCTATCTATCTATCTATCTATCTATCTATCTATCACAGACTATTCTTTCCTTTCTATCTATCTATCTATCCATCTATCTATCTATCACAGACTATTCTATCTATCTATCTATCTCAGTCTGTTCCTATCTATCGCAGAGAATATATATATATTATATATATATATATATATAATATATGTGTGTGTGTGTGTGTGTGTGTGCGCACGTACGTGTGTTAACATTAAACACACACACACACAACATATTATATATATATAATATATATATGTGTGTGTGTAGATAGATAGGAGGTACTTTCAAAATGCATGAACATTTGTATAATTCTCTAATGGGAAAATTTAATCATTGCTTGAAACTAAGATTTATCCATTATTATTGCAATTGGATATTTATTGAGCTTTTAAAGTAGAATGGAATTTTCTTTATTATCTTAGATAATTCTAACGTTGTCTTTGTTAACAACAATCTCGATTTAATACGCCGTTTTTATGCCTTGTGTTAATATTCATACGAAAATCTGATCATTTTAATAACTACACGTTTACCATTTACATTGTAAATCCCATTATGTTCATCAATAATTATATGTTTATCTACTCAAATTATCCTCACTAAGTTCGCTTTCATGACTCCAAATGATTTGATGATTGTGTAATAAAATATAAATAATTACGATGTATCTTCATAATAGGAATCATCGCTATTATACAATTCGATCCGTGTTTGTTATAAAGATCTATTCATTAACGCCGTTTGCATATTAATGAAAAGAAGGGAACGAAAATACAATATTTAACTATGGCTATTGATATATTCTTCTGTCCAAATTCATTACTGACGTATGTATTCTCTATCATCAATGCAAACGAAATTATCATAATTATCATGTCCATTTCATTCGAGTTCCTTGTATGTCTCACGTTAAAGCATCATGAAAGTCGCAGTCGTTTCGGCGTCTATCGTAAGGGGGGATATTATCTTACACGTCTGACGAATCATTAGATGCGTACGACTAACATGGCCTTGTGTCCGTAAAGCTTAACATAGAAAATATTTGCAAATGAGTGTTTAGCGACTATTTCTCATATGTAAGTTTTAAAATTCGCATTCCCTGTCAACATATTAATCTAATTTCGAACACCACTCACTAACGACGTCAACAGATACGCCTCTGAATCTTCACAGTAATTTACAGAGTCTTATTATTCGATCATCTCGTAATTATTAATTTCAGAAGATTCCTGGACAATTAAGATTTGCTGTCACACAATCTACTCTGTGTAAAATTACAATAATAATAAAAGTAATTTATCCGATCTTAATGCTGTTGTTTAAATGGTCTCGATTCCGTCCCTGTTTTCCAATTCATCCAGACTCATTTCCAAACAGTTGGGGACCGTTCGGAGGGGACTAGTTCATATTGGTACATAATTTACCTTCATGTTCCACAGTTTTTCGCTTCTATGGTCAGGCCCAATTATTTGTCTATCCTTTTTTTCCTTACATTTTCACCATGGGATACACCGGAGGGCACAATCCACAAAAGTAAAATTCTTCTTCGTGGTTTGCAGGAATAGCAAAAACCTGACCGTCTAAGAGTAGGTAATCCGTTTTATCTATAATAAATTCCAAATTCTTTTTGTATTTCATTTTCGTGGAGATATTCTGATAGGTTTATATACCATTATTCTCCATGCTAAAAGCTTAGTTACTTGAATAATTCCCGCTGAAAATCCTATCCCACCCAGTCGTGTATGGCTATTCGAGTATCCTGCATTTGCTTTTCATATGGATTATCGTTTAAGCTGTCTCTTCCAAAAGAGCATACAAATATTTCTATCCTTAATCTTATCTATTAGATTTTCTACATTATCAGTTTTTATTTTGCTGTTGTCGGTTGTTATTAATAGGAGAAACAATTACGTGGTTTAGGTTTCATTTTCATAGCTATGTCCATGCCATGCATACGATGTTTGCTTCCTATTTTCGCTTTCCGATTTAATAATTACAATCTTCCAGTGCTATATTTATTGTTATTTGTTATTATTGCTGTTATGCGCTGGTGTAATCAATCTCTGCTCTCTCTGTCTTCAAGTCGAGGGAATTTTCGCATCAACACAAGCACAAATACCTGCGTGTCTTTTTCTTCTTTCTTTTCTTGTAAATTTTTACATGATCTCTCGAGAGTTGGAATTCGTACATCGACATTTATTTCCTTTTTATGTGGTCAGCATTTCAGAGCTGGTCTCTTGTCTGGCTTAAAAGGATTCAGAATATCTTACCATTGAGACTGCCCAGGTATGTATTTATTCTTTTGGCTAGGTTACTGATGCATAGTGTATATATATATATATATATATATATATATATATATATATAAAGGTGTGTCAAAAACTATCGAGATTCTTTGAACTTTTTGACGCACCTTGTCTTCTGAAAAATAACGTTCCATTCATCATTTCTTCAAGATACAAGGTGTGTCAAGAAGTACCATGTTTAAAGCTGTATTGACCAAGATAGAAATGAAGAATGAATGGAAAGTTATTTTTCAGAATACAAGGTGTGTCAAACGGTACAAGAATCTCATTACTTTTTAACACACCTTTTATATATATATATATATGTACATATATATTAAATTATAAATTAACTTATATATAATGAAATAGACATGGAGCCAATGACGCCTGGTTACACTCCTTCAGACATATATATATCATGCATATTGAATACATAAAGTGAATGGCGGTTGTAAAGTTTCTGTCCTATAAGATTCCAAAGCAAGACTTGATTGGAAAATCATATAAGCGAGGAACTAACTGTCAATACGTGTCGTTGACTATTTCTTCGCAACTGACGCATGGATATATGCTCTCTATGATCCGGAACAATGTATACTTATAAATATAGCGAACCATAAACACACACACACACACACACACACACACACACACACACACACATATATATATATATATATATATATATATATATATATATATATATATATATATATTATTATTTATATAATAGTATATATAATATCTTTACTCTTGCACACTCTTGTCTTTCAAATTTAAGTATTTAGTTAAGTGAATAAATCCATGGATTAACGTGAAACCAAACGTTAGAAATCAATAATTGGCACTAAAAACAAAATAAATAAAATTAGCCTTCCCTTCCCCCTTAAATCAGGCATGGGCCTTTTAAATGGGAGGTGTTGCCTGGGGGATATATAATCACCAATTATTATCAATGGTCCATAAGCCGAAGCCACTGTTGACCAGGACTGTTTCAGTAAGAAGTCATACTTCGCACCATCTACATGTCCTGCCTAGAGAAAAACAATCTACTTATATAAACCTATAAGGCTGATATATATATATATATATATATATATATAATATATATATATATATATCCCGATTCCGCCCCTGTTTTCCAATTCATCCAGACACCTTTTCAAACATCTGGGCACCGTTCGAATGGGAATAATTCCAATTGTTCAACACACACACACACACACACACATACATAATATATATATATATATATATATATATATATTTATATATTTTTTTGTTTGTATTTCACTACCGTTTGTGTATACTGAAGTCGGAGTGACAGCAAGTTTCCCCGGTTATCCAGGAAATTTCTAGGTATTCAAAATCCTTTTAACAGACCTAATTTTTCCGCAAATGTCTTAAATTATTTTTGTAAGCTCTCTGACCACGTCCAGGTATTAATTCATTTTCATGGTGTGGGGAACGTTTCTTTACTTTTCTTTCCATATCTGCTGGAACGATGAAATCTATGATTCTATTCGTTAGTTTTTTCTTGTCAAACCTGTTTTTCACTCTTAGATAAAATGATCCGTCTGTTATTTTTACTATTTTTACTCTTTTCGAGTTTCTCACACCTGCTGTTAGTAGTGTTTTCTTTTCCCTAACTCTGGATGACAAGTCTCATCAGATCTCCAGGGTTCTTCTTAGTATTCTAGCTGATTTTAGTAGTGCTGTGTTCTGGATAATCTGAATTTGTTCCTAATCTCTACTTCCCTCAGTATTTTTCCGGGTTCTTAGGAAATGTTCCAAAAGCCCCAACTATGATTAGTATCACCGTCACCCACATATTCGATGAGTTTTCAGTTCACTAGCGAGATCCCAGCATTTTTAAAGCTTTCCTTCCTTCCTTCCCTTTCACTCTTTACTGTAACAAAGATATCACTAGATTCTTTCTTGTTAATTAAAACGTAACCTTTTCTTCTGGTTGGAGATGGATGAATTTTGCCCTTAGAGAATGTATGCCTCTCATTTTCAATCACTGCTTCGTGCATATACTATTTGTCCGTAAGGTGAAATTTGTCTCTCTTGCACAATTACGTGTGGATCATCTTCTCCACCTAATTGTGTCTGTTCTTGTATTCTTTTGATGTATGTTTTCTGCATTCACTTTTCATGCGATTAACTACGTTTTTTCAGTTCTCAAGTATACTTTAGCATTTGTAGAAGGGTGTAATGAGTTATTCTAATAAATGCCCTCTCAACCGCATCCCATGCAGAATTTTAAGTCTCCTCAAAAAATAATGTACTGGGTATGAAACTCAACTATATTCAGTGATGTGGCTCAATTTTTGTTGCCATTACACTTAGGTCCATTATAACCCGGATCTATGTAGTGTTAAACCTATAGATCAAATAAATAAATTTAATCAAGTATGAAATTAGTATCAGATAGAATAATGTTTGGTTGGTTGGATTTTACGGCATGACAACACTCGTTGGGTTATTTTATGCTGAAAACTTTTTGTTTTAATCATTCTTGATGGGTATTCAACATTTTCTTTAAAAACTCAATATTTCAAAACACATTTTTAAGTCGTTTTATTTTTCTATTTAACACATAGATGGGACCCTAAGATGGACTGCTACTCCGGGTCGTAGTGGCCCGGGACTAATGGCGCTTAAAGGTACTCTAAACTCCCCAAAGCTCCAAAACTGGAACTTAGATACAGTTTAACGTCACATTCAACGTATTAGAGATTCAACGATTTAGAGAGGAATTCTTAAACCTATATAATTGGGTGCAAACATATGATGTATTTCTATTAAATAGAAACAGATACTTGAAACCATATATTTTTCTAAAAATCATTATTACATAGAATTACTTGAAGCAATAGAACCGTGTACAAATCATTAGTGTTAAAAAGAGATATTTATAGCTATACTTGTTTACAAGTGATTTCACTGGACAGCATTTTTTTCTGTCTATTACTCAGATAAATTATGCTGTGCTAGACTAAATGGAATACGCTGACTTCGAATATGTAGTCGGAATTATCCGAGCTTGTCAAGTTTAGGAATATGTACATAATTATATATTAATTGACATACAGCGTATTTACGTTCAAGGCAATTAGTTTATCAGGAGATAGTGCATCTATGTTAAAAATAAATTTAGGTGACTATCCAAAATAAGCTGAAAAATATTAGATACTTTATTTCTGATATCTTCAAAAATCTTAGAAAAACTTGTTTGCTGGTCTCCAAGCGTATAAACCAGTAGTAGTTATCAATTATTTTTTTACGGTGAATTCCCATGGCGTAGTGACTATGGTGTATGTGAGTTCTTACTCCAGTCGTGCTATTAAATTCACTGTGGATGGGAAGGAAGTCACAAAACAGAACAAATACTGGGCGTTGCCAGAAACCTGGAAAGGCTGTGAAACATGGAGCTAATGGTGATAACAGTTGTTATTGGTGCTCTTGGAACGATCCCTAAGGATTTTGGAAAGAGGCTGTGGGAATTGGATATCACAGGAAGAATCCAGACCATCTCGTCACTGTTCAAATCAGCGACAAGGCTCAGAAGAGTCCTGATGACCTGTTAAACGTGCTCTCGCTTAAACTATGTAAAAAAAACTCGCAAGCAGTAATAATAATAATAATAATAATAATAATAATAATAATTTGCCATCCTGTCGGATCAAAGAGATGAAAGGAAAGGAAACAAAAAAGCTGACTAATACTTTGATCTTGCCAGAGAACTGAAAGACTGTGTACATAAGCGTGAAGGTGGTACCAATTGTAGATGGGTGTGATAGGAACGATCTTCAGAGGAATGAGAAAGAAACTGGGGGGAATTGTAAATAAGAGAAAGAATCGAGACCATCTAAAGAATGATATTGTGAAGGATACTCAAGAGTGCTGGAGACCTGAGAAGATTTTCTGTCCCCCAAGCTCCAGTGATGGATCAGCGCTAATGTTGTTGAAAAAAACTCGATAACAATAATTATAGCCGCAGCAGCTGAAAGTCATTAAAAATCGAGACAGCTATATTAAAATCACAACAAGTGTGAAAAAGAAAGCTAATGATGATATATATATATATATATATATATATATATATATATATATTAAAATCATCACAATTCTACACGCATCATATTTATCTGATCTTTATCTTTGCCTTCTCCCAAAAACAATCGTTAAATAAGAAGCACCAACTTAGCCATAACATATCAGAATTTCTGTCTTGCGTCGTAGTTCCTTCTTTTCATAAACTATTCCCCGTCCTTTATCATCATTAGAATATATCTGCATAATCGTTGACATGATGTCAGCTCTTAATGATCAACATCGCCGTTGTATCCTCTAAGATATGATAACATCGATTAGCGGCATCCATTCTCTTAAATCTTCGTAATCGTTTTTGCATTCTACTGCGATTTGGGCGATTGCAATTGTTAAGCCCCACTGCGTATCGCTGGTCAAGTTGTCTTCTTCAAATGAGACAGCTGAGGAAAAGCAGCCTGGGTTTTTGATGTCGGCCTCGGGGAGAATAAGAAGCAGAATCGATCGTCGAGTATTTGTCCGATCTCTGACATCTTCTGTCACTCCGGACGTCTGCTGAGGGGAAACGGACTTATTCAATTCATAATGTCTACATTAATTCATATACTCCACTACACTCACCTAGTATAGATTAATGTATCAGCTCAAAAGTCCGAGTACATGCAGGCGGAGAGACACGCGGAAACACAGAAATACAAGCACGCGCCTACACATAAAATCACAAAAAAAGAAAAACTTGAGTATGGATATATGCAAGAGATTGACATGATATACGTACATATACGCATACATGCACTAGGCTTGCAATACTGCACACACACGGACACACACACACACACACACACACACACACCACACACATATACATATATATATATATATATATATATATATATAATCAGTAGATATTCCGGCAGGCATGTTCTATTAAATGAACAGACAAGGATGTAGATTTTTTTATATTGGCAGTTATCAATATATATATATATATATATATATATATATATATATATATTGTTGTTGGCATCCTTTTGTCTAATAAGAACGACGGCGACTGTCCCCTTCTTTTACCTGCAACTGCGTGAGTGGCTGAACAGACCATTTTTTGAATGGCAATCTGGGTGTAGTGACTGGCAAACAAACAGTGATGCTGCTGGAGTTGTTTGTCTCTCCATCTTTTTGCTATCTTTTCTGCAGCGGCTTCTTTCCTCTCTTTTTCACTCCTTTTCATTCCTTATTTGACATGGAGGCGCCAGGTCGCACGGTTTTCTGCCACAAGCCTCCCGTGTGTTGGTGTTGATGTGGCATGTCTTCATGTCCCTCTTGCAGACATCTTTAAAGTGCAGCTTGGTCTCCCAACGGCCAGGTGCCCTCTACTAATTCACCATACAGTAGGTCTTTGTCCATCCACCAGATGTGACCAAGCCTACGCAGGCGTCTCTCGCAGATGATGGCAGGCATGCTGTCGTGTTGCTCGTTTGTGTTGGGCACTTTGTCCTGCCAGCGTATGCGTAGAATGTGGCGTAGGCTTCTGAGGTGGAAATTGTCTCTGAATATGTGATCCAGGCTTCGCTACTTTATAGGAGAGTACTGAGAACGTACGCTTTGTAGACGCGCAGTTTGGTTCTGTTAGTAAGGCTGACATTGTCCTAGATTCTCTGGCCCAGTTTGGCCATAACTGCCGCCGCTCTCGCGATTCTGCTGTTAAATTTACTGTTAGTGGAGACTGGATTGGGCAATGGGACCCAAGATACTTGAAGCTGTCCACTGCTTTCCGGCCGTACCCGTTAATGACAATGTCGGCGGTGGAGTGTCTACACTTTGTGCCATGACCTTGTCTTATTTAGACTTATGGCAAGTCCGACTCCTTGCAAGCTTGTGTGAGTCGACTAATAAACTGTTGCAGGCCGTGATCAGTGTGACGTTAAGGCTGCGTCATCGGCGAATAGCATTTTCCCCGAATAGGACTGTCGTGACTTTGGTCTAGCTCTAAGGCCAGCAATGTTGAGACAACTTGCCAGCTCTGGTGTGTATGTAAACTCCCTCGATGCAGTCCTCGAAGGCATACTGGAGAAGCAAGGAGAATAAATATCCCGAACAGCGTAGCGTGCAAGAACCACAGCCTGCTTCATTCCGCTTGCTGACTGGAATGCCTCAGATGTTGCCCCATTAAAACAAACTGACTGTTGCATGTTTTCTTGGAAGAGCTATTGATTCCAATAAGTCTGTACAGGCAGCCTATCTTCTGTAGCAGTTTAAAAAGTCCGCTTTGGCTGACCAGGTGATTGCCTTGTTAGGTCTATGAATGCGGTGTATGTAGTGGATCTGCCTATCTCTGTCACTTTTCCTGCAGCGCGTAGTGATATAATAATGTCGACAGTTGACCGGTTTGCTCGGAAGCTACACTGTCACTCCGGATAGATGCATGCAAGCGTCAGCAGACGCGCCAGTGTAAAACATTGAGCAAATACTTTCCCAACTAGGCTGAGGAGGAAATGCACCGGAAATTGTTGCAGTCGCTCCCGATCTCCTTTGTTTTCCTTTTTTGGTATAAGGTGACGATGGTAGCATTCCGTATGTTCCTGAGGAATGTAATGTCCTTGTTCCCAGCAACTGCAGAGTAGTTCGTGTAGTGGTTGAGCAGCACTAACTTCTCGCTTTCAAGACCTCTGCTTGGTATGCCATCACTCCTGGTTGCGTTTTTGTTAGGAAAGCAGTCGATGGATTTTTTGAGCTCCCCGCGTGGTAGTGTGTCCAGCTCTTCATTGCCGGGAGATCAGAGATGCCAATTTAGGCGTTTTCTGTCACGATACAACCACCCCCCAAAAATTCGTTGCGGTTGCTTACAGTTCAGTAATGCTCAACCAACGTCGCGGCTGCTTCCCTTGGATCAGTGATGACTCCTCACGTTTTATCGTTCAGTGGTCAGTCTTTGTTATGTGGGCCTGTATTCTTTTTGATACCATCGTTCATGCCCCTTGTCATCTCCCATGTTGGCACTGTCTCTATGCTGCCGAAACAGTTTAGCCAGTAATGTTGGCGCAGTGTCGGAACAACCCTCTTGGCTTTTGTTTTCTGGGCGTTCCTCCGGGCGTTAAGCGTATTTGACTAGCGCTACCTAGTGTGCCAGGACAAGCTGTTTTCTTAGCTTCAACCAGAGACTTCATTTCCATATGCCTCAAACCAGTCCTCAGTTTTGCTGTCCTTTTTCCCAGTAGATTGTAGATGCACACACACACACAACACACACCACACCACTCACTCATTCACTCACTCACACACACTAATTTATATATATATAATATATATATATAATATATATATAATAATATATACTAATATATAAATATGTACATTTGATATGTGAGTATACATACACGCACCCTTCGACAGCCATAATCGATATATATATTTATATATATATATTATATATATTAATGTAATTGATAGGTCGATATACATTCACGCACACTTGCAGCCATACATAATTGTGTGTGTGTGATGTGTAAAACCACTAAAATAATATCTAGAAAACAGAAACTTAGCTTCTGATCAGCCTGATTTTCGCGTGCCACACGAAACCCACAAAAGAACAATTCACATTTTATCAGGTCAGAAAATGAAATCTTTAATTGTAATTTCGAAACAAAAAAAATCGAAATAATTTTATTCAATCAATAGTTCAATCTTTTTAAAATCGTATTAAATGAAAATTCCATCGTAAAATATGTTCAGAATTATTTACGGGAGATGAGAAAGCGAAATGACAACTTGCTATTGGAAACTACTATTTAGATCCTAGGCCAACATTTTTAATAACCTCTGCAATTGTAGGCAATACAATAGATTGTGTATTTTGTTCAAATAATTAATGAGCAGTACTTTCAAAATGTGATGGTCATAAATCCGAAAGAAAAAAATTTGTTCTGAATATTTTGAACACATTCGTTTTCTTTTATTCTATTGATTTATATTCGTTTTTTTTGTATTAAAATATCCCAAGTAACCAGAAAAGCCGGGAGGATTAAGTAAGCAGTAATATTCAGTGATGCCAAACTATTCTTGCTTGCCGTACGGTCCAAGTAATCAGACGAAATCGTTTTTGTCTTTATTTGAGATAAAACTTCATCCTTTGTTCAGTATTATATTCTCAAACAACAAAAAACACTCAACCATAACGATCCTCAGTCGTATTTCTGACATCCATAAAACTATGACAAAAATCATAGGAACATTCATATTAGTTTTATGGATGTCAGAAATACGACTGAGATCGTATGGTTGAGTGGTTTTGTTTTGAGAATAATTACTGAACAAAGATGAAGTTATATACTCAAATAAGACAAAAAACCGATTTTCGTCGGATTACCTTGGACCGTACGGCAAGCAAAATAGTTTGCATCATGAATATTACTGCCTACTTAAATCCCCTCCCGGCTTTTCTGTTAACTTGGGAATAATTTATAAAAAAAAAAAACGAAATAAAAAATCAATAGAAAAAAAAGAAAAAGAATGGTGTTCAAATATGCAGAACAAATATTTTTCTTTCTGGAATTTATGACCATCACATTTAGAAAGTACTGCTTCATAATTATTGAACAAAAAACACAATCTATTGTATTGCCACAATTGCAGAGGTTATAAAAATGTTGGCTAGGATCTAAATAGTAGTTTCCCAAATAGCAGTTCAATTTCGCTTTCTTTACTCCGTAAATAATTTCTGAACCAATATTTACGATTGCGAATTTTCATTTGAATACGATTTTTAAAAGATTGAACTATTGAAATGAATTAAAAAATTATTTCGATTTTTTTGTTTCGAAATTACAAATGAAGATTTCATTTCTGACCTGAAAAAACAATGTGATGTTCTTTTGTGGTTCGTGTGCAAACGCAGAAAAATCAGGCTATCAGAAGCTAAGTTTCTGTTTGTCAGATATCTTTACGTGTTTTACACACACACACACACAAATATGTAATGGCTGCAAGTGATAGCGTGAATGTATATCGACCATATCAATGTACATTAATATATATTATATATATTAATATATATCGATATGGCTGCGACGTTGCGTGTATGTATATCCAACATATCAATGTACATATTATATAATATATATAATATATTTAATATATATATATAGTATATATATATAATATATATAAATTAGTGTGGTGAGTGAGTTGAATGAGTGAGTGAGTGCGTTGTGTGTGTGTGTGTGTGCATCTACAACTCTACTGGGAAAAAAGGACAGCAAAATGAGGAACTGGTTTGAGCCCTATTGGGAAAAAATGAAGTCTCTGTTGAAGCTTAGAAAACATCTGTCCTGGCACACAATGGTAGCGCCTAGTCAATCACGCTTAACGCCCGGAAGGAACGCCAGAAACAAACCAAGAGGTGTCCACACATGCGCCATACATCTACGGTGCTAAAACCTGTTTCGCAGCATAGAGACAAGTGCCAAACATGGAGATGCCAAGGGGCATGACGATGTATCAAAAGAAGTACAGCCCACCATAACAAACTGCCACCACTGAGAACGATAAAACGTGAGGAGTCATCACATGACCAAGGAAGCAAGCCGCGACGTTGGTTGAGCATTACCCATGACTGTAAGCAACCCAAACGACAGTGACAGAAAACGCCCTAAAATGGCATCATCTGATTCTCCCGCAATTGAAGAGCTTGGACACACTCCAACGGCGGGTGAGCTCAAAAAAATCCATCGACTGCTTCCAACAAAAAACGCAACCCAGGAGTGATTTCATACCAGCAGAGGTCTTGAAAAGCGAGAAGTTAGTGCTGCTTCCAACCACTACACGAACTTACTCTTCAGTGTTGCTGGAACAAGGACACATTTCCTGAGGACATACGGAATGCTACCAATCGTCACCTTATACAGCAACAAAGGAGATGAAGCGACCTGCCAACAATTTCCGGTGCATTCCCTCCTCAGCCTAGTTGGAAAAGTATTTGCTCATGTTACACTGGCGAAGTTGCTGACGCTTGCATCTCGCATCTATCGGACAATTTAGTGACATGTAAGCTTCCGAGCAAACCCGGCAACTGTCGACATGATATATCACTACGCAGCTGCAGGAAAAGTGACAGGGATAGCAGATGCCACTATACACCGCATTCATAGAACCTGAACGAAGCAATCAAACCTGGTCAGACCAAAGCGGACTTTAACTGCTACAGAAGATAGGCTGCACTGTACAGACTTATTGCGAAATCAATAGCTCCTTTCAAGAAAACATGCACAGTAACAGTTTGTTTTAATGGGGCAACATCTGCAGCATTCCATGTCAGCAGCGGATGAAGCAGGGCTGTGTTCTTGCACCTACGTTGTTCGGATTATTTCGTCTCCTTGCTTCTCCAGTACTGCCTTCGCAGGACTGCAATCGAGCGGAGTTTACATTACACATCATGGCAAGTTGTTCAACACGCTGCCTAGAGCTAAGACCAAAGTCACGACAGTCCTCATTCGGGGAAAAATGCTATTCGCCGATGTACGCAGCCTGTAGACGTTACACTGAGCACGGCCCTGCAACAGTTTAGTAGTCGACTCACACAAGCTTGCAAGGAGTTCGGACTTGCCACTAAGTCTAAACTAAGACAAAGGTCTCATGGCACAAAGTGTAGGGGACACTCTCCGACACATTGTCATTAACGGGGTACGGCCGAAAGCAGTGGACAGCTTCAAGTATCTTGGGTCCCCATTGCCAATCCACAGTCTCACTAACAGTAAATTTAACAGCAGAATCGCGAGAGCGCGGGCAGTTATGGCCAAAACTGGGCCAGAGAATCTAGGACAATGTCAGCCTTACTAACAGAAACCCAAACTGCGCGTCTACCCAAAAGCGACGTTCTCCAGTACTCTCCTTATAAAGTAGCGAGCACTGATCACATATTCAGAGACAATTTCCACCTCAGAAGCCTACGACCCACATTTCTACGCATAGCGGCTGGCCAGTACAAAGTGCCAACAACAAACGAGCAAAACACAACAGCATGCCTGCCATCATCTGCGAGAGACGCCTGCGTCAGGCTGGTCACATCTGATGTGGATGGACAAAGACCTACTTTTTTGTTATTTTTTGGGTTTTGGGAAATTTTAAGATAAAGGGGAAGGGCACCTGGCCGGTTGGCGAGACCAAGCCTTGCCACTTTAAAGATTTCCTGCAAGAGGGACATGAAGACATGCCACATCAACACCAACCCACACGGGAGGCTTGTGGCAGGAAAACCGTGCGACCTTGGCCCTCCATGTTCAAATAAGAGAATAAAAAGGAGTTGAAAAAGAGAGGAAAGAAGCCGCTGCAGAAAGATAGCCAAAAAAAGATGAAGAAGACAACAACCTCCAGCAAGCATCACTGTTTGTTTGCAGTCGACTACACCAGCAGTTTCATCGGCCATTCAAAAAATAGGGTACTGTTCAGCCACTCACGAACAGTTGCAGGTAAAAGAGGGGGGACAGTACGCCGTCGTCTTTATTAGGACCAAACGGATGCCACAACAAATATAGATATACATATATAATATATATAATATATAGATATATATATATTATGGCGATAAGGCTGGAGCATGTAAGTATGTCATAGATTATCATCAATGTACATCTATACACATACACACAGCACACACATAGCATAAGGATATATCTGTATTCTGAAATGCTAAAATCTACATCCTTGTCTTTTACATTTAATGAGAACATGCCTGCCGGATATCGACTGAATTAATATATACTATATAATATACATACTATATCGGGTATTATATATATATATAAATTATATGTGTGTTGCTGTTGGTTATGTGCGATGTTCCGTGTGGGCCAGTATTGCAACAAGCCTAAGTGCCATGCATGCGATATTACCTATATCATGTCAATCTCTTGCATATATTCCATACTCACAAGTTTTCTTTTTTTGTGTTTTATGTTGTAGGCACGTTGTTTGCTTGTATTCTGTTTTTTGTGTGTCTCTCGCCTGCATGTACTCCTACTTTGAGCTGATCATTAATCATACTAGGTGAGTTGTATGGAAGTATATAATTAATGTAGACATTATGAATTGAATAAGTCCGTTCCCCTCAGCAGACTCCGGAGTGACAGAAGATGTCAAGATCGACAAATACTAGACGATCGATTCTGCTTCTTATTCTCCCGAGGCCGACATCAAAAAACCCAGGCTGACCTTTTCCTCAGCTGTCTCATTTGAAGAAGACACTGACCAGCGATACGCAAGTGGGGCTTAACAATTGCAATCAGCCCAAATCGCAGTAGAACTGCAAAAAACGATTACGAAGATTTAAGAGACATGGATGCCGCTAATCGATGTTACATATCTTAGAGGATACACGGCGATGTTGTCATAAGAAGCTTGACATTCATGTCAACGGCATTATGCAGATATATTCTAATTGAGATAAAGGACGGGGAATAGTACGAAAAGAAGAGAACTACGACGCAAGACCGAAATTCTGAATAGTATGGCTAAGTTGTTGCTTCTTATTTAACGATTGTTTTTTGGAAAGAAGCAAAAGATAAAGATCAGACACAATATGATGCGTCGTAGAATTGCTGATGATTGTTAAGATATGTATTATATATATAAATTATCATTCTACTCTTAGTTCTTTTTCACACTTGTGTGATTTTAATATTGCTGTCTCGATTTTTAATGACTTTCAGCTGCTGCGGCATATAATTATTGTTATCGAGTTTTTCTCAACACATATCGCTGATCCATCACTGGAGCATTGGGGACAGAAAGTCTTCTCAGGTCTCCAAGGCACTCTTGGAGATATCCTTCACAATATCATTCTTTAGATGGTCGCGATTCTTTCTTCGTATTAATCAAATTCCCCCAGTTCTTTCTCATTCCCTCTGAAGATCGTTCCTTCACACCATCTACAATTGACCACCTCACGCTTATGTACCACAGTCTTTCAGTCTGGCAAGATTCAAAGTATTTGTCAGCTTTTTTGTTTCCTTTCCTTTCATCTCTTTGATCCGACAGACCGGCAAATATTAATTATTATATATTATTATTATTTATTTTTACTGCTTGCCGAAGTTTTTTACATAGTTTAACCGAGAGCACGTTAACAAGTCATCCAGGGACTCTTCTGAGCCTTGTCGCTTTGCATTTGAACAGTGGACGAGATGGTTCTGGATTCTTCCTGTGATATCAATTCCACAGCCTCTTTCCAAAAATCCTTAGGATCGCTTCCAAAGCACCAATAACAACTGTTAATCACTATTGCTCCATGCTTTCACAGCCTTTCCAGGTTTCTGCAAAACGCCCAGTATTGTTCTGTTTTGTGACTTCTTCCCATCCACAGTGAATTTAATAGCCACGACTGGCAACAGAAAACTCACATACACCATATCACTACGCAATGGAA
The DNA here is from genome assembly GCA_023376005.1 of Doryteuthis pealeii. NCBI lineage: Eukaryota > Metazoa > Mollusca > Cephalopoda > Myopsida > Loliginidae > Doryteuthis > Doryteuthis pealeii. The sequence goes on along the minus strand of CM042138.1, from coordinate 126,936,895 downwards.
TTCACCGTAATAAAAACATTGATAACTACTACTGGTTTATACGCTTGCAGACCAGCAAACCAGTTTTCTTAAGATTTTTGAAGATATCAGAAATAAAGCTATCTATCATTATTTTCCGCTTTATTTTGGCATAGTCACCTAAATTTATTTTCTAACATAGATGCACTATCTCCTGATAAACTCAATGCCACTTGAACGTAAATTACTCCTGTATGTCAAATTAATACTATAATTATGCTTACATATTCCTAACTGACAAGCTCGGATAACTTCGACTACATATTCGAACACAAGCGTATTCCATTTAGTCTAGCACAGCAATAATTTATCTGAGTAATAGACAAAAAAAAATGCTGTCAGGTGAAGATCACTTAGTAAACAAGTATAGCTATAAATATCTCTTTTAAACACTAATGATTTGTACACGGTTCTATGGCTTCAAGTAATTCTATTGTAATAATTGATTTTTAGAAAAATATATGTTTCAAGTATCTGTTTCTATTTAATAGAAATACCATTCATATCGTTATGCACCAATTATATAGTTTTAATGAATTCTCTCTCTATTCGATTGAATCTCTAATACGTTGAATGTGACGCTTAAACTGTATCTAAGTTCCAGTTTTGAGCTTTGGAGAGTTTTAGCAGTACCTTAAAAAGCGCCATTAGTCCCGTCGAGCACACGACCCGGAGGTAGCCAGTCCATCTTAGCGTCCCATCTATGTGTTAATAGAAAAAAAAAACGACTTCAAAATTGTTTTGAAATAATATTGAGTTTTTAAAGAAAATGTTGATACCCATCAAGAATGATAATTAAAACAAAAAGTTTTCAGCATAAAATAACCCAACGATTTGTCTCGCCGATAAAATTCCAACCAACCAAAACATTATTCTACTGATAACTAATTTCATATTGATTAAATAATTTATTGATACTATAGGTTTTATAAGTAGATCCGATTATAATGACCTAAGGTGTAGAATTGCCAACAAAAATTGCATCCACATCATGAATACTAGTTGAGTTTCATGACCCCAGTACATTTATTTTTTGAGGAGAACTTAAAAATTCTACCATGGGATGCGGTTTGTGAGGGCGTTTATTAGAATAACACTCATACACCCCTTCTACAATGCTTAAAGTTAGTGTAACTCTAAGTGAAATACAGACACAAACCATACATACAAGAACGAATACAAGAACAGACACAAGTAGGTGGAGAAGTATCCATCATGTAATCGTGCAAGCAGAGACAAATTTCACCTTACGCGACAAATGTATATGCACGAACAGTCATTGAAAATGAGAGGCATACATTCTCTAAGGGCAAAAATCATCCATCCCCAACTAGAAAGAAAAATGGTCTTATATTAACTAAAAAGAAATCTATGGTTTGTGATATCTTTGTTACAGTATAAAGAGTGAAAGGGAAGGAAGCGAAAGCTGCTAAAAAATGCTGGATCTCGCTAGTGAAACTGAAAACTCATGTCGACATATGAGGGTTGACGCGTGCATACTAATCATATGTTGGGGTCGTTGGAACATTTTCCTAAGAACCCTGGAAAAATACTCGAGGAAGTAGAGATTAGGAACAAAATTCAGATTATCCAGAACACAGCAGTACTAAAATCAGCTAGAATACTAGAAAGAACCCTGCGAGATCTGATGAACTTGTCATCCAGAGTTAGGGAAAGAAAAACTACTAAAGCAGGTGTGGGAGAAACTCGAAAAGAGTAAAATAGTAAAATAACACGACGGATCATTTTATCTAAGTATAGTGAAAAACAGGTTTGACAAGAAAAAACTAACGATAGAATCAAGATTTCATCGTTCCAGAGACATGGAAAGAAAAAGAAAAGATATATTTATATATCCCTATCTCTCCACACCTCATGATATATATCTGACGTTGGTCAGAGAGCTTACAAAAATAAATTTTAAGACATTTCTATATTTTCTTTGGCGTACCTAGGAAATGTCCTGGATTAACCGGTCGCGAACTTGCTGTCACTCCGTACCTCAGTATACACAAACGGTAGTGAAATAAAACAAAACCAAAAACCCAAAACAAATTATATATTTATATATATATACTACTTCACTATATATATGTATGTATGTGATGATGTGTGTGGTTGACCAATTGGAATTTATTCCCATTCGAACGGTGTCCCCAGATGTTTGAAAAGGGTCTGGGATGAATTGGAAAACAGGGACGGAATCGGGATTAGCAATATATATATATACTATATATATATATTAATATATATATACTATATAATATATATCAGCCTTAGGTTTATATAGTAGATTGTTTTCTCTAGGCAGACATTGTAGCATGCGTGCAAAAAGTATGACTTCTTACTGAAAACAGTCCTGCATGTATATCAGCACGATGAGACGTGATGATACGTTCAAACAGATAATATCAGGACGACAATATATATATCTTATTATAATGGAGATTGTGTGATTTTCTGTCTTAAACCGAAACTAGTATTCCTACTCCATCACAGCTATCTTCGTTATGAAATCATCATTCTCCATAATTTATTTTATCATTTAACCTCAATTATTAATAAAATTTGTCTTACATTATAAATACTGTTAACCATGTCTACACTACTGACAACATGCAATTTATATTGTATATATACTACAAAAAAAGCAGTTTACAGTGTGAACGGCAAGGCTAATTTGCATATTGATATTTAAAATGTGATTTTAATAAATATGTGCTTAGTATTATGATTTCTAACTGTGTTGGTTTTGTATTTTAATGAATATAAACAAAAAAGCCTTTCTATTAATCTTAAAAGAATACCATTAACAAGAAAAGATAAGTGTCATTTTTTCTTTACTTCCTCTTTTAAAATAATACTTGAATAGAAAAATAACAATGAAAGACAAGATGATGCCAAGAGTAAGGTTTCAGTTGCTTCCATTTTTTATACTCCCTCTGTTTCAAATCTTATTATTATTACTCCCCTGTTTCAAATCTTTACTGTATTCTTATTTAGTTTCATTAGCCTTTCTAATTTAATACAATATTTATATTACATTAAACTTAAGTATAGCGTGCCTCTTGAGGTTCATTATATTTGCTAGTTATTATATATATATATATATATATGGAAATATGTGTGTGTGTTGTGTGTGTGTGCTGTGTGTGTGTGTGGTGTTTTGTTTTATGGTTTGCCTATAATTATAAGTATACATTGTCCCGGATCATAGAGAGCGTATATCCATGAGTCAGTTGCGAAGGAAATAGTCAACTCTCTCACCGTTTGACTATCTCTCTATTTCCAATCAAGTTCTTGCTTTGGAATCTTATAGGACAGAAACTTTCACAACCGCCATTCACTTTATGTATTCAATATGCATGACTATATATACTTATTATATATATATGTATAATCCCACAACAGGTCGGTCACTGAGGTGTAACAGCGCGTCATTGGCCCATGTCTATTTCATATATATATAAGTTAATTTATAATTTATATATATTTGTACATATATTTACTATATAAAAGGTGATGTTAAAAATAATTGAGATCTTGTACCTTTTACACACTCTTGTATTCTGAAAATTAAACTTTTCATTTTCATGGTTCTTCATTTCCTATCTTGGTCAATACAGCTTCTAAACATGATAGCTTCTTGTCACCACGATTGTGATGGCTTGAAAAATGATGGATATGAACGTTATTTTTTCAGAAGACAAGTGCTGTCAATAAGTTAAAAAATCTAACGAAGTTTTTGACACACCATTTATATATATATATAATGATATAATTATATATAGTAGATATATATATACACTAATGGCTATCGATAACCTTAGCCAAAAGACATATAATACATACCGGGCAGCTTCTCAAGGTAAGATATTCTGTGCAATCCTTTTAAGCCGACAATAGACCATTATATATGAATCTCTCTTCCAACTCTCGAGAGATATATATAAGAAAGAAGAAAAAGACACGCATTTGTGATGCCGAAAATCCCTCGCACTTGAAGACAGAGATGATTGATTACACCAGCGCATAACAGCAATAATAACAAATAACAATAAAATTAGCACCTGGAAATTGTAATATTCAAATCGAGAAGCAAAATGAAGCAAAACATGTATGCGATGGCATGGACATAGCTCATGAAAATTTATAATCCTAAACACAATTGTTTCCCTATTATTTTATTACAACAACCGACTAACAGCAGAATAAAACTGATAATGCTAGGAAAACTAATAGATTAATATTTAAGGATAGAAATATTGTATGCTTCTTTTGTGAAGAGACAGCTTAAACGATGAATCCATATGAAAAGCAAATGCCAGGATACGTCGAATAGCCATACACGCACTGGGTGGATAGGATTTCCAGCGGGAATGTTATCAAGTCTATAATGTGGTGACCTATCAGGAAAGATCTCCACCGAAAATGAAATACAAATAAAGAATTTGGAATTTATTATAGATAAAAACGGATTACCTACTCTTAGACGGTCAGATTTTTGCCCTATTCCTGCCAAACCACGAAGATATTGAATTCTTTACTGTTTGTGGATTGTGCCCATCCGGTGTATCCCATGGTGAAAATGTAAGAAAAAAAGGATAGACAAATAATTGCGGCGCTGACCAGAAAGCGAAAAAACCGTCTTTATTTTTTATGTGTATATATTCTTTTTTTTTTACCTAATATTTTTATTTTATTCTTTTCTCTCTTCTTTTCTCTCTCAACTTTTGGAAAATTGGATGAATTGTTATTATGACTCTTTATTCTTTTCTCTATATTTACTTCTATTATATATTTCGTTAAGATTATTTTTTTTATTTTTATTTTTATATCATTATTTTATTGCTGTTGTATCTGCTATATTGTTCTCTTCCTATACTTCAAGAAATCTTGCTGAAATTATTTATTACGAGGTGATCGAATAATAAAGACTCTGTAAATTACTGTGAAGATTCAGAGGCGTAATCTGTTGGACGTCGTTAGTGGTTGGTGTTTCGACAATTAGATTAAATATTGTTGTTCTTTTTTGATTATATTTATATTTGTTAGAATAGTCGCTAAACACTCATTTTCATGTTAAGCCTTATGGGACACCAAAAAGGCCATGTAGTCGTACCGATCTAATGTGATTCGTCACGACGTCGTATAAATGATAATATCCCCCTCCTTTACGATTAGACGCGAAGACGACTGCACTTTCATGATGCTTTACGCCTGAGACATACAAGGACCGAATGAAATGAACATATGTATAATCATCATGAATAATTCGTTTGCATCTGAATGATACCTCGAAGAATCATACGCAGTAACTGAATCTTGGAAGAAGAAAACTTATATCAAAATAGCATAGTTAAATATTGTAATTTTCGTCCCTTCTTTCATATCAATATGCAAACGGCGTATAGATGAATCAATTCTTTTTGTGTGTCTATAGATCAAACACGGATTCGTACATGATGAATAGCGATCTTCCTATTATGAAAGATTACATCGTATATTATATTTAATTACACAATCATCAAATCATTTGAGTATGAAGCGGACTTAGTGAGGACTTCCAATTTGAGTTAGATAAACATATAATTATGACTTACTATATATAATCAATGTAAAATGTAACGTGTAGTTATTAAAATGATCAGATTTCGTATCGTAATATTAACACAAGCATAAAAACGGCGTATTAAAATCTAGACTCTTGTAACCAAGACACGTTAGAATTATCTAATCCCTGAAGTAATAAAGAAAATCCATTCTACTTTAAAAGCTTACAATTAAAATATCCAATTGCAAATAATAATTGGGATCAAATTCTAGTTTCAAGCTGACAGTATTATAATTATTCCCATTAGATTGTATAATGTTCATTTTGAAAGTACCTCCTATCCTACTTCTACCACACATCAATAATATTCTATATATATTATATCGTTGAACTAAATTATATCTATCTATAAATCTCCTTATCTAATCTATAACCTATATCGTATATATATATATATATTATATATATATATATTATATATCGTTGCAAATAAATTATATGCTTTATATAATCTTATCTAATAATATAATAATTATATAATATATATATATATATATCGTTGAATAAATTATATGCTTTTATTATAACTTATCTATAAATATTCAT
>CM042138.1:126879725-126930617 GCA_023376005.1 Doryteuthis pealeii | reverse complement strand
ACATCTCTAGCCAGAGCTAACCCGGAGTAATAGACATGGAGTGTATGATCATCTCTGAGCCAGAGCTGACCCGGGAGTAATAGACATGGAGGTGTAAACCACTGCTCCAGACCTGGCGAAATCAACTCCATATATGAGCTAGCTTAATTCCTCAAGATAATATGATTGTTGGCTATTCATACCGACATGTGTCCGAATAAGCGTCAAATCATTTTTAAATACGACGTACAAAAACAAAGACGTTTTTATCTGAAATGGATCCTCAAAGTACTTTGAAGTCTTATTTGATCAACAGTCACAGCTATTCAAAATACTTTCCCAGTATGGCCGGAATATACAATCGTCGTAAAGTTGTATATTACATACTACATATAAAGTGAAGTGACAACCGTGCAAAATCCAAATTATGCACATTAAGCCGCATCTGAAATAATGTCAAACAAAGAATTGAAGAGGTTTGTTTGTCTCCTTGTTTAAGACAATAGTCAATTATTTATGGGTTATCTAATGCCAAAGCCGTCCTCATAGAAGAAAGACGAGTAGTAAGCAAATTAAACACCAAAGAGAAGGTAATGTGTAGGTTTATACCGTTTCAGTATATTCGTCCAAATGTGACATAATAGTCCAACTGATTTGAAACTCATTACTACGTGTCTCATTCAGAGCGTTAGCCACTCACTACGACGAACTTCCCTCTCAACCTGAGACAGGATGTAATAGAGTATTATATTAAGTGTGATATATTAAGGCATTATTCCTTATTTAAACAACACATCCCCTCATGATAATTTAATGCCTTGCCAATCCTTCTAAGAAGACAGTAATACTATCCAATCCCATTTGCTAGATGTTTGAAGTGTTCCACTCATTTCTCTTAAAGGTATAGTCATAAAGTACGTAATAGCCCGAGTAGCGTTTGAACGCATCTTACTGATGAAAACAGTTAACCACTACCCACGAGTAACTTAATCATATTTGTCAAGAATCAGAAGAAAATAAGAAGTCATTGCAGCCAGAAAAAGGACGATAGGCCTAGTCCACAACAATACAATATTGAAAATACAGAAACATTGTAGAAACACATAATAGAATTAATCAAGGAGAACAGATAAAGATATATAAATAAGGGAGAAAAGAAAGAAATACAAAATACAATGCGTAGAAATACAATAATTGAAGTAGAACTCACTAAGCACGATTAAATTATTTCTAACATGTTACAGCTGAGAATATTGATAAATATTAAATACATCAAAAAGACTCTAATCGTCATTATTTAAAAGCCGGGTGAATTTAGTGAATTTCAAATATCATGTGTGGCTAGATTAAAAACAATAATGCAAAAGAAAGTAAATAGTAATAAGATAAAACGATTGATTTTAAATACTTTAGCGATCTAGATCTTCAAAGAATGAGAATCATTGAATAACGAGTTCTTTGCATCTAGAAAAAAACGAGTTAGCTTATCAATTTTGAAGTGAAAGTAGGTCAATCTAAAGTTTTATTAAGTATTACACTTTCATGTTAAATTTGATGTTGCTTAATTTAAATTCGGAAATTTAAATGAGAACAAACAATGTACTAGAAATTATAAAATGTCATTTAACATTTGGCAGACTACCGATCTTGTGTATCTATCTATTTTCTATCTATCTACTATCTATCTACTCTATCTATCTATATATATATATATATAATAATATATAAGTAATATATATATATATATATATATATAATAATATATTATATAATTGTTCGAATACATGTATAAATAGCATATTATACTCCAAGCACTGAAATGTTTGAAAAATGTAGGCAAAATAAACTTACAGTAATATGTAGAATTATTTATTCAGACATGTAAAGTTAGTAAAAATAACGCCAAAAAAACATACAATTTCGGATATTACAGGTGTGGCAGAATACCTCACATATTTAAATACCCCGACTCTATCTCTCTGTTTATCATGTGTATCCTGGCTCTACAATAAACTGCATCCGTTAGTGGGTTTCTGGAGTGTGTAGTGCAGTCACTCCCCGGTACAATAATCAGAGTGTAGCACCCATCATACACCCATTAATGTGTCGAATAGATTCTGTCCTGAAACTTACTTATTATTAACTGGGATAAATTATTTTATTAAGAACAGTTATTTGGAACTTCAAATTTTTTCTTACAAAAAGGTATTATATAATTAGTACAGTAAATCTACAAAAGTATTATTTAATTATTAAATAATATTATAACGTTTAATATAGACGATTATTATCAATTGGGCATAAAAATGTATTAGGAGGTCTACTACGTATATTACAAAGGAAATGTTACAATTATAATAGTAGAAAAGTATTAAAAATTAGCCATCACGGCGAATGCAAAAAACAGCCACACAGCCACCACGCCCACACACACACACATATACACACACATACACATAATATGTATATAAATTGGAAAGTGAGAGGTGAAGTTTTATGTGGTTAATACCAGTTTGAATACCGTTTAAGATTGACTGGTTTATGATTTTGAACACTGCAGTAACATTGGACATTTATGTCAGCATAATTATTCTTTAAAAGAAAGTTATTTTTACTTTATTAATTGATAGTTCTCCTATGGAATTATATCACATAGTATAGACACCATATATAATTCCCTAAGAAACTTTAATAAATATTAAAGTTAATTGAAAAATATCTAAACATGACAGAAATGACATTACTGGAATTTTGTGTATTGTGTAGTCATTCCAATATATAGGCGTGTTCTTTAGCTAATTAACTTGAACATGATCTCAAGCAATCGAAATACGTGTCGCGAACATATAGATTGAATAAAAAACTCAATTTACGGACTATAACTGATAATTTACTTTCCTCTCGTTAGATCTACAATATATATATATATAATATATAAAATATAAATATATAATATATATATATATACCAGAATGGAAACTGTTCAGCATACCGTAAATGAACAGTTGACGCAAATAGGTATTCGTTCCAAATTTTGCAAAATGCCTCTAATTTGAAATAAGAATTGAGAAATATTGGGTGCATGCTCTCAGTTTCTGAAGCAGACTTTTACGTAACTCATTCCTTTAATTCAATGTAAGATCCAGTTACATTGAAAACCTGTAGTTATTTTCTTTTTCCGACATTTCTCAATGAACAATTAGATGGATACTCGTTGATTCCGCAAATCAATTCTTGCTGAAGAGTACTGGATAGCCACGTTACAAATGAATTCGGTTCCATTATTTCAGAAACGGGGTAAGTATAGATTAAATGAGATTCTGGCAATTTATTTGAAGTGATGAATTTCAGGTTTTTTTTCTTTTCTGTTTTGTTCTGATAGACTTTGAGAGGTTAATTTTTTCTTCGTTAGAATCAAAACTGAGCACCGAATATTCCTGTAATACAACAAAATATTCATTTTCCCCTTACTGATTTCCTCTCTTTCAACCGTCCTATTCCTCTTTCTGTCTTAATAAAAGATGAGCCAGGCTAAATAATACAATATGTCTATTTAAAAGTAATATATATATTCTTTAATACCAAGAAAGTTTTGTTTCTATTTTATTCTTATACATAAAAAGGATATTAATCGGTAGTGTTTAATATTAAATTAAATTTGTAACCAAAGATTCAAATATGTAGCAATTCTAAAAAGATCTATATGCTAAGCGATGTTGTTGTTTACTGGGCAGATGTATGACAATTTTTGGTTACAGAGGTGCGCAACTGTATAATGATTGATTATGAAAAAAATCCATCTCATTCTATGATTTGGAAATACTGAAGTATTCTCCGTTTTGTCTGAAAAAAAGATTTATAAATAGATATAAAAGGTGTATAATCTATGGATCATGCGTCACAAACAAATACACACACACATGTATGTGTGTATTTAAGTATAAAAATTAAAGTGTCCACTAGTTTACAATTGTTTTCAAATTTCATTTGTGATAGAGACATGTAATCTTCAGATTGACTGCAATACCCGGGTTGTTTAATGTTTAACCAAGTATATATGGCACGCTGACTGCTTTGCCGCCCACTTTCTAGAAGTTGGTGGATCTAGAAATTTCTACTGAATTCCTTAAAGAGGAGTAAACTCTCGAAACATGTATCCTGGGTATGTAACGCAACTGCATCCAGTCGTGTTGATTCACTCGAGCTGTAAGTTTCTCTTAACAATATCTGTTTTAAAAATATTAATATTAGTTTGCAATAATTGAAAAATATATAAATGTGTGTAAATTTGGTTATTAATTGAAATTATTTACATAGGTTATTATCCTTATTAATTAACTTAATTCCATATCATTTCTCGAAATACTTATATAGTACTATGAAAACATAAAATGTGAACATATTATTTGAGTAGATAGAATTAACTCGTAACTATAAATACTTGTGTGCATATATTACTATTATCATTTACTCATTTTGAGTTTTCACATCAGCATTAGCTGATGGTCTTTCACTGAGTCTCACTGACAGCAAAAGTTTCCTCAGGTCTCCAGGACTCTTACTGAGTATTCTGGCAGGATTGCAGCAGTGCAGTGTTCTGGATGTATCAATCCTTCCTCTGATTTCCAGACTTTCCAAACCTTTTTACTAATCCTTTTGGGACCCGTTCCAAGTGCACCAACTAACAGTTAGTATCAACTTTGAACTTTTTCAGTTACCTGGCAAGGTCTAGGTATTTTTCCATTTTGTCAATTTCCTTTACCTCACCCTGTGATCTGCTGGAACTGCAAAATCACAAGTTGACAATTTCCTTTCTTTTTTGTTAATCCAGCACTAGGTGAAGAGCATTAGTTGTTGTTTTAAACTCTACATTCTATATAAATTCCGGTATTAAAAATAATTATTTGAATATGCAATTGTTTAGATATGATTAACCATTTTTCCTTAATACCGATAATATATTGTAAAAATAATACCCATCAAATGTTGCCAATGCCCTAATACCAATAACTAATAAAACCAACAGACCAACTTTGAAAGTTGCCAATGCCATCACATCGTTGCCGACAGCACGGATTAGCCTGACTCTCTCTAGCCATTGGCCCCCTATCGACCATTGCTAATCGGTTAGTTCGCTAGTGGCCATACAACTAAATTTTTGTTGGGTGTCGCTTTCAGATTTGTTAGCAAAAATCCCGGAGCATCCATTGTATTCACATAATAGCTTCCTCTAACAACCATTGGACAAAATCATGTGATGCTCATAAGGCATTTATGACATTGCAAATGCTTGGAAAAATTCACATTTTATTTTACCTGTCGACATATTATATGCACTGGAATTTCTTCTTCATCACAAACACAGATGTCATCAAGTCAGCCAGAATCCACACGCCGTGAAATATGCAATATAGAACAGGGCCCGTTGGAGTTTTATTACTTATAAATTTATGGATTATTAATTGCCTAAGTCACCTGGTAAAAGAAAAAAATGTTACTATAACTGGAAGCGGATAAAAGAGGGTCCATACTTTTCTCAATGCTATTACCCCAAAGTAAACGTAAAATAGCGCGACGAGATTCGAACTCGCTGACTAGGATATTGCAGTCCAGAACGTTAGCCCACTACGGCTATTGGGACTTTACCCATTTCCGTTAAATTTAAACTGTTCAGTGAACTGACCATCGTTTGAGAGAGAAAGTTTCCCGAAAAAAGATAAAGGGCATTTTAAAATAAACTTCGGTAAAGATAAAATCTCCAGGATGCGCAACAAAATAGTAGACCGGCTGTAAACATGGCATAAAAAAAAATTACCAATGTACTGACTTTGCGAAGCAAACTGCAATGCGGAAATGAGATGAACAGAGAAAGAACATTAAATCCCGAGCTCTCATCAGTTTCCAGTCCTTCTACACGAATCATCACCAACATACAGGATGTGACACAAGGTCATTTTTAAGCTGGATACCACTCGTTGAATTCAAAGTTTATTTCTTCTAGACTGATTGCCTTACCAAATCTAATGAACTTAGTCTGCAATATATTTACACATACTTGTGGAAAGGGCAAATGTTATTCATACATTCCCTTGGGTATTAAAGCGAAGTAAAAGGCAATCATCATCTACAGGATTTGAACTCTGGTCACAAATTCTATTTCTTACGACGAATAAGCGTAACATGAAGCGTACCTCAATATGTGGTGTATGTAGGGAATACAATGTGTGTGTATGTAGGGATACAGATCTGTGTGTATCTATATACATAATTGTGTGAAGAATATATTAAATATATATATATATATATATTATATGTATATACAGATATTGTGTATGTATACATAAATATGTGTTGAAGGAAATATATTTATATATAGGTATATACAGATAAGTGGTTGTATACATAAATATGTGTGTAGGAATATATTATATATAGGTATATACAGATAAGTGTGTATGTATACATAAATGTGTGTAGAATAATTATATATAGTATATCATAATATTTTTATATATATTAGAAATTGTGTGGAGGATTATATAATATAATATATAAATATATATATATATATATTTATAATATCCGTATGTGGTTAACAAGTAATTTGGTATTTGCATGATTCAAAGCTGGTCTTTTCTTCTACGCCGAAAATGTTAAAGAGTTCAGGTCCAAATTCGATATGAATCCTTTTTCTTACTAATATATACATATATATGCATGTATGTATGTATGTATGGATAGCATGTATTACTTAGAAATCTGTGTCCATGTATTTATAGATCTATATGTGTATGTCTGTATGTATATATGGATATGCATGTATATACTTAGAAATCTGTGTTCATGTATTTATAGATCTATATGTGTATGTAGGCAATTAATGTAGCGTATAGATATGTGTACATATGTATGTGTGATAGATATGTGTAAATGTATGTATATAGAGATATATGTGCGTGTATATTATATATTGATTTGTTGTATGTTCGTATGATAATATATATAATATTGTAATATTTGTAAATACATTTGAGTGCGTGTTTGTTTATATTTACATAGATATTATGTTCGTGTGTGTATATTCAATATATATATATATATATATGGTAGCGTGCACATAAAAATCAGCGAAGCTTAAAATAGGCATTCTGAAAAAAACAAGTATTATTATATTCGACATATTTGTATATATAGCAAAAGCCCGGTTTGATTCTACGATCGTGGAGAACACCAAGGATACATTCTAATAGAGATTAGCCTCTCGTTACTTCCTGCCTTTCCGTATTGATTGTCTTGTGAAGCCAAGTAAAAAGCACCAGATTCTATCTAGATTAACTATTAACTAAACCTCTAACCAAACATACAAACTTATCTATGACTCTCTTTCTCAACTCTCTCCGTGATATATTTTCTGCTACGCTTAAAAAATACAAGTCATAAAACTATTTTACTAATTTTTAAAAATACTTAATAAATAGTTTTTATTTGAATAATATTTTTTTTCAAATTTTAAACCACAGTTACCTGCCCCCTCTATCCACTGGGCCATCAGCGACAACGTGGAAAAATCTGGATCGGAAAATAATTGGATTTTTTTGCATTTGCTTGTTAGTCTCGCCTTGGTTGCCGTTTTATAGTAGATTCAATAACAAGAAGGTTGGAAATTTGTCCAACCCCCGCATATATATATACACTGTAGTGCTAAAAATCTAGCCCACTGATGAAACGTCGAAACACGGTATCTGTGGATGGCTATATAATATATATAATATATATATAAATATAATAAATTTTTAATTATTTATAAATAACGATTGTTTTAAATCCACGTTAGAAGAGTGTAGACGCAAAGTTAACGGCACTTGTTGATTGTCATTGTTCGATCAACCAATAAGTTTCACGTGATCATAACTCGTATATACTGTAGCATTGGAATAATGGAAGGGTGATCTTGTTTGTGGGGCATTCTGGGTAAGACACTCTACTTTATAATGCGTCGCTGTGGTTATATATCGATGTTTTTAATTTATTAATCTATCATTTTCTAATGATTTTAACTTGGGTAATAGTAAGCAAATCAGACACAATTTTCAGCATTGTTTGAAAGCAGCTACACTACAAAAATGAAAGGGACAACGAAATACAGATACACGTTTATCTATGTGTGTGTCTTATCTCTAGATTGGTTTAATTATCTGCGTGATGAATAAAGAGGGAATTTCTCCAAACGGAGCCATGCCAGAACTAAAGTATGACTCACACTTGGATTCTAACCAAATACTTGACGTAAAAACTAGGCAGGAAACTACACAATGGTGCTACGTGTTTTGAACAATTTTGTATGTAGAACTCGACAACAACAGCTGTCATACGATATTTAAATTCTTGAGATGGAAACCATCCAAGTAAGACGAAACAAGACTTACTGGGCACTGCTAAAGGGGTAAAGAACGGTTAATATATGACGTTCCCCTATGAACACAAGACACATGGACACATCAATGTTTTTCCGACTGCAAATGGTGAACAAGTTTGTGCGGAATACTGGATGTAGTCCTAGATGACCTCTCAGATGCGATGGCGTATAAGAAGATATGACGAGAGTGAATCAATGAAACTCACGCCGTCGACATGATGAATGAAGATGATGATGAGGAGGCTGATGATGATGATAGGATAAAATTACATTCACTTGTAGTTGTGTATGGTGTACAATAGGAAAATATCCTTCATTCTTCTCTGAATTGATTCAGCTGATTAAAACTGATTTTCTATTTGAATGAATCTCTCATTTACCCGATATAACATTCAAATTTACGGCTGGTATAGTCAAGTGAATAAAAATTTAAATATTCTCAAGATGCAATACAACTAATCTTCAGTAAGTATCGAGGAACATTTGATGTAATCAAATGAATTAATATGTAAATTTTCATCGCATATACTGTACCCTTTGGCGATAACGCTAATAGAGCTGCCTTCAAGGTCTTCAATTTGATACCAGCATAATCAGAAAATTCAATTTCGAATTTCGTCAAAGATAGATAAATTTCGCTTTGTTCACGAAAATCATGTTAATAAATTACTCACACGGATACGCCCATTAGGGCAAGTGTCGTTATATATTGTCTACTGTTGTTAGGCGATACAGTGAATATAGGTGCCTATAGATGGGATGTTTCGATAAATCTCAACTGATGATGAGATTCGTGAAACTTAGCGTTGTGAATAATTCATAATTTTTTCTACTCTTTATTGGTTATTTAAAATCTTTTTGTATACTTACTAAGAGCTTTGCATTGGTGTTTTCTGCTTGTCATTATCATCTCTAAAAAATTCATCACGTTGTTTATTTACAATGGTAAGCACATTCAATTAATATATATATATAATATAATATATATAATATATATGAACGTGGTATGCATATGCACTCTCATATATATATATATATTAAGATATAATCTTCCATATCTACGTCTTGTAGTTCCCTCTTCTCCCCTCATATCTCCTTCAGCCTGCCTCACTTCCCTTCCTAATCATATATCCCTTTCTAGTGAATCGAGAAAACGGACTCGGTCGACCCCGAGTTCAAATCCTGTCGAAACTGTTTTCATTTCACATCGTGCT
The DNA here is from genome assembly GCA_023376005.1 of Doryteuthis pealeii. Classification (NCBI taxonomy): domain Eukaryota; kingdom Metazoa; phylum Mollusca; class Cephalopoda; order Myopsida; family Loliginidae; genus Doryteuthis; species Doryteuthis pealeii. The sequence goes on along the minus strand of CM042138.1, from coordinate 126,921,008 downwards.
AATACTCCTTGAGGAGAGGCATGGAACCCAACATACTCCATCCAGCTATGGGTAAATAGTAGGCAGACTGGATCATTATAAACCTTAGCTAGGTAATCTAGTCTATGAGAAGGAAACTCTGAATTCACCCTATTAAACGCCCGTTTAAGAATGACCTCGTTTGCATCCTGCTGGTTGGTAAAATATATATATATATCCTTAATATATAATATAATAATTATATATATATTATATAATATAATATATATATAATAATAATTATTTTCCCTCCTAACCACTTCATTACACTTTTCCCCTTTGTTCTCATTACCAAGTCTTCTTTAAAAATTCCTTTTGTCGGCCATGGACGGGACTTCCTACAGTAAATAATATACTATTTGAAACATACAACCTCTCTCTAATGATGACATATTTGCTCGACTTATTTCTAGCTTAGAATGTTTCTCCCATTCTGTTCCAATGACATATTCAATACAAAGAATCGGATAATTTACTTGTTAAACACCACTTCACTATATGACAAAGTCGTACTTAACACGAATTTTATTCAGTAAAATTAACAGCACCTTTCATGATACGATTAAAAGATGGAATCAACCGATGTGTTAAATTTGTAACTGGAGACCTTTAGAAACATACCTTTCCGGCAGAGCAACTAATCAAAAGAATCTAATTGAAAATACGTATGACACACAGAGGAGACAATTTGAAGGCAGTTGTAATTGGTTCGTGACGTACAAACAAATACTGGAAGAAATGAACGATAAAGGACAATGTCGTCGAAGTGTGCATAAACAAGCAGCTATTAGGCGGACCAATCATTGAACACGATTATGTTACAAGGCGCCAATTAGTTTCGCATAATCAATATCAAGACAAAAAGGACAAAAAGACAGTTTATATATATCTCACATCCCTCTGATTTAAATGATATCTTCGTAATGTACATATCTAATTGAATCCTTATTTATCAACCCTGTTAAAAATACACAGTAGCTATATATATATAATAATATATATATATATAATATAATAAATATATAATTGTGTGTGGTAAATATAAAATTTTTTTGAAGGCAATTTACAAGCAATATGTGTTGAAAATATATTCAATTAATTTTTTTTTTTCAAAACTAATATTTCGGAAGTAAAATTTCCATCCTCAAGTTATGAAAGTACTAGGTGTTCTTATAGTATTATCCACTAGTACTCAATAACCTGAAGGATGAATTTACTTCTGAAAATAATTTGTTTGAAAAAAAAAGTTAAATAAATATAATTTAACACATATTGCATTGTAAATTGCTTCAAAAACTTATATTACACACACACACAAATGCTTCAGATACTATTAAAAAAAGCTTCATATATATATATATATATATATATTAATATATATATATATATATAATGTGTGGTGGGTGAGTAATTTAAAACATGAAAAAAACAACAAGTTAAATAAGTTGAGTGGTAGATTTATTTAAAGCCTGTTTTTTTAATTTTCATTGATATACTACATACGTCGATACTTCATCTCTTCACAGAACACACACACACACACACACACGCACACACACACACACATATATATATATATAATATATATATATATATATATATATATAGTATAAATAAACTTGATATGTTACAGTCCCAACACGTGTCCTGCCAATATTTGAAATAAATTTCAAGCAATTCCGGACCTTTTAATTATGTTGTGTGTAGTTAGCGTAGCGAGTCATGAGTCAACAGCACTTGGTAACTGACAATTTTTTCGTCTATTAGATTTTCACTCCAAGTGTTTATTTGTGTTCATATTGTGCTAAATAGAAAAGGCCAAACAACTTGATTCGAGTTTAGTTTGGCAAGTGGGACCATTTCTTTTTGTTGTGCATGTGTGGGAAGTCTCAATTCATATGAGTCATGTGGCAAGGCTATTAGTTTAAAAGCAGTTGTCTTGTTCGTCTAAATCGGATGTATGTATGATAGGACGATAAATGGTCGCATTGCTGCTGTTTTGTGGAGTACTGCTTTCTTGAATGTTCAAAAACATTATGCAGTATCCTTGTGTAGTTCCTTCTAGTTTTTCTCCCAATATTTGATCAAGATCCAGTTATACAAGTAGTACTGACGGATAACAGCATGAAGGTTACCGCTTTATTTTATCAGATAGATCAGATTCCCCATATTGATCAATAAACCTGTATTCAGCAGCTAATATTCAATTTCCACGACAGAATCCGTTGCGCAAAACGTGCATCTCCACGTGCGAATTTCAAGTTCGCCACCCGACTCACAAATTACTTCACGAATTTCAAGTGTGTACTGTGTGTCTGTAGAAAGAAAGAGAAAGCGTGAACGTGAAAGATTAACCAATTCTTTTCTGTGGAAAGAAAGGCTTAGAATAACAAACATTTATTCTACTTGATAACCTTACGAATAAAAGAACTTGTTCAGTATTACGAAGTTCAGCTGAAAAGTTCAAAAGATGACCAAATACTTAATGGAATGTGGGTCATCTATAACTTGTAAAATAGTTGAAAAGATTGTCTCATTAACTGTAATGGACTACTCCTTTTGAAATGTTCGTTCTTTTCGGGCACACGTACTGTTTATTTGAGAATAAACAAAAGGACAGAACATACTGATCTTTGGTGATTACAATTGAATATTAGAAGAGATTTTGATAAAAGCTAAAAAGTGATAGAATGAACGATAACGGTAAATGCCACCTGCGTATCAATAGACTGACAAAGATTCTGGAATTGGTTTCCAAACAGGCTAAAACTAATCACAACTAGTTGAGGAAATCTATCTCACAAAGAGAATTAGGCAAAAGACTTGGTAGCTTATACAAGATTAGTAGATCAAAGATATATGCGCTCTGAGAAAAAGAACAAAAATAATTTAGATTTTTAAGATTCTAATTCTGACGAATGATAGTTCGTATAGCTGACTGAGAGCTCGTTCCAATGTATAAGAATCTGTGCTTGAAAACACTACCTGGGACATCTAGGTGAGGCGTATGATTATTAAAGTCTTCGAATACCTAATGGGCCTTGGAACACATACTGAGACGAATATTCAGTGCATCTCTGAGATGTATTTCTTGAAATACAAATGTGTTCCAAGGACCCATTAGGTATTCGAAGACTTTAATAATCATACGCCCCAACTAGATGTCCGCAGGTAGTGTTGTATCAAAGCAAGAGATTTATACATAGGACGAGCTCTCAGTCAGCTAATACAACATCATTCGTCAAAATTAGAATCTTAAAAATCCAAATATTTTTTGTTCTTTTCTCAAGAGCAGCATATATCTTGATCTACTAATCTTGTATAAGCTAACCAAGTCTTTTTGCTAATTCTCTTTGAGTAGATTTCTCAACTAGTTGTGATTAGTTTTATGCCTGTTGGAAACCAATTCCAGAATCCTTGTCAGCTATTGATACTGCAGGTGGCATTTACGTTATCGTCAATTCTACAACTTTTAAGCTTTACAAAAATCTCTTTCTAATATTCAGTAATCACAAAGATCAGCTTATTTCTTCAACTTTGTTTTTTCTAAATAACAGTACGTGTGCCCGAAAAGAAAACGAAACATTTCACAAAGGAGTTAGTCCTTACAAGTTATGAGACAATCTTCAATATCTTAAGTTATAGATGACCCATGCCATTAAAGTATTTTGTCATCTTTTGACTTTTCAGCTGAATTCGTAAAAATACTGAAACAAGGTTCTTTTATCGAAAGGTTATCAAGTAGAAAAAGTTTGTTATCAAGCCTTTTCTTAACCACAGAAAAGAATTATGGTAGATCTTCTAACGTTCACGCTTTCTGCTTCTTTCTTACAGACACACGTACCACACTTGAAATCGTTTTGAGAGATAATTTGTTAGTCCGCGTGCCAACTTCGAAAATTCGCACGTGGATGCACGTTTGCGAACTGGGGTTACTTGTCGTGGAAATTGAATAATAAGACTGCTGATACAGGTATTGATCATATGGAAATCTGATCTATCTGATAAAATTAAGCGGTAACCCTTCCATGCGTATCCGTATCAGTACTACTGTATCACCTGGATTTGATCAAATTATTTGGAACTAAGAAGGAAACTACACAAGGATACTGCATAATTTTTAAACAATAAGAAAGCAGTACTCCACAAAACACAGCAAATGCGACATTTTATCGTCTATCATACAATACATCGATTAAGACGAACAAGACAACTGCCTATAAACTAAACTAGCCTTGCCACCAGACTCATATGATTGAGACTTCCACTACAAAATGCACAACAAAAAGAAAATAGGATCCCACTCTCCAAAAAACTAAACTCGAATCAAGTGTTTGGCCTTTCTATGATGCACAATATGAACAATAAACCTTGGATTGGATAAACCAATAGACGAAAAATTGTCAGTTACCAAGTGCTGTTGAACTTCATGACTCCGCACGCTAATCCACACACACACATAATAAAGTCCGGAATTGTTGAAATTTAATTTCTATATTGGCAGACACGTGTTTGGGAACTGTTAACAATATTTCAAGTTTATTATATATATATATATATATATAATAATATATATATATATTATTGTGTGTGTGTGTGGTGTGGTGTGTGTGTGTGTCGTGAAGAGATGGAATGTGAATCCGACGTATGATAGTATATCAGAAATTAAAAAAAACAACAAGGTTAAAATAAACTATACCAACACACTTAATTATAAACTTGTGTTTTTCAATGTCTAATATACTACACACACCACACACATATATATATATATATATATATATATATATATATATATATATGAAGCTTTTTTAATAGTATCCTTTGAAGCATTTTGTGTGTGTGTGTAATATAAAGTTTTTTGGAAGGCAATGTTACAAGCAATATGTTTAATTATATTTATTAACTTTTTTTTTCAAACTAAATATTTTCAGAAGTAAAATTCCATCCTCAGAGTATGAAAGTACTAAGGTGGGATAATACTAAAGAAAAACACCTAGTACTTTCAATAACTCTGAGGATGAAATTTACTTCCGGAAAATATTTCGTTTTGAAAAAAAAAAATATTGAATATAATTTTCAACAAGCATATTGCATTGTAAATTGCTTCAAAATCTTTATATTACACACCACACACATTATAATATATATATAATAATATAAATATATATATATATATATATATATATAGCTACCTGTGTATTTAGACAGGTTGATAAATAAGGATATCATAGATATGTACATTACGAAGAAAATATCATATTAAATCAGAGGATGTGAATATATATAAACGTTCTTTTGTCCTTTTGTCTTGATATTGATTATGCGAAACCTTTAATTGCGCCTTGTATACATAACAGTAGTCAAATGATTGGTCCGCCTTAATAGCTGGCTTGCCTATGCACACTTGACGACATGTCCTTTATCGTCTACTTCCAGACTTGTTGTAATCGTCACGAACCAATTACTAACTGCCTTCAAATTGTCTCCTGTGTCATTTACGTATCTTTCATTAGATTCTTTTGATCTAGTTGCTCGTCCGGAAAGGATATGTTCTAAAGAGTCTCCAGTTACAAATTAACACATCGGGTGATCACTTTTAATCGTATCATGTAAAGGTGCTGTTAATTTACTGAATAAAATTCGTGTTAAGTACGACTTTGTCATATAGTGAAGTGTGTTTAACAAGTAAGATTACAGATCTTTTGTTTGATATGTATTGGAACGAGAACTGGAAACATTCTAAAAGCTAGAAATAAGTCGAGCAAATATGTCATAGAAGAGAGAATTGTATGTCAACTAGTTATATTATTACTAGTAGAAGTACCCAGTCCATGGCCGGACAAAAGGAATTTTAAGAAGACTTGGTAATGAGAACAAAGGGAAAAAAGTGTATAGAAGTGGTTAGAGGAAAATAATTATATATATATATAATATATATATATATTATATATATATATATATAATATATATATAAGGATATATATATATATTTACCAACCAGCAGGATGCAACACGAGGTCAATTTCTTAAACGGGGTTTAATAGGGTTGAATTCAGAGTTTCCTTCTCATAGACAGATTACCTTAGCAAAGTTAAAGATCCCAGTCTGCCCTACTATTTACCCATAGCTGGATGGAGTATAGTTGGGTTCATGCCTCTCTCAAGAGTATTAGCACGATGTGAAATGAAAACAGTTTCGACTAGGATTTGAACTCGGTCGACGAGTCCGTTTCCTTCGATTCACTAGAAAAGGGATATATGATTAGAGAGAGGAAAGTGAGGCAGGCATAAGGAGATATGAGGGAGAAGAGGAACTACAAGACCGTAAGACATATAGGTAAGAATATTTATATATATATATATATATATATATATGAGAGTGCATATGCATACCCACAGATTCATATAATATATATATATATAATATATATATATATATATTAATTAGAATGCTTACCATTGGGTAAATAAATCACGTGATGAATTTATAAGAGATGATAATGATCATGCGAAAAACACACAATGCACAAAAGATCTAGAATAAGATACAAAAAGATTTTTTAAATAACCAATAAAGAGTAGAAAAAATATGAATTATTCACAACGCTAAGTTTCACGAATCTCATCATCAGTTGAGATTTATCGAAACATCCCATCTATAGGCACCTATATTCACTGTATCGCCTAACAACAGTAGACAATAATATAACGACACTTGCCCATGGGCGTATCCGTGTGAGTAATTTATTAACATGATTTTCGTGAACAAAGCGAAATTTTATCTATCTTTGACGAAATTCGAAATTGAATTTCTGATTATGCTGGTATCAAATTGAAGACCTTGAAGGCAGCTATAGCGTTATCGCCAAAGGGTACAGTATATGCGATGAAATTTACATATTAATTCATTTGATTACATCAAATGTTCCTCGATACTTACTGAAGATTAGATTGTATTGCATCTTGAGGAATATTTAAATTTTATTCACTTGACTATAACCAGCCGTAAATTTGAAATGTTATATCGGGTAAATGAGAGATTCATTTCAAATAGAAAATCAGTTTTAATCAGCTGAATCAATATCAGAGAAGAATGAAGGATATATTTCCTATTGTACACCATACACAACTACAAGTGAATGTAATTTATTCCTATCATCATCATCAGCCTCCTCATCATCACCTCATCATCATCCATGTCGACGGCGTGAGTTTTCATTGATTCACTCTCGTCATATCTCTCTATACGCCATCGCATCTGAGAGGTCATCTAGACTACATCCAGTATCGCGCACAAACCTTGTTCACATTTAGCGAGTCGGAAAACATTGATGTGTCCATGGTCTTGTAGTTCATAGGGGAACGTCATATATTAACCCGTTCTTACCCCTTTAGCAGTGCCCAGTAAGTCTTGTTCGTCTTACTTGGATGGTTTCCATCTCAAGATTTTAATATCCGTATGACAGCTGTTGTGTCGAGTTCTACATACAAAATTTGTTCAAAACAGCACGTAGCACCATTGTGTATTCCTGCCTAGTTTTACCGTCAAGTATTGGTTAGAATCCAAGTGGTGTAGTCATACTTTAGTTCTGGCATGGCCCGGTTTGGAGAAATTCCCTCTTTATTCATCACGCAGATAATTAAACCAATCTAGAGAATAAGACAAACACACATAGATAAACGTGTATCTGTATTCGTTGTCCTTTCATATTTTGTAGTGTAGCTGCTTTCAAACAATGCTGAAAATTGTTGGTCTGATTTGCTTACTATTACCCAAGTTAAAATCATTAGAAAATGGATAGATTAAATAAATTAAAACAATCGATATATAACCACAGCGACGCATTATAAAGTAGAGTGTCTTACCCAGAATGCCCACAAACAAGATCACCCTTCCCATTATTTCCAATGCTACAGTATATACAGAGTTATGATCACGTGGAAACTTATTGGTCTGATCGAACAATGACAATCAACAAGTGCCGTTAACTTTGCGTCTACACTCTTCTAACGTGGATTTAAACAATCGTTATTAAAATAATAATAAACATATATATATATATATTATATATATATATATAATATAGCCATCCACAGATACCGTGTTTCGACGTTTCATCAGTGTGGAGATTTAGCAACTACAGTGTATATATATATGGCGGGGTAGGACAAAATTTCCAACCTTCTTGTTATTGAATCTACTATAAAACGGCAACCAAGGCGAGACTAACAAGCAAATGCAAAAAAAAAAAAATCCAATATTTTCCGATCCAGATTTTCCACGTTGTCGCTGATTGGCCCAAGTGGATAGAGTGGCAGAGTAACTGTGGTTTAAAATTTGAAAAAATATTATTCAATAAAACTTATTTATTAAGTATTATAAAATTAAGTAAAATAGTATTATGACTTGTATTTTTTAAAGCAGTAGCAGAAAATATATCACAGAGAGAGTTTTGAGAAAGAGAGTCATAGATAAGTTTGTATGTTTGGTTAGAGTTTAGTTAATAGTTAATCTAGAATAGAATTCTGGTGCTTTTACTCTGGCTTCACAAGACAATCAATACGGAAAGGCAGAAGTCAACGAGAGGCTAATCTCTATTAGAATGTATCCTTGGTGTTCTCACGATCGTAGAATCAAAACCGGGCTATTGCTAATATAAATACAAATGTGAATATAATAATACTTGTTTTTTTCAGAATGCCTATTTTAAGCTTCGCTGATTTTGATGTGCACGCTACCATATATATATATATATATAATAGACAGATACACACACGAACATACATATCTATGTAAATAAACAAACACGCACTCAAATGTATTTACAATATATACATATATATATATATATATCATACGAACATACAAACAACATCAATATATACATATACACGCACATATATCTCTATATACATACACATTTACACATATCTATACACACATACATATGTACACATATCTATACGTACATTAATGCATACATACACATATAGATCTATAAATACATGAACACAGATTTCTAAGTATATACATGCATATCCATATATACATACATACATACACATATAGATCTATAAATACATGAACACAGATTTCTAAGTATATACATGCATATCCATACATACATACATACATGCATATATATGTATATATTAGTAAAGAAAAAGGATTACATATCGAATTGGACCTGAACTCTTTAACATTTTCGCGTTAGAAGAAAAGACCAGCTTTGAATCATGCAAATACCAAATTACTTGTTAACCCACATACGATATATATAATATATATAATATATATATATATATATATATATATAATTATCCTACACACATATCTCTATATATATACATAAACACATATATGTATATACCTATATATAAATATATTCCTACACACATTTATGTATACATACACACTTATCTGTATATACCTATATATAAATATATTCCTACACACATATTTATGTATACATACACACTTATCTGTATATACCTATATATAAATATATTCCTACACACATATTTATGTATACATACACACATATCTGTATATACATTATATATATATATATATATATATTAATATATTCCTACACACAATTATGTATATAGATACACACAGATCTGTATATCCCTACATACACACACATCTGTATATCCCTACATACACACACATATGGAGGTACGCTTCATGTTACGCTTATCGTCGTAAGAAATAGAATTGGTGACCAGAGTTCAAATCCTGTAAGATGATGATTGCCTTTTACTTCGCTTTAATACCCAAGGGAATGTATGATAACATCTGCCCCTTTCCACAAGTATGTGTAAATAGTATTGCAGACTAAGTTCATTAGATTTGGTAAGGCAATCAGTCTAGAAGAAATAAAACTTTGAATTCAAACGAGTGGTATCCAGCTTAAAAATTGACCTTGTGTCACATCCTGTATGTGGTGATGATTCGTGGTAGAAGGACTGGAAACTGATGAGAGCTCGGGATTTAATGTTCTTTCTCTGTTCATCTCATTCCGCTTTGCAGTTTGCTTCGGAAAGTCAGTACATCTGGTAATTTTTTTTTATTGCCATGTTTACACGCCGGTCTACTATTTTTGTTCGCATCCTGGAGTTTATTTTACCGAAGTTTATTTTAAAATGCCCTTTATCTGTTTTCTAGGGAAACTTTCTCTCTCAAACGATGGTCAGTTCACTGAACAGTTTAAATTTAACGGAAATGGGTAAAGTCCCAATAGCGTAGTGGCTAACGTTCTGGACTGCAATATCCTAGTCAGCGAGTTCGAATCTCAGTCGCGCTATTACGTTTACTTTCGGGGTAATAGCATTGAGAAAAGTATGGACCCTCTTATCCGCTCCCAGTTATAGTAACATTTATTTTCTTCTACCAGGATGACTTAGGCATTAAATAATCCATTAAATTTAATAAGTAATAAAACTCCAACGGCCCTGTTCTATATTGCATATTTTCACGGCGTGTGGATCTGGCTGACTTGATGACATCTGTGTTTGTGATGAAGAAATTCCAGTGCATATAAATATGTCGACAGTAAAATAAAATGTGAATTTTTCCAAGCAGTTGCAATGTCATAAATGCCTTATGGCTGCATCACTGATTTTGTCCAAATGGTTGTAGAGGAAGCTATATGTGAACTACATAAGGATGCTCCGGGATTTTTGCTAACAAAATCTGAAAGCGACACCCAACAAAAAATTAGTTGTATGGCCACTAGCGAACTAACCGATAGCAATGGTCGATAGGGGCCAATGGCTAGAGAGAGTCAGGCTAATCCGTGCTGTCGGCAACCGATGATGGCGGCAACTTTCAAAGTGGTCAGTTGGTTTATTAGTTATTGGTATTAGGGCATGGCAACATTTGATGGGATATTATTTTTACAATATATTATCTGGTTTTAAGGAAAATAATGGTAATCATATCTAAACAATTGCATATTCAAATAATTATTTTTAATACCGGTAATTTATATAGAAATGTAGAGTTTAAAACAACAACTAATGCTCTTCACCTAGTGCTGATTAACAAAAAAGAAAGAACTTGTCAACTTGTGGATTTTGCAGTTCCAGCAGATCACAGGGTGAAGGTAAAGGAAATTGACAAAATGGAAAAATACCTAGACCTTGCCAGGTAACTGAAAAAGTCAAAGTGATACTAACTGTAGTTGGTGCACTTGGAACGGTCCCAAAAGGATTAGTAAAAGGTTTGGAAAGTCTGGAAATCAGAGGAAGGATTGATACCATCCAGAACACTGCACTGCTGCAATCTGCCAGAATACTCAGAAGAGTCCTGGAGACCTGAGGAAACTTGCTGTCAGTGAGACTCCAGTGAAAGACCATCAGCTAATGCTGATGTGAAAACTCAAAATGAGTAAATGATAATAGTAATAATATGCACACAAGTATATAGTTACGAGTAATTCTATCTAACTCAAATAATATGTTCACAATTTTATGTTTTCATAGTACTATATAAAGTATTTCGAGAAATGATATGGAATTAAGTAATTAATAAGGATAATAATAACCCTATGTAAATAATTTCAATTAATAACCAATTTACACACATTTATATATTTTCAATTATTGCAAACTAATATTAATCATTTTTAAAACAGATATGTTAAGAGAAACTACAGCTCCGAGTGAATCAACACGACTGGATGCAGTTGCGTTACATACCCAGGATACATGTTTCGAGAGTTACTCCTCTTTAAGGAATTCAGTAGAAATATTCTAGATCCACCAACATTCTAGAAAGTGGGCGGCAAAGCAGTCAGCGCTGCCATATATACTTGGTTAAACATAAAACAAACCCCGGGTATTGCAGTCAATCTGAAGATTACATGTCTCTATCACAAATGAAATTTGAAAACAATATGTAAACTAGTGGACACTTTAATTTTTATACATAAATACACACATACATGTGTGTGTGTATTTGTTTGTTGACAGCATGATCCATAGATTAATACACCTTTTATATCTATTTATAAAATCTTTTTTTCCAGACAAAACGGAGAATACTTCAGTATTTCCAAATCATAGAATGAGATGGATTTTTTTCATAATCAATCATTATACAGTTGCACCTCTGTAACCAAAAATTGTCATACATCTGCAGTAAACAACAACATCGCATTAGCATATAGATCTTTTTTAGAATTGCTACATATTTGAATCTTTGGTTACAAATTTAATTTAATATTAAACACTACCGATTAATATCCCTTTTTATGTATAAGAATAAAATAGAAACAAAACTTTCTTGGTATTAAAGAATAATATTTACTTTTTAAATAAGACATATTGTACTTATTTAGCCTGGCTCCATCCTTTATATAAGACAGAAAGAGGAATAGGACGAGTGGAAAGAGAAGAGAAAATCAGTAAGGGGAAAATGAATATTTTGTTGCTATTACAGGAATATTCGGTGCTTCAGTTTTGGATCTAACGAAGAAAAAATTATACCTCTCAAAGTCTATCAGAACAAAACAGAAAAGAAAAAAAACCTGAAATTCATCACTTCAAATAAATTGCAGAATCTCATCTTAAATCTATACTTTACCCCGTTTCTGAAATAATGGAACCGAATTCATTTGTAACGTGGCCTATCCAGTACTCTTCAGCAAGAATTGATTTTGCGGAATCCAACCGAGTATCCATCTAATTGTTCATGAGAAATAGTTCGGAAAAGAAAGATAACTACAGGTTTTCAATGTAACTGGATCTTACATTGAATTAAAGGGAATGAGTTACGTAAAAGTCTGCTTCAGAAACTGAAGAGCATGCACCAATATTCTCCAATTCTTATTTCAAATTAGAGGCATTTTGCAAAAATCTTGGAACGAATACCTATTGCGTCAACTGTCATTTACGGTATGCTGAACAGTTTCCATTCTGGGTATATATATATATATATATAATATATATATAATATATATATATATATATATATTGTAGATCTAACGAGAGGAAAGTAAATATTCAGTTATAGTCCGTAAATTGAGTTTTTTATTCAATCTATATGTCGCGACACGTATTTCCGATTGCTTGAGATCATGTTCAAGTTAATTAGCTAAAGAACACGCCTATATATTGGAACGACTACACTAATACACAAAATTCCAGTAAATGCCATTCTGTCATGTTTAGATATTTTTCAAATAACTTTTAATATTATTAAGTTTTGGGAATATTATAAGGTTCTATACATGGTGATATAATTACCATAGGAGAACTATCAATTAATAAAGTAAAAATAACTTCTTAAAGAATAAATTATGCTGACATAAATGTCCAATGTTAATGAGTGTCAAATCATAACCAAGTCAATCTTAAACAGAGTATTCAAACTGGTATAACCACATAAAACTCTACCTCTCACTTTCCATTATATATACATATATATGTGTATGTGTGTGTATATGTGTGTGTGTGTGTGCGTGGGTGGCTGTGTGGCTGTTTTTTGCATCGCCTGATGGCCTAATTTTTAATACTTTTCTAACTATTTATATTGTCAACATTTCCTTGTAATCATAGTAGAACCTCCTAATACATTTTTATTTGACAATGATAATAATCGTCTATAATTAAACAGTTATAATATTATAATAATTATAATAATACCTTTTGTAAGATTTACTGTAACTAATTATAATAATACCTTTTGTAAGAAAAAATTGAAGTTCCAAATAACTGTTCTTAATACAAATAATTTATCCACAGTTAATAATAAGTAAGTTTCAGGCAGATCTATTCGACACATTAATGGGTGTATGATGGGTGCTACCACTCCTGATTAGATTGTACCTGGGAGTGACTGCATACACTCCAGAAACCCACTAACGGATGCAGTTTATTGATAGAGCCAGGATACACATATAAACAGAGGATAGAGTCGGGGTATTCTAAATATGTGAGGTAATTCTGCCACACCCTGTATATCCCGAAATTGTATGTTTTTTGGGTTATTTTTACTAACTTTACATGTCTGAATTAAATAATTCTAATATATGTAACGTTTATTTTGCCTACATTTTTCAACATTTCAGTGCATTGGATATAATATGCTATTTATACATGTATTCGAACATTATATAATATAATATATATATATATATATATATAATATATATATATATATATATATATATATAGATAGATAGATAGATAGATAGATAGATAGATAGAAAATAGATAGATACACAATGATCGGTAGTCTGCAAAATGTTAAATGACTATTTTATAATTCTAGTAAATGTTTGTTCTCATTTAAATTGCCTGAATTTAAAAGCAACATCAAATATAACATGAAAGGAATACTTTAATAACTTTAGATTGAACCTACTTCACTTCAAAATTTGATAAAGCTAACTCAGTTTTTCTGATGCCATAAGAACTCGTTATTCAATGAATTCTCAATTCTTTGAAGATCTAGATCGCTTAAAGTATTTTTAAAATCAATCGTTTTATCTTATTCTATTTACTTTCTTTGCATATTGTTTAATCTAAAGCACAATGAATATTTGGAAATTACACTAAATTCACCCGGCTTTTAAATAATTGACGATTAGAGTCTTTGATGTTATTAATATTTATCAAATATCTCAGTGTAACATTTAGAAATAATTATAATCGTGTTAGTGAGTTCTACTTCAATTATTGTAATTTCTACGCATGTATTTTGTATTTCTTTCTTTTCTTCCCTTTATTTATATATCCTTATCTGTTCTCCTTGAATATAATTCTATTATGTGTTTCTACAATGTTTCTTGTATTTTCAATATTGTTATTGTTGTGGACTAGCCTATCGTACCTTTTCTGGCTGCAAATGAACTTCTATTTTCATTCTACTTCTTGACAAATATGATTAAGTACTCGTGGCGTAGTGGTTAAACGTGTTTTCATAGTAAATGCGTTCAAACGCTACTCGGGCTATTACGTTTACTTTATGACTAATACCTTTAAGAAATGTGTGAACACCTTCAAACATCTAGCAAATGGGTTGAATAGTATTACTGTTCTTCTAGAAGGATGGCAAGGCCATTAAATATCCCATGAAGGGAGATGTGTTGTTAAATAAAGGAACCAAGCCTTAATATACTCAACACTTAAATATAATTACAGTCATATTACATCTGTCTCAGGTGAGAAGGGAAGTTCGCGTAGTGTAGTGGCTAACGTGCTGGAATGAGACATCGTAGTAAATGAGTTCAAACATCAGTTGGACTATTATGTTCACATTTGGACGAATATATCTGGAAACGGTATAAAACCACACATTACCTAATTCTTGGTTAAATTGTGCTACTACTCGTCTTCTACGAGGACGGCTTTGGCATTAGATAACCCATAAATATTGATATGTCATTAAACAAGGAGACCAAACAAAACCTCTTCAATTCTTTGTTTGAATTTTTTCAGATGCGGCTTAATGTGCATAATTTTGATTTTTGCACGGTTGTCCTCATCTTTATTGTGGTATGTAATACAACTTTACGACCGATGTATCTTCCGGCCATACTGGGAAAGTATTTTGAATAGCTTGACTGTTGATCAAATAAGACTTCAAAGTACTTTGAGGATCATATTCAGATAAAAACGTCTTTGTTTTTGTACGTCTATTTAAAAAAAATGATTTTGACGCTTATCGTGACACATGTCGGTATGATAAGCACAACAATAATATTATCTTGAGAATTAAGCTAGACTATATATGGAGGTGATTCGCCAGGTCTGGAGCAAGTGGATTACACCTCCATGTCTATTACTCCCGGGTCAGCTCTGGCTCAGAGATGTATTACACCTCCATGTCTATTACTCCCGGGTCAGCTCTGGCTCAGAGATGTATTACCTGCTATGATCCTATGTATGCATCACACAGATCTGATTAAATATTTCTAGTATCGGGTAAGAAAATATGAAACGATAATTGCAGGGAAATGCATACAAACAAAGAAAAATGTTATTTTAAGAATTCGAATTATTTCATCTATTGAATCCTTACATTTATAAGTACAATATTTATTAAGGATATATTATAAAAGAAATTACACTCCTTACAATATGGTCCCTGGATTCTAGAGTAAGGATATGATATGATTTTAATCTGAAATTTGACTAATATCTTTGGAAATGGTATAAAACCACTCACCTCCAACTCTTGGTTAAATAATCCTACTACTCATCAATTGACTTTAATGAAATTTCTACCCGTCTGGAAGTTAAGGAATTGTATTCATTGTACATAAGTGTTTACATTGCTTATGTAGATATTGAAACAGGAATATATAATTATAATTGTAATTAATCATTTAGAAATAAACCATATTTTGGTATTATATATCTCATAATCTGTTGATATATCTTTAAACAAATTATCAAAACCAAACGAATATCTAGTGAATCGGTAAATCGAGAACTGAAATGTCTGCGAGATTCCTTATCTGGTTGTAATCAATGATACGAAATAAACTGATGGGCTGATCTTAGAAAGCCATCAGTCTATAACAAGATTAGATTATTGTTGTTATTGTCCTCAAATCTTATCTCCTTCTGTGCTGTAGTTTGCTTGAAATTATCATATTTATGAATTATGTTCGTTCATCTAACACCATCTGTTCTGGTTTGAAAGGGTTAATATAATGTCCCAGCTGTAACAATACAGAAGACTTTAGTGCCAAATTTGAAAACGAGCTAAGTAATGAATAATCTACAAAGGGTAGATACAGACATCTGAAGAATTAGTCACAGGCACTAATATTTTAGTCGGTGGTTCCGTCTGTCTCTAAAGAGTTCGATTTCTACTGAAAACTTGTCCCTACATGTCTTCGAGGGAAATTATTCTGATGTCCATCAAAGAGACTTTGGTAAGTAGCAGCTAAGTGGATACCTAATTGTCAAATCAAGTAATGTCTCCAGCTTAAAAAACGATGCGGACATAGAGAAAGCGTAAGTCTAGACATCTGGGCTACAATATACAGGTATTAATAGAGATCTGAGAGACTGTTTTCTTCCACTCGAATAATTACTCTTCATTTAAAAATGGCTTCAAGCCAATTTTGCCTACCATTCCAAGCACAGCCAAAAATAAGTAAATATATGTAGGAATTATGAAATTTATTAGAGTGATCAAAACGTTCGCTTGGCTTTGACGTTAAATCATATCAGGTACGTTTAGTTTTAACTAAAATAATTCGAAACGTATTTTTTGATTGCATCATGTCAGATATGATTTCGTAATTTTCTACGAATATGTATATACCGGCCACGGTTAGGATATGGCACATGGTTGAATTTGAGGCGTAGTAAACTTGATTTGATTTTAGAGTTTCATTCTCCTGAAGTGGTTGCCTAAACAGGGTTAAATAACCTAGTCTGCCCTACTGTTTTCTCATAGGCAGGGAAAGTAAAGATATTCATATATTCCACAAGGGCATTAGCGCTAAATGAAACCAGGGTTTGAACTCAGGTCCCCGATTGCAACAAGAGCCGATATGACCGTGTATAATGCTTACGTTGAAAAAATAAATAAAGGAAAGAAAGTATAGAATGGATTAAATAGGATATTTTAATCAATTTTACTTACACGTGTTTCGGTCAGGAGTTTATCCATGAGTACATTATTCAAACTATTATTATTTTTAAATAACCAAATGAAATGAAATAATAATAATAGAAAAATGTAGAAATGTTCCGCACACAAAGAAAATTCGACTTTCATCTGAGTAAATCCTTAGTTGAAATGATGAAGGTCGAATCTTCTTTGTGTGCGGAACATTTCTACATTTTTTTAATTATCTTTATTTCATTTCATTTGGTTATTTAAAAATGATAATAGTTTGAATAATGTACACATGGATAAACACCTGACCAAAACAAGTGTAAGTAAAATTGATTAAAATATCCTATTTTATCCATTCTATACTTTTCTTTCCTTTATTTATTTTTCAACATACCGTCGTATTCACTTCCAGTTTCATTTTACATAAAGGTTATCATCGTAGCAAATGGATTCGGCGGCACGAGTATGTGGACTGGACGAGACTGATTGCATTTTACATAGCGCTAATAATCTTGGGAAGAGTATGAATACAACCATTTTCCCTCCAATAAAATAGTAGAGCAGACTTGGCTTTTTAACTTTGGTATGACAACCGGTCTAAAAGGAAAACTCTTAATTCAAACCTGTCATACTTCGCTTAGATATTGATTTTGTGTATATCCTGCTTGAGAGGAGGGTTTGGTAAATACCTACAACAACCATTACACAAAGCGAGCCTCCTAGTGTATTTGGAAGAAACATTTATCAAAAATAGCGTAGTGCTGTGGTCACTTACCAAGCGTAGCACAGTATACTGGCCGTAGATTGGACCCGTTGTTATTAGATTTTCTCACATAAATATTGAACCGGCTCATCACTGCTTAACATCGATACTCTAAACGGTATCCGGTTCTTTCATTGTGGCTTGATCGCAGATTTGCTCATTGATTCCAACATAGTAACATAACGAAAATAGGCGACATCTATTATTGATTTTTATTTCATTTAGGAATCAAACGAAAAACTGTATCTTCAATATGAATTTACGCAATTGATGGAGAAGATACTGTGAATCCTCGAACGTGTCTTAATATTTTTGATTATGTTTTGCGATGTAAAAATCTCATTTGATACTATTTTGTTTCTATCTGGTTCTTAACCCTCTAAGATGTAATGTGACATATGACATGCGCTTGTTACACAATCAATGAAGAATTTACAGCTCCAAGATTTAATTAAATAGCTGAAACAAGATTTGAGTAAGGTGAGAGAAAAAGAAAGGGGAGGAGAGATAAAGAGAGGGAGAACGAAAGGAGAGAACTATGGGGGTAATTAAATACGAGGAAGGTGACTGAGATAATGTAAAACAACAGAAACAGAGAGAATATAGTTAATAAACACCGGATGATGCGATAAATGACATATCAAGAGAGAGAGAGAGATGG
Organism: Doryteuthis pealeii; assembly: GCA_023376005.1. NCBI lineage: Eukaryota > Metazoa > Mollusca > Cephalopoda > Myopsida > Loliginidae > Doryteuthis > Doryteuthis pealeii. Next base: position 126,901,974 of record CM042138.1, on the reverse strand, counting down.
GTAATTTTAATAAATAGACTGAAAGTGAAATGAGAGAGAGAGAGAGAGAGAGTTGGGAATAAGGGAATGATAGTTAAATAACTAAAAGTGTCAGAAAATAAAAGCAATGCCGAGAGATAAGACTAGAAGTGTCACAAAATATTTGAAATTATATATATATGATGAGTGAAGGATTGAGTGAATCCGACAAAATGTGGTTTAAAATAGAGAAATACGTGGCTATAACAACACAATAACTAAATTCAATTGATATTTCACCTCTGTATTTAGGGAAGCTTTGACAAAATTTTATTGTGAAGACTAAAAGCTTTTTACAGTCTGCTTTCATACTCTACAAATTAAGCCGATCTCTTCCTGTTCACCTCAACTCTGTACCACACATCCAAACCCTTCCCTCTTTCTTCTCGTTTCGTCTCTCATCTTATCACTTAGTACCCCCTCATCTCCTATCTGCCCCCCAATATTTTCAGTATAAAAGCAGACTGCAAAAAGCTTTTGGTTTTCACAATAAAGTTTTGACAAAACTTCGCAAAATACCGAGACAAAATATCAATTGAACTTAGATGTTGTGTTATTATATCCACTTATTCCTCTATTTTCAACCACACACACACACACACACACACATTATATATATATATATATATATATATATATATATATATATATATCACACACACACTTTCCGTACGAGTCGTATGTGACACATGGACAATTTCTTTACCAGAGTTTAAAATGTGTGAGTTGAGAATTTTCCTTTTTCTACACTGGCTGTTTAACCAAGGTTAAAGTGCCCGGGCTGTCGTACTATTTACCCATAGCTGGAGGGAGAATTGATGCATAACTTTTGCAAGGTCATTAGCGCAAAGTAAAATGCAGTCTCTTCCAAGAATTAAACTTATATATATATATATATATAAATATATATATATATATATATAAAGAATGGAATTAAGATATATAAGGAGGAAAGGACATCATTAGGAGCACGATATATAATAGTCTCACAAGACTAAGGATCAGACGGACATTGTTTGCTACACATGAAAATCAGTGAAAGAATAATAGATCGAAGTAGTCGATAAAAAAAAACATTTAAAGTAAAAAATTGAAGAGAGAAATCGTAATAAAATATAAATATAAGAAAATGATTGAAATACTGATAGACTAAGAGATAAACTAAAAGAAAGAACGAAAGAAAAATGAGATGAATGGAAAATAGACGGAAAAGAAAATCAGAAGTAATAAAACATCTATTAGGTAAAAATATACTTTGTATCTTAATTAAAACTATTTAAACTGTGCATAATACGATATAATTAGATATATACGTAATGGAACAAATAAACCCAAACATAGCAATAATGTAAAGACCAAAGATGACACAGAATGCAAGAAAAGTAACAAAAAAAAAGAAGAAAGATAATATAATGTTCAAATAAGCCGCAAAACCAATAAAAATCGACTATAAAACGTTAAAAAAAAGCAATAGATCGTTGCTAGCAATAAGTAAACTTATTCCTTAAGTCCTTTTTGGAGACAGAAGATTTAATAAGACATTGCAAGACCGTGCATAAAAATGTCGGCTGATATTGAACACAGACAAAAAAATGGCCGTTATTCCTTACAGGCATTTCGAGTTGTCGAGATGTTAATGTTTGTTTATTGGGAGAGCCAAATCAAGGCTTTGTCAACGAAAGCAAATGTACATATTGGATGATAGACAGACGGATTGATTTTGAAGATGGATGAAGAGAGAGGTGTATGGAAGCAAAATGTGTTATATGAGTAAAATGAAACATATGCTGGGAAGGTGAAAGATATTTGTATCGACCGTTGATGTTTGTAGAGAGTGGACAGAATGAAAAATGAAGAATAAGAAGAGAAGTAAAAATAAGTATATAATTCATATACTTCGTATGAAGTTGGATTGTAAAAATATCTTAATAAATATTCACATAAATGGTAGAGAAAAATGGGTACACATATACCTATATATATATATATTCTATGTGTGTATGTACATATTGTATTGCTACAATATTAGTTTAAGAACCTTCCCCGGGTCAAGGAAAAAAACCTTCATGAGGTTTTGTATATATATATATATATAGTTTTTTCCGTAGTTAGGAACTTTCCATGTGAGGTTTAACCAAGCTGATGCAGGTAGACCATAAGGAGAGCTCAATGTGCCTAATACCAGTGAGTAAAAGGACAGAGCAAGATATTTAGTAAATGAAGAAAAACCTCTAAACTTGCTTCATTAAAATAAGTAACTAGTAAGAGTCATGTTCTTGTGATTACCTGAAGATGCCGTATTAATACGGTTGAAATAAATTATTGTAATGAAGCAAGTTTAGAGGTTTTTCTTTACTATATATATATATATATATATATATATATATATATATATATATATATATATATATAGAGAGAGAGAGAGAGAGAGGGGGGGCGTTCGTGGTGGAAAACAATCATTCTCAGCCGGGTTATGTTTTTAAAGGAGCTCAATGCTTAGATATCCAAAATATCTGATAAATCCTAGAACATTAGCTATTATACGTTCCAATTACATGCGTCTTTAAGGAAGCATAATAAACATTATATTTCACGTTTATTTAATAAATTGCAAAAGTCAAACGATTATATATATATATATATATATATATATATATATAGATTGATAGATAGTCACCCATTTTTAAACCAGTCAACCTCCTGTCTGAGTATAGAGTTTTAGCTGCGCGTGAAACATTTAGTTACAGAAACAGAAAATATAGTGAGAAAAATTATGTTTTACATTTTATACTGCGCTTGCAGTTAAGTTTTCTATTATATTTCTCATTTATTCCTCGTGCGTTTAAGCGAATCTTTCGTTAATCTTGTGTGGGTGTCTGTGTGTACATTATTTTATATTCCGATATATTCTTTATGTACATGGTGTTCGGTATTTACTGATTAATAATCTATTTAGTAAATTCCAAAACATGCTATATACATATTGAATTATATGTATTTTTAAGAGACAGACATATTGCCATGTCTTCTTAATATGCGAATTTTCAGTGCTATATATGCTAGAGGCATTTCACTCTCCCTATATCTTAAGTTTCATGAATGTTACATTGAATGATTCTATATGTTATTATTATAAGTATATGTTGGTTAGATTACAATAATCTGTCCGTTACATATTATTTTATCCTTTTCTTCCCTTGTCATCCTAATAATACACACGGAGGGCCAAATAGCAAACACACACAGATGCATATATATATATATATATATATATTATATATATATATTACACTCATTAAATCTGATTTGAAAATTATCTTGTGCCGTATCCTGCTTATCTTTTCGTATACTTGCCTTATCATTATTATCTTATGTCGTATCCCTATATCTATCTATCTATCTATATAAGCATTTAACATCATTAAACAGAAAAATCGTCCGAAAGTCTATGCACAATATTCAGAACAACATTACATTTTTTTAAGTATAACTAATAATAAAACAAGCTAAAAACCCATGACTTTGAGTTTCACGTTCACGATCCCCAGGTTATCTAGTAGTATTCCCATATATCTTTCTCTCTCTCTCTCTCTATATATATATATATATATATATATAATATATATGTGTGTGTGTGTGTGTGTGTGTGTGGTGTGTGAGTGTGTGTCCGAGTTAAATTTCATTATTGATTATTCTACATATTGATACATTGATGATCCTATTTTTGCATAGGTTTGTCAGTGTTTCATTGATGATCAATTTTCTGAAGGGTAAAGAAAAATTCCAATAAAATGACATTCAAGCAGTCCACTTTTTATAGATTTGCAGAAAATTGCTAAGATTTTGTTGCCGTTGACCAGGATATAAATCATTATTTAGGTTCAACACCGGGGCATCTTCGTTTCTCTTATGCTAGAAAAGGGTGAATAAATAAAGTGGCGGCTTGAGTGTATTTTTTGCCACTAAATACTTTTTTCTTTTTTTTTTTTTGTTATATTTGGCGGCAAACTGCTTGCGTGGAAAAGTAGTAGTGTCCGGCTTTGAAATGACAAAAGATACTAATCGATTCTCGAGACACTTGCTTTTATTGTCTTCCAGTAAATCCATCTTTAACCGGCACAAAATCTTGGAAGCTTCCTATATTTCACATTACATTCACATGGTTCTTTACTAAGAGTACCCTAGATCTATCAAGATACCAAAAGTATAGGCCGCCTTGTGAAAATTGAATTCATATTCATTGATTTCATATCACCTACGGGTTAATCTGAAATGTTTACATATGAAACGATCTTCAATTTAGCCTTGGTCCTGTCTGCACTGCTGAGAATACGCTGACATACCCTGTAGAAAGGGAAGTCCCTCATCCAAAAGAGGTGTCATGCGTATGGCAATGATGGAGATCTAGGGAGTGTAGAGTACCCTGTCAGTACTATTATTCTCAGGTCTACCCTGGCCGGGAACAATAATACATGTTAATATTTAATATATGGGTAAAATAGATCTATTTAAATATTATTCCGACTTGAAAGAACTGTGCACCCCCCAAAAAAATTATTTACTAACAACACCAAAATTTAAATTTGTAAATTTTGAAAGTATATTGAAGGTTATTCTCTAGCTATACGTGGTTAAAATTAATTAATTACAATCTAAATTAGCTAAAATGATAAATTATAATTCGTTTTATGTAGGAGCTAAGCTAGCAAACCATTACTCGGGAGTTTGAGTCCCACTGTGTTCTTAATATTTCTTATCAGATTAAGTTCTGGCCAGGGACTTAATTTATTTTCCTGATCTGTAGGTTTTATTCACTGTACTAATGGTGTGAATTGATGAAACCAACTAAAACTAAAAAGCAAAAAAAATACTATTAAAAAAACTAATAATGGAGGAATAAGTTTCTTATTTCATTGCTTTTATATTGATATATTTCACTAGAAAAAGTATTTTTCAACTAGGGTTTTTTTAAATAATGTATAGTGGTATCTTGACTTAAAAGTGCCCAAACTTAGGAGTTTTCCGAGTTACAAGCTGTCACTCAGTTGTTTTTTGTTTTGTGCTGAGAACTTAAAATTTGAGGTACGAGCAAGCTTCAGTTATGCTTATGTTAATAAGTTCACTAAAAACATTTAAGTTTCCAAATTTATTAAATTAAACAAAGTAAATTAATGGGTTACTTGCGTGGTGTAATGGCTAGCGAGATACCAAGCAGCCCAATGTTTGTCAATTCGAGTTTCTTTAGGGACATAGTGTATTTTATTATAAGTTGATGAATATTCTTTCCTGATGAAATTCAAGGTGATGAGATTAGATTAATGGTTAAAATATATTCTGGTTTTCGGAAAAAATAAGTTTCTTTTGCGCCGTTTGATATGCATTCTCAATAAGATGAGTTGTGAAACTATTGTTTAAGCGATATGACCAATACCACCCAAATTGCATACTAGAGATATATAAGAAATCTCTAACTAATATGTATAATATTCGATATTCATAGCAGATATATGTATTCCATTGGTTAGACGTGAAGATTGGCTCGTGTCTCCTTTTACACGCTAATACTTAATTCCAAGATTGCATCATTCGCTAGACACATAGTCTTTCCTTGTTTCTCTAACTCATGCAAACTTGATCGGTTTCTCGCGAGCCGATATTGAACAAAAGTCTGTTACATTGTTCATCAATGATTCTGCTGATTAAAAATGAACCGAAAGCTCTACACTTAATAGAACATTTAGATTGACAGACTCGAAGACCACGATTTCTTGTAATTGGTACTTGTTTAATCGAGACTCATTGGAACCTATAAGCGATGTACATGGACTAAAAAATCAATTGGAGTATAATCAACAGAAGGTGCGAATAGAAATAAAGAACTTTGGAATATAGTCTGATCATTTTATGTTTGAACTTTTTATATATCTATTTTTTTCGCTTTATTAATGTCATTAAATGTGAAAATGAAATGTAACATCAACCCGTAATTGCATTGGCTTAGACACGGTTGATATGATTATCCATAATCGGTTATATTCCTTCAAGAAATTCACGAGTTACATTTGCCACAAATAATCTTCTCTGTATTTGACACGATTTATTGCTACACTAAAGGGTCATTGCGTCAGGGTTGTCAAAAGAAGTGGACTCATCTACCCGAGTTCAAATACAAGACGTGTGTTGTAACTCAAGTATCAGATTTTACTGAAAAATAGTAGTGAGGAACCCGACGATTATTAAGGATAGGAAAAAAGGAATATAAAGAAAAGATACAAGGTAAACAAATTAATTAGCAATGGCTAGGTTGAATTAACACGTCCCGTGAGTTCTCAATGTTACGCTCCTCAGATGTTTTGTCAGACATTTATTAAAATACAGACGATTTCATATTCAGTATTTAGGTACTAAATAACAACGAGGCCGTTTGTATTTCAGTGACAATATTAAGTTACGGTATATTCCCAAAAATTTTCATTGTATTCTTACCAGTACTGAACATGATGAAATGTGTTTACGTGGGTCGCTCCGAAAATAGTGCCTCCAATTCAGTGCTGATCCACAATCTCAGGAGACTGGTAGCATGATGGTAGATATAGAGCCTTCCTGTCAATAACCCATAATTATTTGCATTGTTACAGATATACTCTAGGCGCCAGTCTAACAAAACGACGTATGAAATTAAAATAAAATGTCTCATAATTCTTCCCTCCGTTAATGTCATATCAACCCTACTGGGTTATTTGATGCCAAAGTCATTGCTGTAGAAGTATAAAAGAGGTACGATTTATTCCCTAGCTGGAGAAATGAGGGGCTTCATACTTTTCCCAAGAGTATTAGTGTGATTACACGAAGGAGATCCAATTCGCTTACTACAATGTCACAGTACACCACGAGGACTCACCCTCACGTAAATATTGCGCCGATTTATATTCGTTGATACTTAATAAATAAAAAATTATGTAGAGCAGACCGTCAAATAGGACATCGTTAGAGTGTGTAATGCGTTTCAGCTGAGGTGAGTGACACGCCCCGTTCAGCACAACTGTTAATCCACAAAAAGCAGAGTGCCTCGACCAACACATTCTCATGAATGACGAGTTCAGGAGATAACGTTTTCCAAGATACAACGCCGTCATCAATACCGTGCAAAAGAGTGTTACTCTCGGTTCTGACGGTGCAGATTCGTACAAGCGTTACAATCAGATTCCTGAGGCGACCAGTTGTGGAGTAATAGTTTGCAAGCTAGTCTCATAGAACCCATTACTAGTAAATAGCAACTTCGGTCCTCTCTGGATGCCCCATATTTGCAATCTTTTGAGACATCTCACCCGAATGTATTAAATATCTACGGGTTCCTGTTACTTTTCCGTGGTCGGAAAGACAGATTCCAAAATGCTGACTCGGTGGGCAAATAGTGTTTTTTTTCTTCTTCTTTTTAGCTAAAAACCTGCTACATCAAATGCTATAGCTGTTCCCCTTGCTTCTGTTGTATTGTATCCTCGTCAAATCAGCGCATTAGTAGAACATATTGGATCTGTGCGATGAAATGTAGAGATAATGGTAGGTTTGGTGCTCCACTTCTGACGCAAAAACAATATCTCTGGTCTAGTCAAAGGGGATACACTCTCTAGCTGTTCAGCTGATACTGCCAATAGGCCATTCCACCTACTGCATTTTAATTAATTATGTAATGTTTCAAATATACAACGTGTCAGGGAACGAGTTAGATTTTATCTCATTTAATAAAATAAAGCATAATTATTTCAATATTATCACGTTCTAACCGTCTCTCTTGACAAAGATAGATAGCCTCGGGGTCGGAGGGAGATTACTGTCGCCTGAGGTAACCTTTCAGATACACAGATCCTTGAAGGTTTTGATAAATGTAGGTACATTTCCCCATTATTACATTGTTTCTCACTCCCGACACACCATTGATAACATAATTTCCATCTTGTGTGCTTATTACTTTATCCCTGTAAATAATTAATTATTGTTATAACATCCTTATTAGATGATGCAGATGACATTGAACAATGTTTTGTTGCTTTTATTTAATTTTAAGCTAATCTTCAAAGAATAACATAATCATTTAGCTCGCTCCAGACTCCTACAAATTATGACCTACAAGTATTACCGCATTATTCTATACATGTAGTGCAAAATAGAATATTTCTTAGTTGTGACCAGTCATGGTCGTACATAATATTAAATTGATTTCTTAACTATAAATAGAAAAACCTTAATGCAGACATGTAATATTTGTGAATGAAAATAATTGTAATTTTGATCAAGCCTATTAAAATATTATTTACATGAAAAACTTAATACAATCAGCTATTAATATTTCATTAAAGCGAACTATGGTATAATATGTGGAAAAAAGACTAGTTTAATTATTATATTAGCACACGGACTTTACGAAATCAAAATCACCAAAGTTTCCTGCTTTAGTTTTTGGCAAATGTGGAAACGAGATGCTTTCAGAGATTCACTTTAGGGGCAACGCCGGAATTGGATGACATTTTACAAAATTTAAAGTATTCAATGAAGAAGTGCAATTGTTAGATTTTATTTCATTTCTCAAAAGGTAATTCATTCAGCAGTTTTGCTTTCAGATTCATAGACGTTGTTATGTAGATATATTCTGATAGTATCTAAATGATGTTCTATTTACCCGAAACTTGAATCAGTACTTTCAAAATATTGTCACTAGCAGCCGCTCTTTTTGTAAGGAATATAATCGTAGAAAATGGAATCGGTGACGCGAGTTCATATCCTGCACGAGGCTGTTTGCATTTCACATAGCACTAATGTCTTTGGAAAGACATACATCTTTCTTTTCCCCCCAGCTATGAGTAAATAATAGGGAAGAATAAGTTTTTTGTTTGTTTGGTAATCAGTCTATGAGAAGGAAAATTGAATTAAAACCAGTTTTACTCTGCTTGAAAATTGACCTTATCAAAGGCGGAGTGGTTGGTTATATACTCAATAATATTGTGACTAGATTAAAAGTACTGTTCAATTTATAGCTAAAATGTTCGAGTACATCCCTAAAATAGGTGTTCGACATAATTTAAAATAGCTATTATTCAATCCGTTTGTAATCTGGAGGAAATGGGTAATCAATAATTCTAAAACTGCCGATGGTCACATTTAAACTAAGCTTTTGAATTTACACAATTGTAGAACGAAACTTATCATGGATGCTAAATGTGTTACATGCAGGTGATTTTACTGTGAAGGGGTGGGGATGAGCAGATTGGTTCTGAATCTATATTCTTTCTGCAATAAATTTAAAGTTCTATCATTGTCAAGACGGCTAGAATTGGACTTGCTCTCAAGGGCATAGAACACTGGGTAGCATCAGGACTCAATTTAGAGCCCTCGAGTTTCCGGTCCGTTCTTATACTGAGAGATTATTAATCGTCTCGAGACGAAAGAAAGAATATATGAATAGTGGATTATCAGAATCTGTATAAATCATAGTTGTCGTCTTTCTTTCTGTTAAATGAAACCGTAATGATCCATGTAAACACCATTTTAGTGAATTGTAATATATATATATATATATATATATATATATATATATATATATATATATATATCAGCCCCTTCACATCAGCAGGATGAGACACAATGTCAAATTTACCCTTCTCCTAGATTGATTGCTTAATCCTGGTTTAAGAACCCAGTCTGGTCTTCTATTTACCCAGAGCTATTTAGGGAGAATAGTTCAATGGATACCTTTCCCAAGTGTATTAACACTATGGGAAACGTAAAAAGCTTCTTCTAAGAATTGAATTTGTCTTATAGTGCACGAGTGATGAGGGAATTGTAATAAGCGTCTTTTCACGTTCTATCTTTTCGTCGATTAAAAAAACTTATCATACACACACACACACACACACACATATATATATGTGTGTGTGTGTATGTGCGTGTATATGCGCGATCACGCGCGCGCGTGTGTGTGTGTGTGTGTGTGTGTGTGATTACCATATCCCTTCATTAAGAGGTGGATGCGGAACCATCGATGTCGAAGCTAAGTACAACTAGGCTTCCTTCCAGTAGACTGGTTTCTTTAACAAGTCTAAAGAACTCGTTATAAGCTACTATTTACTAAACGTGCTTCTCTATCTGTGTCTCATATATATATATATATATATAAAAGAGAGAGAGAGAGAGAGTTTAATAATTTGCTTGAGGTATTGTGTGTATATTGGTTTGGCGGTTGGTTGTGAAGACTACTATAATGAAAGTGTAAAGAAAGATGAGATGTAGTTTATTCACCTTTGATTTATTTTCTTAATTTTTAGGATGAAAACTCCCAAGAGAGAAGATATCTAAAAGAGTGGTGCCTTCGAGGATGATGTTGACTGCTGTCCGAATCAATCTATTTTGTTGTTGTTTGTAATTTTGTGTGTGCTTCTCGGTGTGTGTGCGTGTGTGTATAAACTCTAATCCAACCATACCGTCACAACATGACAAGATCCTTATTAGAATTATGCATTAAAAATGCTTTAACTTAGAAAGTAAAGTATTTTGCATTACATTTTGCAACTTAATGGTGATATGGAGTTTGCCTTTTTGGTGAACATTTTCATTCATGGACAATTTTCACTTAACGGAGAAAACAATTAATTGCTAATAATAATCCTTACTTCATTGTTCAAGAGAAATATGAATACCAACACGAAACGCTATTAAAGCAAGAACCCACAAGGTCCATTTGGCGTCTATTTTTATTATAAATTCACAACGCGTAGTATATATCGGAGTGATTTGCAAATTCAATTCTGTTAAATTAATTTATTAATATGGAAATTGTATAAAGATTCGGTATAGTATTAATTTCCAAAACCTTAAGATAAGTTTCACTTTCTTTTCTTTTTTGTTTTCCATCTTATTTCTTTTTCTTCTTTTTAATAACTGCGTTGAATGAATGTTAAAGGAAACTGTATATTACATTGTTTCAAAATAAGAAAATCCCGTGACCAAATTACAATTTTCTTGTATTTGTCGCCGTATGATCTAACAATGTTACACGCAAATTTAATTATTTTCTTATTGAAATGCATTGCTAATACGCAGAGTGCATGACTTATTACATTAAGCCAACGAATGGAAACAATAGAAATGCCTTTTGAAGGCTTAGATCAGTGTGTGGATTTACAATGTGATATGTCGTCGATATGAAGTTTATTCGGGGAAAGATTCGATTTGGAAATAATTATGTTACAAATTATATTATAATGATCCGATTTCCGCATTTTGTATATTATTGAAATACAGGGAAAATACACATCTTAGAGAGATTTTTGTTGGGACTGTAACGTTTAAAATGCTCTGATATAGTGGAAGAATATTTCTTAATTCAATTTGCAACTTAATAATAGTTTGGTGTTTGTATAGAAACTGACTTCACTCATTATCCTTTCTCAAGGTAGGTAACTGCTAAGTGTTAATTATCATTGATGTATTTACTTATTTACTTGGAATGGATTATATCATATATTCTCTACATAATGGTTATATGAGCAGTCTTTTTAGTGAGCCTTTTACAATGGAAAGATTTTCATATGTAAAACGCATAGATCCTTCTGTCGGAAATCTAAGATCAAACATGCTGTTGAAGAGATTTGGTTACTTTTTTATGTTTTTTAATGGCACTAGCAAATATATGCACCCTCCGGGTGCAAGTATTTAAGTTTTAATGTAATAAAATATTGTATTAAATTAGAAAGGCTAATGAAACTAAATAAGAATACAGATAAAAAGATTTGAAACAGAGGGAGTATAATAAAAAATGGAACAACGGAAACTTACTCTTCCATCACTCTCGTCTTTCATTGTTATTTTTTCTAATTTAAGTATTTAGTTATAAGAGGAAGTAAAGAACAAAATGACAGTTATTTTATCTTGTTAATGGATTTCATTTAAGATTCATTGAAGAGATTTTTGCTTATATTCATTAAAATAAAACCAAACAGTTAGAAATCAATAATACTAAGCACATATTTATTAAATTCGATTTTTTAATATTAATATGCAAATTAGCCTTTCCGTTCACATTGTAAAGCGCTATTTTGTTGTATATATAAATATAATTGCATGTTGTTAGCATGTAGACATAGTTAACAGTATTAATAATGTAAGACAATTTTATTAATAATTGAGGTTTAGATAAAAAAATAAAATCATGGAGAATGTGATGTCAATAACTAAGAAAATTGTGACTTGAGTAGGAATATAGTTTCGGTTGCAGACAGAAAAACACACAATCTCCATTATAATAAGATATAAACCTTCGTTGATTATTTAATTCCAAACCACCCCTGTGAAAGATATTCTTAAAACATACAGAAGTCCCATAATCTCATAGAGTGTGTGCATACCATTGGTTGGCAACCTTCCGTCTATTTTAGACGATGGTGTAGTGTCCATTTAAAAGAAAAAATTTACCTACAGCTACGTGAGTGGCTGAACAGACCGATCCTTGAATGGCAGACTCTGGAGCAGTGATTGCAAACAAAAGCTGATTGCTTTCTATAGGTGTTGGGGGTGTTGTTGTCTCTCCTTCCTATTAGCTCTCTTTTTCTGTGGCGGCTTCTTTCCTCTCTTTTTCACTTCTTTCTGTTCCTTGTTTGACGAGGAGGCGCCAGGTCGCCCGGTCTTCGGCACAAGCCTCCCACGTGTTTATGGCATACCATTAAATCTTTGGTTATCAACGTAATGGTTTGTATAGAAGTGATACTTGCTGTGTGCTGGCCTATTGTTCTAGTGCGTCCGCGGCGAGTGGGCCATGAAACGCAGGCATTTTAGCCAGTCGAGTTCAGCAAAATTTGCTGATACGTGAACAGATTGAAGACAAGGTGTGTAAGTAGTTTTTGGAAGCGTTTCATCAACTAATTCAAGGTGAAGGCGTTGGGAGATTGTGGCAGATTAGCTGTTAATGCCATTGGACGTGGAAAGGCATGACAGCGTTAGGCCATAGAATAATTTGGTCGCCAGAGCAATGGAGTTGCTCCCTACCTGAGCTGTCGCGGATAGGAATTAAAATTGTTTGATTGCAGAATGAGAATTATAGTCAGAAAAATGGAACACATAATCTCCGAAATAACAAATCTTTTCAATTATTTTTTTCATTTTTATTTTGTTTAGCAAGCAAGTTTGGTTTATTTGTTTAATGGGTGATAATTTTTTAACTGGTTATTTAATGCCAAAGCCATCATTTTATAAGAACATTAATGGGGCTATTTAACCCATAGCTAGTGCGATACGGAGGGTTGTAGTTCGAAAGTGAACATAATAGAACAAAAAGTGTTCAAACTCGGTTACAAATAGTCTGCAGCTCAACACGTTACTCACTACTTCAATGGGACCCACCGTTAGCAAGGGAGTATCAAAAACATGTAAATTCTAGCACAAACTCAGCACAAGTAAAAACAATAGAAGCCTCCTATTTTCTCAGGCGAATTACGTTTCCATATCTTCCATGTGTTGATCCACAGCTTCATGCAACAATAAGCCCAGCCAGCCAATAGAATAATGTGCAAGTCGGTTGCAGCCCTGCAAGTGTTTAAGATGATTTAGATTAGTTAGATCTGTCTTCTCTCAACATCATATATATATATATATATATATATATATATATATATATATATATATATACCATAAAAGAAGGAGGCTTCACACAAAAAGCAGGCGATATCCCGCACATACTATCACAGATGCAGACTACGCTGATGACCTTGCACTTCTTGAACATACACCGGCACAGGCCGAGTCACTACTGCATAGCATGCAGAAGGTAGCAAAGAATATTGGCCTTTATGTGAACTCCGATAAAACTGAGTTCATATGTTTCAAAAGGAAAGGAGACATCTACACTCAACAGTAAACCTTTTAAGCCAGTAAAACAATTCACTTACCTAGTTAGTAATATCTCATCCACAGAAAGCGATGTAAATACACGAATAGGAAAAACGTGGTCGGCCACAAACAAATTATCAGTAATATGGAAATCCAATCTCACTGACAAGTTAAAGCGACAATTCTTCAAGGATGTGGTTATATCAGTGCTGCTGTGTGGCTGCACCACCTGGACCCTAACAAGGCGCCTTGATAATAAGCTGGATGGGATCTGCACAAAAATGATGCGTGCAGTCTTGAACAAATCGTGGAAACAGCACCCCACGATGAAACAGCTGTATGGCCACCTACCCCCCATCTCACAACCCATTCGGGTGAGACGGACAAGGCATGCTGGGTACTGCTGGAGAAGCAAGGACGAACTCATAAGCGACGTTCTCCAGTGGAAGTCAACACATGGACATGCTAGTGTGGGCCGCACACCAAGGATCTACATTGGCCAACTATGCGAAGATGCTGGGCAGAGGAACTCCCTCGGACAATGAATGATAGGGAATGTTGGCGAGAGCTTGTCATCGATATCCGTGCTAATTGCGCGACATGATATATATATATATATATATATATATATATATATATATATATATAACTAATATACCAAGCGTGTTGGTAAATCCTTGCAGTGAGAAAAAACCCACCAAATAGTTTGATTGTAAAATATACTACCAAACATCAACCAGGGAGAAACAATTTTTTGAATAAAAGAAAAGACCAAGATATTCGTACCAACAAAAAATAATCTATTGGTACAGTACTTGGCCAAAAGAAAAAAAAATTTATATGTATATATATGTATATAAGATATATATATATATATATATATATATATATTCATATAACCGCTAGGAGAAAGCTAATAAGTAAAAAGTGCTCGATACCTAAGTAGAGCCAATACTAATAATCTAATGAGTCAGACGAACCTACTATTAGTTTCGCATAAAGCTCTTCAGGGCTAAAATTTGAGTCAGATTTTAGCCCTGAAGAGCTTTATGCGAAACTAATAGTAGGTTCATCTGACTCATTAGATTATATAATATATATATATATATATATATATATATATATATATTATGCCGTTAAATCTTTTGATATTTAGCCATGCAACGAATCCAGAAGGTTGCAACATTATGATAGATTGTGTAGCCGCCGCTATCTAGGTGTATGGAGAAGCAACTCGTTATTCGAAAGGTTGACTTAAGTGCTGTCATTTTAGTTTATGGATAGCATTGCCTTCTCTAATAAAAATAAATGTGTAAATAAATTACTTAGTTACATCGATTGCAATAAAAATAATGCTTAATTTATAAACAGACATTTCGGCTCTTAAAAAAAGAAAATAAATATCATAATGAAACATTTTAAACTGAATGACAAAGATATCACAGAGACTGAATAAAAAACTCAGCTTTGTGTGATGCTCTTCTCAGTGGATGCTGTTATATATCAATGTTTGAAAGAAGTCAGTATATAGATTTAAAAATAGTAATAATATAACAATATATACGGGAAATAATAACGTAATCTATCACTGGTGGGCCATTAAAAACAAAAGAAAAGTTGGATGACATGATGTTTCCTCGATGTAGATATGTTATATATATATATATATATATATATATATATATATATATATATATGTGTGTGTGTGTGTGTCTATATATCTATGTCTATATATCTAGAAAAAAGGGTTCAGCGTGTGTTTGGAAATGTATTAACGACAGAGGAATCATTAAATTCTCGTTACAACCGACTTAATTCCGGGTTAGTGTCAACTCGTGCAAGTAACGACATCTTATGAGCAATATTCAAACCATTTCCAGTGAATCAACGATTGTAAAAAGCAAAATTATCTTTCTGCTCGTTTATTTTATAGCCCTTCCAACCATTGCATTCGTTTATATATATATATATATATATATATATATATATATATATATATATATATACACCACGAAAAATTATGGAAAGGGATATATATATATATATATATATATATATATATATAGATAGATAGATAGATAGATATAGATATATATATTAAAGTCATACCTAATTTGTTAGGGTTCGAATCGCGCACAAAGCCCTGCCCTGTCTATAGCTCTGCTGGTGAAGCCTAATGGCTGAAATGTACATACATAGATCGACTTTTTCTCGATTTGTATACGCTTTACATTTAAACCGACATGCACGCCTATTTCATTTAATTATAATTAATTAACAAATTAGGTATGACTTAAATTAAGCACAATCTCTTTAAAAATTGTCAGCCTTCACCATTTCAAACACATCGTTTGACCACCTCATACTGTCATCCCATAAGTCACCCAAAAAGTGCGATATACATATCAGTTTAAAATAAACGAGAGATTCTGGGGAAGCCAGTTAGTGTAGTGGTTAGAATATCCGCCTGTCAACCTGACAGGTAGGGTTCGAATCGCGCACAAAGCACTGCCCTGTCTATAGCTCTGCTGGTGAGGCCTAATGGACTGAAATGTACACAGAGAGATCGACTTTTTCTCGATTTGTTTACGCTTTACATTTAAACCGATACGCACGCCTAATTCATTTAATTATAATTAATTAACAAATTAGGTATGACTAATTAAGCATATAATCTCTTATATATATATATATATATATATATTCCTTCCTTCATTTCTTCATATATATATATATATATATATATATATATATATATATATCCTTTCCTTCATTCTTTCATATATATATATATATATATATATATATATATATATATATATATATATATATATATATATAATATATATATATATATATATGATGGAAAGGGATATATATATATATATATATATACTTAAATGCCCATTTCTATTATTCCTTATATATATATATATATATATATTTATATATATAGCCATTTCTATTATTCCTTATTCATGCTCCTTGTTTGTTTCAGGATGTGTCTACTGCGCAGCAAATTAGAGTCTGATGAGCATTATCTGTGAGAAAAGCAGGACTTTGAAACAATTATCTTTTCCAAACGACCGGCTTTGCTGCTTGGCATTCACTCCGGAAGTTTCAATACAAAGATGTCAGTGTCTGGATTGCAATCACAGGATTTGAAAGGAATTGGATGAGTCTAATGCTGATTACGAAGGCACAGCAGCAAGTATGTCTCAGTGATCGTTTTGATGAGAAATAAACTCCCGTGTTGGTCACAGCCAGATTATGGGTGACATTAATACAAGCAAGTCAATCAGGTCAATAACCAGATATAAAAAAGATGGCAGTGTCTGAATATTTTATCGGGCAGGTAGTGAGTGAACACATTTGCTATTTCTCATCAATGATGGGAAAAGGATAATTTATTTTACTGGCAACGAAGAGTAAGTGTAAAGAACACATTGAAATGTTTTTCAGCAAAATAGATGGGACGCTAACAGGTAATAAAATTCTAGGTCAGGACGCAACTGGAATGATGGCAATGAATATACTTATGCCTATCCATATATATATATATATATATATATATATATATATATATATATATATATATATATATATATATAATATAGAGAGAGAGAGAGAGAGAGAGAGAGAGAGAGAGAGCGAGAGAGAGAGACGCGCGCGCGAGAGATAGTGTTTCGGTAAAGTATGTTCCTTATAATACATGCGTTATATATATATATATATATATATATATATATATATATATATATATAATATATATATATAAACTCATATTTCCATGCTGCTGAAAGTTGACTGTAAAATATGTCGTACATATACTTATGCCTATCCACCCTATCCTTTATATATATATATATATATATATATATATATATATATATATATATATATATATAATATAGAGAGAGAGAGAGAGAGAGAGAGAGAGAGAGGGGGGAGTGTCAGAGAGTTGTGTTTCGGTAAAGTATGTTCCTTTATAATACATGCGTTATATATAATATATATATATATATATATATATATATATATATACTCATTATTTCCATGCTGCTGAAAGTTGACTGTAAAATACGAATATATGATGAAGATTCCTTTTCCTGTAGCATTCACAAAACACGACAGATAACTCATAAAATCTGATGGTATTGCTCGGATGCTTTTCGTTATTTGATATGATAGTTTGGTCCTGTTGCCATGTCTTTGTCACAAGATTTATTTTTCAGTGGCACAGCAATATGTTTTATAGCAAAAGAAAATATATAAAATTATGCTGCGTTTGTAATGCAATGGTTATTGTCAGAGAAAGTACACTCGTCGGACTGAATTCATATCCTGGACCAAATTGTTTGCATTTCAAAAGGAGAAACTGGGCTCTAACATTGACACGATTACCAGTCTAAGAGAAGGAGAATTCTGAATCCAAACATTTTCAACTTCAATTAGATGTGGACCTCACATTCTGCTCATTCGTAGGGGTTGGGTAAATACAAATGGGCCTGTTAGCTCAATCGGTAGAACGTTTCACTAGGAAACTTAAGATTCTGAGTTCGATACCGGATTTCGCCAACACAGCATATGAGTAGCACAGTGATCTGTATGGTAAAGTGTGGAACTAATGGTAGATGTGGTGGTCCACCTCAGACAGCAAAAACAATCTAATTGGCCTAGTGCTGATGAAAAGGGGACCCTCTCGCTGATATAGACTTTAGGCCACCCTGACGACTTTACTTACTTATAACCTTATAGTTATTTGGATCATTTTCGATGTTTGCATCTCAATAAACCTCCGTGTATCCAAATGAGATGAACATTTATATTTTTTCGAAACTTCATGTCATTCAGTATTATTATAATCTTCTTCCTATTCTCTAGCACATACTCGTTATATGTTTCGCTTTTTTTAAGACTCTTTTCTCATCGTTTTCGAATCTTCCTTTCTTTTCATATTGTTGCATTGTCCTCGGCCGGAAAACGAAGCTTCCGGCAAAGACAAATATAAAAATATATATTTTTAAAAAAGGGGAAAACGAAAGCGAGGCTTTCCGGTCAAGGAAGCAGGGAGAAGGTAAAGAAATATATAACAAACATCCGTTATCAAATCAAAAGATGCGTTGGTGTGTCGTCAATACAAAAGCCAGAGGGTCGAGCCGACAGTAGGCAGACCACAGAGAGACAGTCAGAGGGCGGACGGCGAACAGTGAGTGACCGTCGACACGGTCGATCTCTGCCAGAGGGCAGTGAGGTTCGTCCCCCCCTTCCACGTCATCAACGCTAGTCATCCCAACAGAGTAGTAGTCATCTTCAACCATTGGGCAGTTCCCATTGTCAACGCTCGCCACCCACTAACGTACAGCCGAGAAGAAGAAATAAAGTCAAAACTCCTACTATACAGCGTGTGTTGTGATTTCATTAAGCGACCACTACATATATCGTCTAGGGTTAGTGACGATACCCGCTATGCATGCAAATACACGAAGTAGGGCCGTGAATTTGAAACCGCTATATAAGATATAGAATTTGATGCCAGTACGTAACATATACGATTTGGTGAATCCATTTCATCTAACATTCTTTTCTTTCGTTTTATTATTTGACTTCTTAGTTCTTCCCCTAATTCTGACGTCCATTCTCTTCAAGTTATCACCGACCCGAAAATAATTTTGCCTCGTAGGTCGGCAGGCACACGTCATATCATTCATATTACAGTCCACTAGAAAGAGGTCAGCTTGCACATGAATTCGCTCTGAATCAATCAAAAAGAAAACGAGGCCAAAGTCTACCAGACGATGGATTGACAGCCAAGACGACAATCGTATACTACATACCAGATAGTAATGGTAAACAATAAGTCATCAATATTGGATCGAGTGAATTGGCTCTTGCAGATTTTCTTTGGAAATAGGAAAGAACGTAATAGCAAAAATCAGTAATAAAAACACACACACACAAAATAACAAAAACAAAAAATTGACAAGTAATTCAATATTATATATATATATATATATATATATATATATATATATAAAAGAACATTCCACATCACGTAAACACGCAACGCGATAATACAGTTAAAAAAAACGCACACATTCGACCATTTACACCATTTCTGTCATTTAAAAAAAAAACATTTCGTTTACCTGATGAATGCTTTTAGCAGGAAACCATTGGTAGTAATATCGTTCCCAAATAAATGAATAAAAGCTAAAACTTTTATTAGTCACTTCATTCAACTATCAACGCTCTGTCACAGATATTGAGCATTCTGCTAATAACACTGTACGTTGGATAACTATTACTTTTTCTAGTATATTAGTACCAACCATACACATCAATATATACATATATATATATGTGGTGAAAATATTGTGACTGCTCTTCTAAAAGAATAACTATTACTTTTTCTAGTATATTAGTACCAACCATACACATTAATATATTATATATATATATAATATATATTATATATATATGGTGAAAATATTCTGACTGCTCTTCTAAAAGAATAACTATTACTTTTTCTAGTATATTAGTACCAACCATACACATTAATATATATATATAATATATATATTATATATATATGGTGAAAATATTGTGACTGCTCTTCTAAAAGAATAACTATACTTTTTAGTATATTAGTACCAACCATACACATTAATACACACACACACACACATATATATTATATATATATAATAATATATATATATATATGGTGAAAATATTGTGACTGCTCTTCTAAAAGAATAATAGAAATAAATGTACACGTTCATATTATGTTGGCATTTATTTCTAAGTTTCTTTTAGAAATTAATAGTCGTCGATATTCTGGCTTAGATTATTTCTGTTTGAGATCAGATTGCCAAATTTCATCCATTACGAGCAAGTTTTATTTCTGTTGTAACTAAATGTATTACAGGAAGTAGGAACCATGCAGTGAGTATTGAACTTCAAGTAATAATCAGTTAGACTAGACTGCTAATTATTGCAACTCAAAAGTGTTGCATTTTTTTTCTTTCATTAAGATAAGCTTAGTTTTCGCACAAATGATATTGCGACCAGTCCGATATGCTTACATTATCTGTCTCCTTTCTCTCTCTCTCTGTCTCTCTCTCTATATATATATATATATTAAATTGATATATAGTGTGCTTAATATACAAATAATAGATCTCAATATCACGGATAGAGCATAAATATCTAGTTTAGCGTACCTAAGTAACCAGACGTGTGTGTGTGTGTGTATGTGCGCGCTGTTTTTTTACTTACGTAAATCCTCGAGTATAATCCGCACGTTTTCCCCAAAATGTAAAGGTCAAAATCCCTAGTGCGTACTATGTACGAGGGTAATCCTTAACTTGTTCCTCGTAAATCCTACCGTAAAATAAATGAACCCTCATTTTATGTCCGTGTTTCTGCAATAAATGTTTTATTTTTCTTGCACCCGTTTTTTACAATACTGAATATATTTTATTTATTTATTTTAATATTCACTTTAATGTGTATATTCTAAAAGTTTTTATTTTGGTTCGTTTACACTTCAACTTTTTACTCGTAAATTCCTACCATAAAATTAGGCTTGGCTCAGATAATGCCCAAGCCTAATTTTATGGTAGAATTTACGAGTAAAAGTTGAAGATTACCTTTTGTTGTTTTTTCTTTTTTTTTTTTTTAGCGTAGATATAAAGTCAACGCCTTTGGTTACTGACAGTTTTTCGCCTTGCAATTCTCAAACCAACCATTTGAGCGATCTTTAACTTAATGATATAGTTGTATATACTCTATTGTATTGTTTGCATTAATTACTACTTTAATTTATTCTGTAATTACGGATGCTTTTCTTTTTAAGCTAATGCTATATTTTTGTATTATTTTTAAACGATTAATATTCACACTGTGTGTGTAAAACGTTTAATCTGATGATTGGATTCTGAATTTTATAGAAAGTATTTACAACTATAAGGAAAGAAACCGAAGTTGAGATTTAAATTGACTAACAATTTCTCAAATTTTATTCTATTGTTCACAAGAGTCAGCATACCTGCTCTCTACTGTATATTGAAAAATATCACTTTAAATTTAGCAATTTTTAAACATTTGTTTATATGCATGTGAAATGAAATAATCGTTGTCGATCATATAATAACGCGGCATGTTCTCTCCATCAAAGGACATAATCATTGTATTCATCCAAACGGTGTTTTAATAGAAGAAGCTAAGCAAGAAAATTTTGCAGATGTACAAACATCTTTAATAAAATTATTGCCATTAATCCTAGGCATTCAACTTACAATCTCTTTGAAAGTTGGGAAATATTTTCATTTCCATCTTTCAAAATGTTACG
>CM042138.1:126869725-126874725 GCA_023376005.1 Doryteuthis pealeii | reverse complement strand
ATGTGTGTGTGTGTGTGCCTGGGCTTATATATATATATGTGTGTGTGTGTGTGCCTGGCTATATATATATATAGTGTGTGTGTGTGTATGCGTGTGCCTGGGCTTATATATAGTATATATATATATATATATAATATATGTGTGTATGCGTATGCCTGGGCTTATATATATATATGTGTGTATGCGTGTGCTTATGAATGTGTGAGTGCTTATAAAAATATGGTATGCTAATATATATATATATTATATATATATATATATATATATTATATATGGGTTGCTTATATTTGTGTGTATGAATATGGGTGTGAGTTTTTTTGCATATGTATAAATGTATGTGTTGCTTATATTTGTGTGGGTGCATATATGGTTATATATGTTTATGTGTGTCTTTTTGCATGTTATGTATATTTTGTATGTTGGCTTGTGTGTTTTATATGTATGGACAGTAAAAGATATTTTGCCATTCAGCAATAATTAGTGAATACTAAATTATGCATGTATCCATGTGTGTGTGAGGGGGTTGACTACATGATATGAAATATAGGAATAATTTAATTACTATCTACTCTTTTATAATTCTATTATATAAGAACCACAGGGTCATTAGGCATTCATCATTCTTCACAAAAAGTATCGCCCTGAAAGTGTGACTTAGAATGCACTGACTGTATCACTTTCCAAAAATAATTGTTCCGATTCTATAAGAATGTGTTTAAAAAAATCTCTTAAGAAAAGACTCAAAAACGTAAATATGGTCCTCACAATGAAGACCATTCCCTGACGTCTCGACAGAAAATAACCCTAGACATGATGGCATGCCTTTAACATTTATCAATACAGATTAATGTGAATATCGTTTGTTATAGAGGCATATGTTAAACATTCCAATACATTTATTAGTTTTTCAAATGTAATTCATAGTAATGCTACACTATTTGCTCTCTTTCTCTCTCTTCTCTCTTTCTCGCCTCTCTCTCTTTCTCTCTCTCTGTCTCTCTCTCTCTCTCTCTCTCTCTTCTCAGTTTTCTTCTTCTTCGTTTTTCTTATAACATCTATATTTCAGTTTTCTTATTATCCGATTCACTTTGAGTTCTTCCTCTTTCATTTGTTTATCAATATGTCGCGATTTCAAATTATTCTCCTTTTTCCTTTCATATTCTCAGGAGTTCTTCTTTCATTTTCTCGATGTGATTAGAGTATGTCATACTAGTGATTATTCTACTATTTTGACTCATCAACACCATATAAGCCCTCTTTTGTTGCTGATAGATTAACTGATACCCGAAGCATACGTAAATAATTACTTAATTTATAACGGGAATGAAGCTAGTTCATTATACCTGAAAATTCTCCATTTAAAACATTTCAACTAAAAACAACCAGACGTGATAAACCCTACATAAGGGAATCTTATC
The DNA here is from genome assembly GCA_023376005.1 of Doryteuthis pealeii. NCBI lineage: Eukaryota > Metazoa > Mollusca > Cephalopoda > Myopsida > Loliginidae > Doryteuthis > Doryteuthis pealeii. The sequence continues at coordinate 126,873,307 of CM042138.1, read as the reverse complement.
TGAAATTATTCAATAATGAAAAATGTACTTTTATTCAAATAGGTTAGTAAATAGTATGTTATGTCCAAAATTCCAGGATATCGACCAATTAAATGTCCCCTTCTGTAAATGCCACAGAATTATACAAATATCTCATGAATCCGTTTATCTAAAATTTATCCGAAATCAATTATACGACAGACTTAATCCGTAAATGTACATTCATTCTCAGAAGTAAATCAAAGTGTAAGAAGGAAAAACATTACTTATGACAAAAAAGAGGAAAATTGTGGTTACACAAAAGCAAAACAGAAATTATAAATTATTTCAAATATGCGTTTGTAAGGAGAAAAAAATCAGATTTAAAAGGAAAAAAATTAAATTGAAAAAAAATTAAGTTGAAAAAAAAGGTTAAAAAAAATAAATCAATGAAATATTCAGGTTGTAATTTTTTGGGAGTAGAATTGATGTTTTTTATAGAATAGTCGACACATCACGGAAAATAATTCCTTCAAAATTCTGTTTACAGATTAATATTGTATGTATTAATGTAACCTCCACGCAAAAGCAGGATGCAACACAGGGATAATTTTTAAGCGAAATGTTTGAATTCAGTTTTCATTCTCCTGACTGGTACCAAACCAATGTTAAAGAGCGCAGTCTGCACTACAATTCACCCTAAGGAAATGCAACCGATGCATTGTTACCCCTCTGAAAATTAAAAGGTAAATGAGGGTTTTCACCTCTTTGCTTTCCCTTTTATAATGCTGATGCGTGCGTCACCTAGAAGCTATTTGCAGGTAAAGAATATAATTACCTTTCGTGACCCCAAGCATCAAATTGTACGTAGCAAGTAAGGAATATATTTCCTACAATATCTATCAACTATCGAAAAAAACAGAAAACCGTGCACACTCGCTTTGTGTTGGATTACTTTGTGGATATTAGCCGTGCTTATTAAATCTTATAGACAAAGCGAGGTCACGTGGCTTAAACCTCAGCCAATCAACAGCCGGAATGTGTGGCTGATTGACTACTTAATCACTGATACTGAGAGACATCTATTTGCAATCAATGACGAAGGACTTGTAAGCAAGGAACAACCAAATATTCTTTACCCGTAGATCGAAACCCACGCTCCGCTGAACAAGTGGTCTTGTTTGAAGCCAAAAGGATAACCTCTAAAATCGTAACATTTTGAAAGATGGAAATGAAAAATTTCCCAACTTTCAAAGAGATTGTAAGTTGAATGCCTAGGATTAATGCAATAATTTTATTAAAGATGTTGTACATCTGCAAAATTTCTTGCTTAGCTTCTTCTATTAAAACACCGTTTGGATGAATACAATGATTATGTCCTTTGATGGAAGAGAACATGCCGCTATTATATGATCGACAACGATTATTTCATTTCACATGCATATAAACAAATGTTTAAAAATTGCTAAATTTAAAGTGATATTTTTCAATATACAGTAGAGAGCAGGTATGCTGACTCTTGTGAACATAGAATAAAATTGAGAAATTGTTAGTCAATTTAAATCTCAACTTCGGTTTCTTTCCTTATAGTTGTAAATACTTTCTATAAAATTCAGAATCCAATCATCAGATTAAACGTTTTACACACACAGTGTGAATATTAATCGTTTAAAAATAATACAAAAAATATAGCATTAGCTTAAAAAGAAAAGCATCCGTAATTACAGAATAAATTAAAGTAGTAATTAATGCAAACAATCAATAGAGTATATACAACTATATCATTAAGTTAAAAGATCGCTCAAATGGTTGGTTTGAGAATTGCACAGGCGAAAAACTGTCAGTAACAAGGCCGTTGACTTTATATCTACGCTAAAAAAAAAAAAAAAGAAAAAACAACAAAAGGTAATCTTCAACTTTTTACTCGTAAATTCCTACCATAAAATTAGCTTGGGCATTATCTGAGCCAAGCCTAATTTTATGGTAGAATTTACGAGTAAAAGTTGAAGTGTAAAACGAACCAAAATAAAAAACTTTTAAATAACACATAAAGTGAATATTAAAATAAATAAATAATAAATATATTCAGTATTGTAAAATAACGGGTGCAAGAAAAAATAAAACATTATTGCACAAGAAACACGGACATAAAATGAGGGTTCAGTTTTTTACGGTAGGAATTTACGAGGAAACAAGTTAAGGATTACCCCTCGTACATAGTACGCACTAGGATTTGACCTTTACATTTTGGGGAAACGTTGCGGATTATACTCGAGGATTTACCGGTAAGTAAAACAGCGCGCACATAACACACACACACACACGTCTGGGTTACTTAGGTACCGCCTAAACTAGATATTTATGCTCTAATCCGTGAATTGAGATCTATTTATTTGTATATATAGCACACTATATTATCAATTTATAATATATAATATAGAGAGAGAGACAGAGAGAGAGAGAAAGGGAGACAGATAATGTAAGCATATCGGACTGGTCGCAAATTCATTTGTGCGAAAACTAAGCTTATCTTAATGAAAAGAAAAAAAAATGCACACTTTTTGAGTTGCCAATAATTAGCAGTCTAGTCCTAACTGATTATTCTTGAAGTTCAATACTCACTGCATGGTTCCTACTTCCTGTAATACATTTAGTTACACAGAAATAAAACTTGCTCGTAATGGATGAAATTTGCAATCTGCATCTCAAAACAGAAATAATCTAAGCCAGAAATATCGACGACTATTAAGTTCTAAAAGAAACTTAGAAAAAATGCCAAAAACATAAGATGAACGTGTACATTATTTCTAGTATCTTTTAGAAGAGCAGTCACAATATTTTTCACCATATATATATATATTATAGTATATATTATTATACTATATATATATGTGTGTGGGTGTGTATTAATGTGTATGGTTGTACTAATATACTAGAAAGTAATAGATTATCTTTTAGAAGAGGCAGTCACAATTATTTCACCATATATATATATATATTATATATATATATATTTGTGTATGGTTGGTACTAATATACTAGAAAAAGTAATAGTTATTTCTTTTAGAAGAAGCAGTCAGAATATTTTCCACCATATATATATATATATATAATATTATATATATATATATATTAATTGTATGGTTGGTACTAATATACTAGAAAAAGTTAATAGTATTCTTTAGAAGAGCAAGTTCACCAAATTTTCACCACTATATATATTATGTATATATTGATGTGTATGTTGGGTACTAATATACTAGAAAAAGTAATAGTTATCCAACGTACAGTGTTATTAGCAGAATGCTCAATATCTTGACGACGTTATAGTTGAATGAAGTGACTAATAAAAGTTTTAGCTTTTATTCATTTTTTGGAACGATATTACTACCAAGGTTTCCTGCAAAAGCATCATCAGAAAACAAAATGTTTTTTTTTAAATGACAGAAAATGGTCTGTAAATGTCGAATGTTTGCGTTTTTTTTAACTGTAGTATCGCTTGCGTGGTTACGTGTGTGGAATGTTCTTTTAATAATATAATATATAATATATATATATCTAATATATATTTTGAATTACTTGTCAATGTTTTGTTTTATTGTGTGTGTGTGTTTTTTATTACTG
>CM042138.1:126857225-126864725 GCA_023376005.1 Doryteuthis pealeii | reverse complement strand
TGAAAGCTTTATGCGAAAACTAATAGTAGTCGCTGACTCATTAGATTAGTAGTATTGCTCTACTTAGGTATCGAGCACTTTTTACTTATTAGCTTTCTCCTAGCGGGTTATATGAATTATATAATAATATATAGATATTATAATTATCTTATATACATATATATACATATAGAAATTTTTTTGTCTTTTGGCCAAGTACCTTGTACCATAGATTATTTTTTGTTGGTACGAATATCTTGGTCTTTTCTTTTATTCAAAAAATTGTTTCTCCCTGGTTGATGTTTGTAGTATATTTTTACATATCATAACTTAGTCTCCAATTTCATTTTGCTGTCTCACTGCAAGGATGTGTGACCAACACGCTTGTATATTAATTATATATATATATATATAATACCCGCTCACCGTCTTAGAATCGGCATGATACTTTATATATCCATCGCTACACCAAATTGCACGGATATCGATGACAAGCTCTCGCCAAAATTCCCTATCATTCATTGTCCGAGGAGTTCCTCGCCCTAGCAATCTCGATATTGGCCAATGTTAGATCCTGGGTGTGCGGCCCACCTAGCATGTCATGTGTTGACTTCCACTGAGGACGTCCGCTTATGAGTTCGTCCTGCTTCTCAGCCAGTATTACCCAGCTGCCTTGTCCGTCTCACCCGAATGGTTGTGAGTGGGGTACGGTGGCCATCAGCTGTTTCATCGTTGGCGGTGCGTTCCACGATTGTCAAGATGCACGCATCATTTTGTGCAATCCCATCCAGCTATTATCAAGGCGCCTTGTTAGGTCCAGGTGGTGCAGCCACACAGCAGCACTATATAACCACATCTGAAGAATTGTCGCTTACTTGTCAGTGAGATTGGATTTTCCCTATTACTATAATTGTTTGTGGCCGACACGTTTTTCCATTCGTGTATTTACATCGCTTTCTGTGGAGATTATATTACTAACTACGTAAGTGAATTGTTTACTGGCTTTAAAAAGTTTACTGTTGAGTGTAGATGTCTCCTTGTCCTTTAAAAACATATGAACTCAGTTTTATCGGAGTTCACATAAAGGCCAATATTCTTTGCTACCTTCTGCATGAACTATGCAGTAGGTGACTCGCCTGTGCCGGTGTATGTCAAGAAGTGCAAGGTCATCAGCAGTCTGCATCCTGTGAAGTATGTGCGGGATATTCGCCTGCTTTTGTGTGAAGCCTTCCTTCTTTTATGGTATATAATACTATATATATATATATTATATATATATATATTAATATAATATATATATATATGTATTGATGTTGAGAGAGACAATCTAACTATCTTAAATCAATCTTAAACACTTGCAGGGCTGCAACGACTTGCACATTATTCTATTGGCTGGCTGGCTTATTGTTGCATGAACGCTGTGGAATCAACACATGGAAATTATGGAAACGTAATTCGCCTGAGAAAATGAGGCTTCTATTGTTTTTACTTGTGCTGAGTTTGTGCTAGAATTTGACATGTTTTGATCTCCCTTGCTAACGGGTGGTCCCATTGAATATGAGTAACGTTGTTGAGCTGCAGAACTATTGTAACCGATTGAACACTTTTGCGTCTATTATTTCACTTTCGAACACAACCCTCCGTATCGCACTAGCTATGGGTTAAAAGCCCCATTAATCTATAAAATGATGGCTTTGGCATTAAATAACCAGTTAAAAAATTATTCACCCATTAAACATAAACCAAACTTGCTTGCTAACAAAATAAAATGAAAAAAATAATTGAAAAATTGTATTTCGGAGATTATGTGTTCCATTTTTCTGACCTATTAATTCTCATTCTGCAATCAAACAATTTAATCCTATCCGCGACAGCTCAGTAGGGAGCAACTCCATTCTCTGGCACCAAATTATTTATGCCTACGCTGTCATGCCTTTCCACGTTCAATGGCATTAACAGCTAAATCTGCCAAACTACCCACACGCCTTCACCTTGAATTAGGTGTGATGAAACGCTTCCAAAAAACTACTCTAACACCTGTTGTCTTCAATCTGGTCACGTATCAGCAAATTTTGCTGAACTCGATGGCTAAAATGCGCGTTCTGGCCACTCGCCGCGACGCACTAGAACAATAAGGCCAGCACACAGCAAGTTCACTTCTATTACAAACCATTACGTTTTGATAACCAAAGATTTATAATGGTATGCCAAAACACGTGGGAGGCTTGTGCCGTAAGACCGGGCACCTGCGCCTCCTCGTTCAAAACAAGAACAAGAAAAGTGAAAAGAGAGGAAGAAGCCGCCACAGAAAAAGAGAGCTAATAGGAAGGAGAGACAAACAACACCCCCAACACCTATAAAGCAATCGCTTTTGTTCAATCACTGCTCCAAGATCTGCCATTCCAAGGATCCGGCTGTTCAGCCACTCCCTGCTGTAGGTAAATTTTTCTTTTAAATGGACACTACACCATCGTCTAAAATAGACGGAAGGTTGCCAACCATGGTTGCAACACTCTATGAGATTATGACTTCTGTATGTTTTAAGGAAATCTTCACAGGGGTGGTTTGGAATTAAATAATCAACGAAGGTTTATTATCTTATATAATGGAGATTGGTGTGTTTTTCTGTTCTGCAACCGAAAAAATTCTACTCAAGTCCAGATTTTCTTAGTTATTGACACACATTCTCCATGATTTTATTTTTTTTATCTAAACCTCAATTATTAATAAAATTGTCTTCTTACATAATGTAATACTGTTAAACTAGTCTACATTGCTAACAAACATGCAATTATATTATCATTATACAACCAAAAATAGCGCGTTTACAATGTGAACGGAAAGCAATTTGCATTAATATTAAAAAATCTAATTTAATAAATATTGTTAGTATTATTGATTCTAACTGTTGGTTTGTATTGTAATGATATAAGCAAAATCCTCTTCAATGAATCTTTAAATGAAATCCATTAACAAGATAAAATAACTGTCATTTTTGTTTTTACTTCCTCTATACTAAAAAATGACTTAAATTAGAAAAAATAACAATGAAAGACGAGATGTGGAAGAGTTAAGAGTTTCGTTGTTCCATTTTATTATTACTCCCTCTGTTCAAATTTTTTATCTGTATTCTTATTTAGTTTCATTAGCCCTTTCCTAATTTAATACATATTTAACATTAAAACTTAAATACTTCCACCCGGAGGGATGCATTATTTGCTATGCCATTAAAAAACATAAAAAAGTATACCAAATCTCTTCAACACATTGTTCTGCATCTAATTCCCGACAGTAAGGATCTTTCTCTTACATATGAAAAATCTTTCCGAGTGTAAAAGGCCTCACTAAAAAGACGCTGTCATATAACCATTATGTAGAGAATATGTGATATAATCCATTCAAGAAATAAGTAATACATCAATTGATAATTACACTTAGTCTCCTGAGCGCCGAGAATATTATGTGGAAGAGCGTCCATAGCAAACGACCAAGATACATGCTGAGCCCCAGTTACGATTCAATACTAATGTCATCACTGATATATCAGGAGACATTTAACGTTACAGTCCCAACAAAAATCTGCGTGCGTGAGATGATGTGGAGACCTTCCTTATATCGCAAACGGATCAAATCTAACTTCTATGAGAACAAACTATCTACACTCCACTCTCAATCCGACGACATAATCACATAATAACATCCATCACACACTGATCTCAGCGTACATTATGGCCCCCGCCCTCTAGCTAAGCTCGCATCTTGTGAGCTGTCGAAACGATAGACGAATGCCGTCTGCACCATAAGTAGATCAACTTTAATATGTCGCCTGCAAAGCATCTAATATCTACTACCGCGACATAATCCAACAGTCTGCACACTCTCCCCAGAATATCTGCTGAACCACACAATTTATAGTGATTATCATCCATCTCTGATCCACATAGTACTGCTAACATACAGTTTTCCTTTGAACTCTCATTCAACGACAAGTATGTAAAGGAAGATCAATCGCTGGGAACGATACCTAGCATGCCGAAGAGACAGAAGAACTACTTCTTAGAATCAATTCACTCCTAACCGTAAATCCTACACACATTATAATTTAACAGAGAGTGAGAGTCGACAAAGCTATCATTCGTCTCGATATATACTACGCGTTGTGAATTATAATAAAAATAGACGCCAAATGAGAACCTTGTGGGTTCTTGCTTAATAGCCCCGTTCGTTGTTGGTATTCATATTTCTCATTTGAACAATGAAGTAAGGATTAATTGATTAGCAATTAATTGTTTTCTCCGTTAAGTGAAAATTGTCAGAATGAAATGTTCACCAAAAAGGCAACTCCATATCACCATTAATTCAAATTAATTGCAAAATACTTTACTTTTCTAAGTTAAAAGCATGTTTTAATGCATTTAATCTCTAATAGAGGAATCTGGCGTCAGATGTGTGACGGATGGTTGGATTAGAGTTTATACCACACACGGCACAACACACCGAGAAGTCACACACAAATTACAACACAACAAAATAGATTGATCTGCGGAAGCCCAGTCACATCATCCTCGGAACGGCACACTCTTTTAAATCTTCTCTCTTGGGATTTCATCCTAAAAACTTAAAAATAATCAAAGCCTAGTGCGAATAAACTACATCTCATTTTCTTTACACTTCATTATAGTAGTCATCACAACCAACCGCCAAACAATATACACACAATACTCAAGCAAATATTAAACTCTCTCTCTCTCTCTCTTTATATATATAATATATATATGACACAGATAGGAAGCACGTTTAGAAATATTAGCTTATAACGAGTTCTTGTAACTTGTAAAAGTAAACCAGTTACTGGAAGAAGCCTAGTTGTACTTAGCTTCGACTCGCATGGTTTCCGCATCCACCTATGAAGGATTGGTAATCACACACACACACACACACACACACACACCCGCGCCGCGCGTGATCGCGCATATACACGCACATACACATACACACACATATAATATTGTGTGTGTGTGTGTGTGTGTATTGATAAGGTTTAATCGACGAAAAGATAAACGTGAAAGACGCTTATTACATCCTCATCACTCGTGCACTATAGACAAATTCAATTTCTAGAAGAAGCTTTACGTTTCCCATAGTGTAATACACTTGGGAAAGTACCATTGAACTATTCTCCCTAAATAACTCTGGTAAATAGAAGACCAGACTGGGGTTCTTAAACCAGGATTAGCAATCAATCTAGTGAGAAGGGTAAATGACATTGTTGTCTCATCCTGCTGATGTGAAGGGGCTGATAATTATAATAATATATATTTATATATATATATATATAATATATTATATATTAAATTCACTAAAATGGTGTTTACATGGCATTCATTACGGGTTTCATTTAACAGAAAGAAAGACGACAACTATGATTATACAAGATCTGATAATCCACTATTCATAATTCTTATCTTTCGTCTCGAGACGATTAAATAATCTCTCCAGTATAAAAACGGACCCGAAACTCGAGGGCTCAATTGAGTCCCATGATGCTTACCCATGTCTATGGCCCTTGAGAGCAAGTCCAATTTCTGCCGTCTTGACAATGATAAACTTTAAATTTATTGCAGAAAGAATAATAGATCAGAAACAATCTCCTTCATCCCCACCCCCTTCACAGTAAAATCACCTGCATGTAACACATTTTAGCATCCATGATAAGTTTCGTTCTACAATTGTGTAAATGTCAAAAGCTTAGGTTTAAAATGTGACCATCGGCAGTTTTAGAATTATTGATTACCCATCCTCCAGATTACAAACGGATTTAATAATAGCTATTTAAATTATGGTCGAACACCTATTTAAGGGATTGTACTCGAACATTTAGCTATAAATTGAACGAGTACTTTTAAATCTAGTCACATACTTATTGAGTATATAACCAACCCACTCCCCTTTGATAAGGTCAATTCAAGCAGACAGTTAAAACTGGTTTAATTCAATTTTCCTTCTCAAGACTGATTACCAAACAAACAAAAAACTTATTCTTCCCTATTATTTACTCAAGCTGGGCGAAAAGAAAGTGTATGTCTTTCCCAAAGACATTTAGTGCTTATGTTGAAAATGCAAAACAGCCTCGTGCAGGATATTGAACTCGACGTCACGATTCCATTTTCTACGATTATATTCGCTTTACAAAAAGAGCGGCTGCTAGTGAACAGATATTGAAAGTACTATTCAAGTTTCGGGTAAATAGAACTCATTTAGGACATCAGAATATATCTACTAACAACGTCATGAATCTGAAAGCAAAACTGCTGGACATGGAATACCTTTTGAGAAATGAAATAAAATCTAACATTGCACTCTTCATTTGAAACTTTTAAATTTGTAAAATGTCATCCATTCCGGCGTTGCCCTAAAGTGAATCTCTCGAAAAGCAGCTTTCGTTTCCACATTTGCCAAACTAAAGCAGAACTTTTTGGTGATTTGATTTCGCTAAAAGTCTGTGTTGCTAATATAATAATAAAGACTAGTAAGTCTTTTTTCCACATATTATACATAGTTCGCTTATGAAATATAATAGCGATTGTATTAAGTTTTCATGTAAATAATATTAATAGGCTGATCAAAATTACAATTATTTCATTCACAAATATTACATGTCTGCATTAGGTTTCTATTTTTATAATTAAGAAATCAATTTATATTATGTACGACCATGACTGGTCACAACTAAGAAAATTCTATTGGCACTACATGTATAGATAATGCGGTAATTATTAAAAAATCAAATAAGTTACGTTTTTCTTTTCACAGGCTGTATAATAGTATGTCCAAAATATCCAGAATACAAAGAAAGGGTTCAATTATTAACAATTGTCTGTATGTTAATGAAATCTATTTCTGAATGTAATAGACAATATGACGCTGAACTAACACCATACAAGTGAACAAGGATTGAATAGGATGATCAGTGTGAGGATGCTGTATTTAAACCATCAGCAATATAAAAAAAACTAACATACAAATGAGGACAAGGATTGAAAGGATGCATCAGCGGAGATGCTGTATTTAAACCATCAGCAATATAAAGAAAAAAAAGAGGTTCAATTTGTCCAAGGATTTTGGTATTTAATGAGCTTTCACACAGGTTATAGATAATCTGAACTACTTATACAAATGAGACAAGATTGAAGAAGGATCAGCTAAAATGTTGTGTATAAAACATTAGAATACAAAATAGAGGTTCAAATTGTCTCAAAGATTTTGACCTTTCTCAATGTTAAACAGATATATTCACAGTCATATGCGACCTGAACTACTTAACAAATAGACAACGGCTGAAGAATTGAGTGCTGTGTTAAAACATCAGCAATATAATAAAAAAAGAGGTCAAAACTTCGTTTTGAATTTTTGTCAGTTGACATATGTGCAAAGGACTATAAAGGTGTGTGGGATAGCATTCTAATTAACAACTATCTGTAGGTTGCAAGTATTCATCCTGCCCAGGGTGACTCTCCTTTT
>CM042138.1:126829678-126857125 GCA_023376005.1 Doryteuthis pealeii | reverse complement strand
TTATTAGCCTCAAATTCACACGTTAAGGAAAGGAGGGTCTAGATAAGCTCCTATAAGACGGTTGAAAAAATAGTGTCTGCATTCAGATCTAGATAGAGAAAATGGCCAAAAGTAATCATCCACATATGTTATGAACTAGAACATGGAGATGGTTCTTAGAAGATGAAATAATGCCTCTTTCTTGGAAGCCACGAATATTAATTTGCCAGGGCCGCTCCAAGGGACTATACCCATCCATTGCCATCAATCCTTGTCGTAATACAGATGTTAAAAACAAATGAAATTTTGTGTGCGATGTAGTTTTAATAAAACTGGTTCGGGAATAGAGAGGAGGGTCAAGGTGGCGGTACGGTATAATATATCCGTGCATATAGTGATGTTTCACAATGGACATTAGTGTATAAACTATTGATATCAAAAGAGCAGAAGAAAGACTGGTGGTGGAGATTCAAGGAAGATTGTATATTTAAACAAATGAAGAGTCAGGAACAAAATTTGAATGAAATTAACAGCAGAGTTGTAGGAGAAGTCATAGCTAAACCATTTAACAAGGGATGTTGGATGATCAATCATGGATGTTAGACGGAGCCAGGGAGGATTTTTTATGGTATCTTTGGTAATCCCATAAAGCGGGGTCCTTTGAGCGCCTACATGGACGGAATTTAGCCTCCTCACCCTCACACTCCTCCGCGGAGAGATTGTCTTCCCTTTATATAGAATCCACTAGAAGGTCCCGTTTGGACTCGCTCTCTTGTTTTGGGCAGTTTGGTCGAATTCTTCCCAATAATTAGTTTGAATTTTGTATGTGTCAGCAAGAATTGCGTTTCTCTCTCCTTTGTAGTCACTTTGTTTGAGGATCCAGAAAACACACCAGCTTTATCGGTGGTCGTAGATTTATAATATATTACGAAGGGAATTTAACAGTTTGAAAATGTTCCCTACGCAAAAAAAAAGTCGGATTTCCCTCATGTTTGTCCACCACGTCCCTCCATGCGCCGATCTATCAGTGGCTTTTGAGACGCCAACAATGAGCGTTGGATTTCCTCGCCCTGTTGGAGGAGCTGAGTAATTAACAGTTCAAATCCTCGCGCCACTCTCCCCGGACTTAGATTTGACGGCGCAGGAATGCAAAACTCCCAAGGCCATGCTAAGAATGATTCCTCTGGTCACTAAGTTGGTGTGTTGAAATATCTCGAGGTGGACCCGTACGTGCGTTGGTGAGAGGGCCAAAATGACGAAGTCTGTTGGTAGAATTTACTAAATTTTCTCATTAATGGAGAGCCCACCATAACGCAGAACGGATAGTATGAAAAATGGTTTAAAAATCCATTTTCGATTGCCAAAAGATTCCTTTTCTTTTAAGAAAAAAACAAAAAAACAATTATTACATAATGCATAGGCTCCCCTCTACGCGTCCTCATTAAATTTTGTACGTATTAAATCACTTTATATATATATATAGTATTATATATTATAATCTCTCCTCTCCTATATAAAGAACCCTCGCAATTAAGACCCTATATAAGGAGAAGGACTCATAATAGAAGCCACGATATATAATATCTCACAGGGACTCAGGATCAGACGGAAATTGTTGCTAACATTGAAAAATCAGTGAAAGGAATAAAAGATGCGAAGAGTCCGATAAAAAAAAACATTTAAAATTAAATTAGAGAAATCGTAATAAAAATTATAAATATTAAGGACGATGGTGAAAGACAGATAGACTAAAGAGCCCAGAACTAAAAGACAAGAACGAAAGAAAAATGAGATAAAATGTATGAAAATAGACGGAAAAGAAAACCAGAAGTATAAACATCATTGGGAAAAATGGCTCCTCTCGCCCTCATCTTAATTTAAAAACTATCTTAACTGTGTCCCTCGTATATAATTAGATATTACGTAATGGAACAAACTAACCCAAACATAGCAATAATGTAAGACAAAAGATGACACAGAATGCGAAGAAAAGAACAAAAAAAAGAAAGAAAGATAATACCCTCACTCTCCTCCCAAAATAAGCCGCAAAACCATAAAAAATGACTATATAAACGTAAAAAAAAACGCATCCCCCCCTCCCCCCGTTGCTAGCAATAAGCTAAACTTATTCCGTAAGTCCTTTTTGGAGACAGAAATAATATATAAGACACTTGCAACGCGTGACATAAAATAGTCCGGCTGATATTGAACACAGCACAAAAAATGCCGTTATCCCTTACAGGCTTCTCGAGTTGTCGAGATGTTAATGTTTGTTATTGGGGGAGCGCAAATCAAGGCTTTGTCAACGAAAGCAAATGACATATGGTATAGACAGCGGATTGATCTTGAGATGGATGACAGAGAGAGTGTATGGCCCACCCCAAGCAAAAGTTTGTTATATGAGTAAAATGAAACATATGCTGGGAAGGTGAAAGGATTTCCCTGTATCGCCGTTGCCTAGATATACGTGTAGAGGGTGGACAGAATGGAAAAATGAAGAATAAGAAGAGAAGTAAATAAGTATATAATTCATATACTTCCGTATGAAGTTTGGATTTAAAAATATCTTAAAATTCACTAAATCCCGTAGAGAAAATGGGTACAACATATACCTCCTATATATATACTTTCTATGTGCCCTGTATGTCACATATTGTATTGCTTACAATTAGGTTTAAGACCTGCCCGGGTCAAGGAAATAAAAAAACCTTCATGAGCGCCTCCTTGTATACTATAATATACCCCTACATATATGAACTATATATATAGTTTTTCCGTAGTTAGGGGAACTTTCCTAATGTCCCCGCCTTCACACCACGCCTCCTCGCCCACCCCCCGCCGCTAGACCATAAAGCGAACCCCAGAGCCCTCACTGTTGCCTAATACCCCCCCCCCCGTGAGCCTCACCAAGGACAGAGCCCTCACTCTCTCCACCCGCTCACATCTCGCGAAAACCACATCTAAATTCGCCTCCAACACTCCTCATAAGATACTCGCCCTCAACGAGCATGTTCTCCTCGACCCTCGCCCTCCCCCCGATTTAATCGCGCCCTTGAAATAACCAATATTGTTAATGAAGCAAGTTTAGAGCGTTTTTCTTCATTTACTATATATATATTATTATATACTACTATATCATATATATATATAATATAGAGAGCAGAGAGACGAGAAACGAGAGAGGACGAGGGGGCGTTAGCCCCTCGTGGAAACAATCATTATCCAGCCGGACGTTATGTTTTTTAAGGAGCTTCAATGCTAATATCCAAAATATACTGATAAATCCATTTAGAAACATCAGCTATTATACGTTCCAATTACTTGCGTCTTTACAAGGAACTATATAACTTATATTTCCGTTTAATTTAATAAATTGCAAAAGTCAACGATATACTATATATAATAATATATATATTCGATCCTTGATTAGAAGTCCAGCCATTTTCTAAAACCAGTCAACTCCTGTCTGAGCTATCCGGTTTAGGACATGCGCCGTCGTGAAACAGTTTAGTTACAGAAACAGAAAACCCCCTCATTAGTGAGCAAATTATGTTTACATTTACTACTGCGCTTGCGTTAAAGTTTTCTAGATATACTCACTTCTCTCCCGCCTCCGTTTAAGCGAATCTTTCCGTGAATCTTGTTGCAGGTGTCTTGTGTACATAGTTTTATATTCGATATATTCTTTATGTACATGGTGTTCAAGTATTTACTGATTAATATCTATTTCAGTAATTCCAAAACTTTGCTATATACATATTGGAATTATATTATTCTTGAAGAGACAGACATATTTAATATATGCGATTTTCAGTGCTATTATGGCTAGAGGCATCTTTCACTCTCCCTAATCTTAGTTTCATGATGTACAATTGAATGATTTCTATATGTTATTATTTATAAGTATATGTTGGTTAGATTACAATAATCTGTCCGTTAATTATTATTTTACCTTTCTTCCACTGTCATCCTAATAATTACACACGGAGGCCAAATAGCAAACACCAAGAGCCATATATATATATTTATATATCTATAATATACACCTCATAATCTTTGGATTTGAAAATTTTCCATCCTGCTTATCTTTTCGTATACTTGCCCTATCATTAGATCTTATGTCATACTATATAATATTATATATATATATACTATAATATTATATAAGAATTAACATCTGAAAATTAACCAAGAACAATGTCCAAAATGCACCTCAATCAAAAACAGCTTACGTGTATAAATGTTCACTGCACATATTCCAGAAAGCGATACATTTATCTTCCTTCTTTTTCTCTTAAGTATAACTTTTAACATCAACCAATACAGAGTATTGAAACCCCAAGCATGGCTTTTAGAGTTTATCCGCCAACTCAGTTCATGAAACAACAGATCCACCCTCGATTGATTAGTGGTTTAATTATTTTGCCTCCCTCTCATACAAACTCCCACAGCCCCAAATATATCGATATACTTTTTACATTATCTCATCCATCAACTCAATCATCATCTCATCTAAATTTAACTCAA
Source organism: Doryteuthis pealeii (assembly GCA_023376005.1). Lineage (NCBI taxonomy): Eukaryota > Metazoa > Mollusca > Cephalopoda > Myopsida > Loliginidae > Doryteuthis > Doryteuthis pealeii. Next base: position 126,852,619 of record CM042138.1, on the reverse strand, counting down.
TAACTATATTTCAACCTATTAAGTACTATATTATAAGACGCTATAAGTATATATTATATATCTATATTTATATGATAGTGCTAGTTTGTGTTCTGTGGGTGTGTGTGTTTCATACTCCCCCTCTCCTCTAAATCCCTCCTCTCGTACATATTTAGTTCACACTTTATGATGTGAATTTGCCTGATCATATGATACTGGCAATTAGTTTGTCCAGGGTTTCCATGTACGTAAAATCATGATATATATTTCTTGTTAAACTGATAGAGAGGTTTTGATAGTTCGTAAAAATGAACAGAAAATTGCCAATGATATGCAATAACTGGAAATAATGCAAATGACGCATTCAAGCAGTCCACTTATAGATTTGCAGAAAATTGCCTAAGTTTTGTTGCCCGTGACCAGCCCCCCTCCATAATCATTATTTAGGTATCAACCATCGGGGGCATCTTCGTTCTCTTATGCTAAAAAAGGCGGTGAAATAACAGAATTACCAATAGCGTAAAATAGTGAGTGATAAAGTAGAAAGGATGGGCATAACACCGCCAAGGCTTGAGTGTAGTTTAATCTATGGACTCAAATCGTATCAAATAACTGGTTTTTCTCTATAATATACTCCATAATTATTAGATGATTTAAAACTATAAATTTTGGCGTAAATTCAGCAATGATTTATGGTACACAAAATGCTTGCGCTTGGAAAATATTTCTAGTAGTAGTGTCCGGCTTTCCTCGCACACCTGAAACAATAGAAGAATAAGCCTAAGTCCGATTCTCGTAAAGAAAAGACACCTTTAAGCCTTTATTGCCGCCGGTCTAACACAACAGCTAAAGTCCATCTTTTGTTAAGCGGTGCGGAAGTGCAGCATGAACGAGATCTAGTTGGCTAAAGCGGCCTTCCCTATATTTGTCACTGTAGGTCACTTAATTCACCTGGATTCTACACATTACTAAGAATAGTTTTACTCAATGAAAATTAGAATGTATACTAACAACGCCTTGCTGTAATTAACACACAAATTAACAGTAATAGGGAAATTCTCCGCCTTATGTTCTTTTTGTGATTCTGATAAAACATTCTGAATTCAGGTTCACATTATTTGATTATTTCATATTCAATCCAATACGGTTTTATTTACTACTTTCCATTCTGCCTGTCACCTCCCCGTTATCTGAAACTGCCTATTATACTAATCAAAACGAATCTATTCTTCCTTCTCTCCTCCCTCCCTGACGTTGCCCCTCTGTCTGTCAATCATTGCTACCCTGAGAATAGCTGACATACCCTGTTAGCAAAGGGAAAGGGGGTGGGGGCCTAGTCTATACCTCTCCTAAAAGAGGTGCATGCGTATGGCAATGATGGAATCTAGTGGGAGAAAGGTTAGAGAGTAGAGATTGGAAGTATAGAAGTGATTGTAGAATAAAGATACCTTCATAGTCGTTAAGTGACCTTATTCGTCTACAGGTGTTTCCTGGCCGCCCCTTAATGAAATTAAGCAAAAACTGATTTAATTTCATATTTATTCTTTAATCCCAATTCATTTTGCAAATTTCTTTCCTGATCACAATTATCACACAAGTGCCCTCAATGGGGGAAGTGGATAATAATACATCGCCTAACAAATATCTTCTTTCGTTGTTTCTAGGTTAAATATAAGATATCAATTTATAATTTCTAATTTTATTGTCCCGTTCTTGAAAAAAAGAATTATTATCTTTGCAGTGCACCACACATACTCCCTCTCTTATATATAATAATGATTTATGCTTTACCCATTAACCCAGAAAACAACACAACAAAAATTTCTTTTTTCCCTCGCAGGCAGAGTTATTACTCTATTGGTTTGATACACAGCGTGGTTTGCTTTTTGTGTCGTTAACCATTTAATGCTACTTCCAACAATAAACAATCCTAAATTTCGAAGCACACCATTATACCAGATGATAAATAAGTAACATATAATTTGTTTTTGTACAGTGTCTCAACGAGATTGCAGAGCTAGAGCCTCACAGTGAGGCCAAACCAATTCTTACAACTCAGCAGGGGAGTTTGAGGACCCACTGTGTTCTTAATATTTCTGTATCAGATTAAGTGATTCATAGAAAAACAGGTGTTTTAGTTTTAAACGGCAAGCTTACAACTCTCACCCTCCTTCTTTGTATTTTCCTGTCTGTAGGTTTTACTCACTGTATTACATGATGGCACCTCTCTCCTCACTCTCCCTCCTAGGCACCCTTTTTGCATTATCGATTAAGACAAGGATGAAAAACATATTTACCTCATTAAATAATCTCACATGTACAAAGCCTATACAACGAGTTGGTCTTGTTAAGTACCTATTAAAAAGATTAAGTTATGGAAGGGGAAATAAGGGTTTCTTATGGTTTCATATTGTCTTTATATTTATTTTTTTATTATTGATATATAAATATTTGACTACTCTTTCTTTACAAAACACATCCATAGGGTCCTGCTTTGTTATATTTTGATACAAGTGAGATGTATGTGGTATCCTCTGACTTAAAAGTGCCCAACTTAGGAGTTTCCGACGTTAAACCATGTGTATGTTGTTTTTTTCGTTATGTTAAATGAAAACTATGTTCCTTTCTTTTAATCGAGATCAAAAAGGGTGCTAAAGGTCATTATGGTCATTTGCCTCTAAATCAATGTGGGCTGAATTTTATTTTGTTTGGGAGACCCTTGAGAGGATTAAAATTTGATGATCACTCGGCTTTACACGTGAGCCAAGCTTCCCCAGTATGTATGTTAATATTCACTAAAAATTTAAGTTTCCAAATTTAAGTTAAATTAACAAAGTAATAATGGATTACTGGTTCCGGTGAATGGCTAGCCCGAAGCGTAATAATATATACAAAGAAATTATAAACTAAACCAATTCTAGATCAACCATAAAAGAATCCGCCCATCAACAAATTCTACGTATATGTCATGTTCAAGGACGCTTTCCCTTTAGGAACTGGCAGGCTAAAGTTTGCTTCTGTGGCTTATTTCACTCTTATAAAAAGTTAATAATAAGCGCTTAAAGATTATAATTGAACAGGCTCATCGTTACTTTTGAAAGTTGTATGAAATAATTTCCCTTTCCGAGTGAAATTTTCGACATGTTCAGGTGTTATGAGATTCTGAGATTAATGGCACAATAAGCCCTTTAAAACATATATCTGGTTGTTTTGCGGAAAACAAATAAGTTTCTTTTGCTATAAAATTACCTGAAGAATTGGGCTTATGCTTGCTTCAATAATAGAACTTCAAATATGGAAGTTAAGTTCGTGAAGTAAATCTATTTCTCGCTCTCTCCCACCTCGGACTGAAGTAAATCATATGACCAATACCACCGCAAATTGTAGAAATAGTATATATTTAAATAAAAAATAAAGAAAAAGAGAATAAAAATAAATTCATAGAATAATACTCATCAAGATCACAACTCTAACACCCCCATAAATATAGGTGTATAATTCGTTGATATACAAAAATATATTACATAGAAAATATATGGGTATAAACATACCGATTATATAGCTGCTTCTGTATTTTGTAACGTGGTTTGTCAGAGCTTGGGGCTTGAATTAGAAGTTAGGCCGTGATCTCCTTTTACACGCGTAAAATACTTTAATTCCAAGAATGGTGCAGTTAGTCCACTTCGCACATAAACACATCAAAGTCTTTCCTTGTTCTCATAATCATTGTTCAAACCTATGATCGGTTTATCTACGGCAGCAAGTATTCCGTACTGAACCGAAAAGTCCTGTTACATTTTCTCACAATGATTTCTGTGCTGATGTATAACATGAACCGATAAGCCTCTACACTTAATAGAACATTTAGTATTGACAGACCGAAGACCACGGCATTTCTTCATGTTAATTCTTCAAGGCTCTTATTGTAAAATCCAGAGACAAACATATTGGAACCTATAATCATGTACATTGACTAAAACAATGCAAATTGAGGCGAATAGAATATAATCAACAGAAGGTGATCTCCGCTGAATGAAATTGAAAGAACTTTGGAAATAGTCCTCTCCCTTTATAATTAGTTTAGAACTATTTATATATATCTATTTTTTCGCTTTATTAATGTCATTAAATGTGAAATGAAATGTAACAATCAATCTCCCGTATTGATTGGCTTAGACTTCACCCACGAGGTTGATATAGATAATACATAATCCGGTTTATTGTCCCTTTCAACAGAATTTCAGACGAGTTACATTTGCACTACCAAAAAACTCACATCATTTCTTCTGTATTTTGACACGATCTTATTTCGTTCCTACACTAATTACGCCTCCCACGTCATGCGTCGAGGGTTGGTCAAAAGGATAGTGGATATCGTTCTCCCGAGTTCAAACAAGACGGTGTTGTACTCAGTATCAGTAATTGTTTTTTTACTGCAAATACATAGTAGAGAAGCGGACCGACGAATTATTAAGGATTAGGAAAAAGAATTTTGACAAAGAAAAGATCACAAGGTAAAAATTAAATTAGCAACTGGCTAGGTTGAATTAACACGTCCCGTGACCATATCTTCCAATTTACTCCTCGATGTTTTGGTCCAGACATTTATTTAAAATTACAGTACGATTCCTACTCTCTCTCCTCACACCTTAACAACAGGCCGTTTGTATTTCTACAGTGCCATTATTAGATTACTGTCTCCTTCCTCGTGCTTTGTTTCTCCTCTACCAGTACCTGAACATGATGAAATGTGATATAGACGGTAGGGTCCCGCATCTCGCCTCGCTCTCCCTCCAATATATTAGTGCTGAGTCCATTAATCTCTGAAGTGCAGTGAACTATGGTAGCCAATTTTGTTTTATGTGGTAGATGAGTATAGAGCCTTCCTGTTTCAAAATAAAACCACCATACAATTATTTGGCATTGTTACATGGATATACTCTAGCGCCGCCCAGTCTAACAAAAGACGTATGAAATTAAAATAAAATGTCTCATAAATTCTTGCTCCCGTTATATATTACTGTGAGGTTATTTGATCTCCGTTCTTTGTTCTCCCTCGAAGTTATAAAAGAAGGTTACTCCGAATTTAAGTCTCCAAGCTGGAGATTCACTCTCGGCGCTCCTCAATACTTTTCCCATAGGAGATAGGTGTGATTACAGCGAAGGTATCCAATTCGATTTCACATACAATGTTCACAGTATTAACCCGAGAAACTCTACCCATACACGTTAAATATTGCGTCCGATTATATGCGTTGATACTTAATAAATAAAAATTATGTAGAGCAGACCGTCAAATAGGACATCGTGTAGAGTGTGTAATGCGTTCAGCGGGGCGAATGATGTGGAGTGACACGCCCCCCGTTCATTGCACAACATGTTACATCCACTCAAAAAGCAAGAGTTACCCTCCCCAAAAACCACTTTCTCAAGACTTAATACCTGAATCGACACGAATCCAGAGAAAATAAGGGCCGTCTCTCCTCCACCGCATAACTCAACCAGCACCAGTCCAAAAATCCTAAATTACCCATGACCAAAATAAGATGTTGTTTACCGCTCCTCCTGTTCTGTGACACGGATGCAGCTATCGTACAAGTCATGTTTACAATACGATTTCTCTCCATGAGGACGTATCACAAGTTGTCAAGAACAGTAATTCAGGTTTGCAAGCTCAGTCATCATTAGATCCCTATATTACTAGTACAATAGCAACTTCGGTCCTCTCTGGATGCCCCATATTTGCAATCTTTTGAGACATCTCACCCGAATGTATTAAATATCTACGGGTTCCTGTACTTTTCCGTGGTCGGAAAGACAGATTCCAAAATGCTGACTCGGTGGGCAAATAGTGTTTTTTTTCTTCTTCTTTTTAGCTAACCTGCTACATCAAATGCTATAGCTGTTCCCTTGCTTCTGTTGTATTGTATCCTCGTCAAATCAGCGCATTAGTAGAACATATTGGATCTGTGCGATGAAATGTAGAGATAATGGTAGGTTTGGTGCTCCACTTCTGACGCAAAAAACATATCTCTGGTCTAGTCAAAGGGAGATACACTCTCTAGCTGTTCAGCTGATACTGCCAATAGGCCATTCCACCTACTGCATTTTAATTAATTATGTAATGTTTCAAATATACAACGTGTCAGGAACGAGTTAGTTTTATCTCATTTAATAAAATAAAGCATAATTATTTCAATATTATCACGTTCTAACCGTCTCTCTTGACAAAGATAGATAGCCTCGGGGTCGAGGGAGATTACTGTCGCTGAGGTAACCTTTCAGATACACAGATCTTGAAGGTTTTGATAAATGTAGGTACATTTCCCATTATTACATTGTTTCTCACTCCCGACACACCATTGATAACATAATTTCCATCTTGTGTGCTTATTACTTTATCCCTGTAAATAATTAATTATTGTTATAACTCATTATTAGATGATGTAGATGACATTGAACAATGTTTTGTTGCTTTTATTTAATTTTAAGCTAATCTTCAAAGAATAACTTTAATCATTTAGCCGCTCCAGACTCCTAAAATTATGACCTACAAGTATTACCGCATTATTCTATACATGTAGTGCAAAATAGAATATTCTTAGTGGTGACCAGTCATGGTCGTACATAATATTAAATTGACTTCTTAACTATAAATAGAAAAACCTTAATGCAGACATGTAATATTTGTGAATGAAAATAATTGTATTTTGATTCAAGCCTATTAAATATTATTTACATGAAAAACTTAATACAATCAGCTATTAATATTTCATTAAAGCGAACTATGGTATAATATGTGGAAAAAAGACTAGTTAATTATTATTTAGCACACGGACTTTACGAAATCAAAATCACCAAAGTTTCCTGCTTTAGTTTTTGGCACAATGTGGAAACGAGATGCTTTCAGAGATTCACTTTAGGGCAACGCCGGAATGGAATGACATTTTACGAAAATTTAAATATTCATGAAGAAGTGCAATTGTTAGATTTTATTTTCATTTTCTCAAAAGGTAATCATTCAGCAGTTTTGCTTTCAATTCATAGACGTTTTATGTAGATATATTCTAGATAGTATCTAAATGATGTTCTTATTTACCCGAACTTGAATCAGTACTTATTCAAATATTGTCCACTTAAGCAGCGCTCTTTTTGTAAGGCATACTTAATCGTAGCAAATGGAATCGGTATGACGCGAGTTCATATCCTGCACAGAGGTTGTTTTGCAGTTCACATAGCTCTAATGTCTTTGGAAATGGATACATCTTTCTTTTCCCCCCAGCTATGAGTAAATAATAGGGAAGAATAAGTTTTTGTTTTGTTTGGCAATCAGTCTATGAGAAGGAAAATTGAATTAAACCAGTTTTTACTCTGCTTGAAAATTGACCTTGTCCAAAGGCGATGGTTGGTTATATACTCAATATATTGTGAAGATTAAAACAGTACTGTTCAATTTAAGCTAAATGTTCGAGAACATCCCTAAAATAGGTGTTCGACATAATTTAAAATAGCTATTATTCAATCCGTTTTGTAATCTGAGAAGGGGGTAATCAATAATTCTAAACTGCCGATGGTCACATTTAAACTAAGCTTTTGATTTTTTACACCATTGTAGAACGAAACTTATCATGGATTGCTAAATGTGTTACATGCAGGTGATTTCTACTGTGAAGGGGTGGGGATGAGCAGTTGGTTCTGATCTATATATCTTTCTGCAATAAATTAAAGTTCTATCATTGTAAGACGGCTAGAATTGGATTGCTCTCAAGGGCATAGAACACTGGGTAGCATCAGGAACTCAATTTAGAGCCTCGAGTTTCCGGTCCGTTTTTATACTGAGAGATTATTAATCGTCTCGAGACGAAAGCAGAATATATGAATAGTGGATTATCAGAATCTGTATAAATCATAGTGTCGTCTTTCTTTCTGTTAAATGAAACCCGTAATGATCCATGTAAACACCATTTTAGTGATTGTAATATATTAATAATATTAATATATATATATATATAATATATATATATATCGCCCCTTACATCAGCAGATGAGACACAACAATGTCAATTTACCCTCTCCTAGATTGATTGCCTAATCATGGTTTAAGAACCCAGTCTGGTCTTCGTATTTACCCAGAAGTATTTAGGGGAAATAGTTCAATGGATACCTTTCCCAAGTGTATTAAACACTATTGGGAAACGAAAAAGCTTCTTCTAAGAATTGAATTGTCTTATAGTGCACGAGTGATGAGGGAATTGTAATAAGCGTCTTTTCACGTTCTATCTTTTCGTCGATTAAAAAAACTTATTCATACACACACACACACGCACACAACACACCACACACAATATATATAATATATATGTGTGATTATGTGCGTGTATATGCGCGCTCACGCGCGGTGTGATTACATATCCATTCATTAAGAGGTGGATGCGGAACCATCGATGTCGAAGCTAAGTACAACTAGGCTTCCTTCCAGTAGACTGGTTTCATTTAACAAGTCTAAAGAACTCGTTATAAGCTACTATTTACTAAACGTGCTGTCTCATTTGTGTCTCTTAAAATATATTTATATATATATATATAATATTATAATCAAAAAGAGAGAGAGAGAGTTTAATAATTGCTTGAGGTATTGTGTGTATATTGGTTTGGCGGTTGGTGTGAAGACTACTATAATGAAGTGAAAGAAAGATGAGATGTAGTTTATTCACCTTTGATTTATTTTCTTATTTTTAGGATAGAAAACTCCCAAAGAGAAGATATCTAAAAAGAGTTGGTGCCTCGAGAATGATGTTGACTCTGTCCGAACAATCTTTCTGTTGTTTTGTATTTGTGTGTGTGCTTCTCGTGTGTGTGGCGTGTGTGTGGGTAATGAACTCTAATCCAACCATACCGTCACAACATGGAAGTCCTTATTAGAATTATGCATTAAAAATGCTTTAATTAGAAAGTAAAGTATTTTGCATTACATTTTTGCACACTTAATGGGGGATATGGAGTTTGCCTTTTTGGTGAACATTTTCATTCATGGACAATTTTCACTTAACGGAGGAAAACAATTAATTGCTAATATAATCCTTACTTCATTGTTCAAGAGAATATGCAAATACAACACGAAACGCTATTAAAGCAAGACCACAAGGTCCATTGGCGTCTATTTTTATTATAAATTCACAACGCGTAGTATATATCGGAGTGATTTGCAAATTCAATTCTGTTAAATTATTTATTTTTAATATGGAAATTGTATAAAGATTCGGTATAGTATTAATTTCCAAAACCTTAAGATAAGTTTCACTTTCTTTTCTTTTTGTTTTCCATCTTATTCTTTTTCTTCTTTTTAATAACTGCGTTGAATGAATGTTAAAGGAAACTGTATATTACATTGTTTTCAAATAAGAAAATCCGTGACCAATTACAATTTTTCTGTATTTGTCGCCGTTGATCTAACAATGTTACACGCAAATTTAATTATTTTCTTATTGAAAATGCATTGCTAATACGCAGAGTGCATGACTTATTACATTAAGCCAACGAATGGAAACAATAGAAATGCCTTTGAAGGCTTAGATCAGTGTGTGGATTTACAATGTGATATGTCGTCGATAGAAGTTTATTCGGGGAAAGATTCGATTTGGAATAATATGGTACAAATTTATTATAATGATCCGATTTCCGCATTTTGTATATTATTGAAATACAGGGAAATACACATCTTAGAGAGATTTTTGTTGGGACTGTAACGTTTAAAATGCTCTGATATAGGGAAGAATATTCTTAATTCAATTTGCAACTTAATAATAGTTTGGTGTTTGTATAGAAACTGATTTCACTTTATCCTTTCTCAAGGTAGGTAACTGCTAAGTGTTAATTATCATTGATGTATTTACTTTTACTTGGAATGGATTATATCATATATTCTCTACATAATGGTTATATGAGCAGTCTTTTTAGTGAGCCTTTTACAATGGAAGATTTCATATGTAAACGCATAGATCTTTCTGTCGGAAATCTAAGATCAAACATACTGTTGAAGAGATTTGGTTACTTTTTATGTTTTTTAATGGCACTAGCAAATATATGCACCTCCGGGTGCAAGTATTTAAGTTTTAATGTAATAAAATATTGTATTAAATTAGAAAGGCTAATGAAACTAAATAAGAATACAGATTAAAAAGATTTGAAACAGAGGGAGTATAATAAAAAATGGAAACAACTGAAACTTACTCTTCCATCACTCTCGTCTTTCCTTGTTATTTTTTCTAATTTAAGTAGTTAGTTATAAGAGAAGTAAAGAATAAAATGACAGTTATTTTATCTTGTTAATGGATTTCATTTAAGATTCATTGAAGAGATTTTTGCTTATATTCATTAAATAAAACCAAACAGTTAGAAATCATAATACTAAGCAATATTTATTAAATTCGATTTTAATATTAATATGCAAATTAGCCTTTCCATTCACATTGTAAAGCGCTATTTTGTTGTATATATAAATATAATTGCATGTTGTTAGCATGTTAGACATAGTTAACAGTATTAATAATGTAAGACAATTTTATTAATAATTGAGGTTAGATAAAAAATAAATCATGGAGAATGTGATGTCAATAACTAAGAGAATTGTGACTTGAGTAGGAATATAGTTTCGGTTACAGACAGAAAAACACACAATCTCCATTATAATAAGATATAAACCTTCGTTGATTATTAATTCCAAACCACCCCTGTGAAAGATATTCTTAAAACATACAGAAGTCCCATAATCTCAGAGTGGGTGCATACCATTGGTTGGCAACCTTCCGTCTATTTTAGACGATGGCGTAGTGTCCATTTAATAATTTTTTTTTACCTACAGCTACGTGAGTGGCTGAACAGACCGATCCTTGAATGGCAGTCTCTGGAGCAATGATTGCAAACAAAGGGTGATGCTTTCTATAGGTGTTGGGGGTGTTGTTGTCTCTCCTTCCTTTTAGCTCTCTTTTCTGTGGCGGCTTCTTTCCTCTCTTTTTCACTTCTTTCTGTTCCTTGTTTGACGAGGAGGCGCCAGGTCGCCCGGTCTTCGGCACAAGCCTCCCACGTGTTTATGGCATACCATTAAATCTTTGGTTATCAACGTAATGGTTTGTATAGAAGTGATACTTGCTGTGTGCTGGCCTATTGTTCTAGGGCGAGTGGGCCATGAAACGCAGGCATTTCAGCCAGTCGAGTTCAGCAAAATTTGCTGATACGTGAACAGATTGAAGACAAGGTGTGTAAGTAGTTTTTGGAAGCGTTTCATCAACTAATTCAAGGTGAAGGCGTTGGGAGATTGTGGCAGATTAGCTGTTAATGCCATTGGACGTGGAAAGGCATGACAGCGTTAGGCCATAGAATAATTTGGTCGCCAGAGCAATGGAGTTGCTCCCTACCTGAGCTGTCGCGGATAGGAATTAAAATTGTTTGATTGCAGAATGAGAATTATAGTCAGAAAAATGGAACACATAATCTCCGAAATAACAAATCTTCTTTTTAATTATTTTTTTTTATTTTTATTTTGTTTAGCAAGCAAGTTTGGTTTATTTGTTTAATGGGTGATAATTGTTTAACTGGTTATTTAATGCCAAAGCCATAATTTTATAAGAACATTAATGGGGCTATTTAACCCATAGCTAGTGTGATACGGAGGGTTGTAGTTCGAAAGTGAACATAATAGAACAAAAAGTGTTCAAACTCGGTTAAAAATAGTCTGCAGCTCAACAAGTTACTCACTACTTCAAGGGGACCCACCGTTAGCAAGGGAGTATCAGAAACATGTAAATTCTCGCACAAAATCAGCACAAGTAAAAACAATAGAAGCCTCCTATTTTCTCAGGCGAATTACGTTTCCATATCTTCCATGTGTTGATCCACAGCTTCATGCAACAATAAGCCCAGCCAGCCAATAGAATAATGTGAAAGTCGGTTGCAGCCCTGCAAGTGTTTAAGATGCTTTAGATTAGTTAGATCTGTCTTCTCTCAACATCATATATATATATATATATATATATATTATATTATATATATATACCATAAAAGAAGGAGGCTTCACACAAAAAGCAGGCGATATCCCGCACATACTATCACAGATGCAGACTACGCTGATGACCTTGCACTTCTTGAACATACACCGGCACAGGCCGAGTCACTGCTGCATAGCATGCAGAAGGTAGCAAAGAATATTGGCCTTTATGTGAACTCCGATAAAACTGAGTTCATATGTTTCAAAAGGAAAGGAGACATCTACACTCAACAGTAAGCCTTTTAAGCCAGTAAAACAATTCACTTACCTAGTTAGTAATATATCATCCACAGAAAGCGATGTAAATACACGAATAGGAAAAACGTGGTCGGCCACAAACAAATTATCAGTAATATGGAAATCCAATCTCACTGACAAGTTAAAGCGACAATTCTTCAAGGATGTGATTATATCAGTGCTGCTGTGTGGCTGCACCACCTGGACCCTAACAAGGCGCCTTGATAATAAGCTGGATGGGATCTGCACAAGAATGATGCGTGCAGTCTTGAACAAATCGTGGAAACAGCACCCCACGAGGAAACAGCTGTATGGCCACCTACCCCCCATCTCACAAACCATTCGGGTGAGACGGACAAGGCATGCTGGGTACTGCTGGAGAAGCAAGGACGAACTCATAAGCGACGTTCTCCAGTGGAAGTCAACACATCGACATGCTAGTGTGGGCCGCACATTGGCCAACTATGCGAAGATGCTGGATGCTGCGCAGAGGAACTCCCTCGGACAATGAATGATAGGGAATGTTGGCGAGAGCTTGTCATCGATATCCGTGCTAATTGCGCGACATGATATATATATATATATATATATATATATATATATATATATATATAACTTAATATACCAAGCGTGTTGGTAAATCCTTGCGGTGAGAAAAAAAAACACCAAATAGTTTGATTGTAAAAACATACTACCAAACATCAACCAGGGAGAAAAAAATTTTGAATAAAAGAAAAGACCAAGATATTCGTACCAACAAAAATAATCTATTGGTACAGTACTTGGCCAAAGAAAAAAAAAACAATTATATATTTATATATATATATATATATATATATATATAATATATATATATATATATATATATAACCGCTAGGAGAAAGCTAATAAGTAAAAAGTGCTCGATACCTAAGTAGAGCCAATGCTAAAGATAATCTAATGAGTCAGACGAACCTACTATTAGTTTCGCATAAAGCTCTTCAGGGCTAAAATTGAGTCAGATTTTAGCCCTGAAGAGCTTTATGCGAAACTAATAGTAGGTTCGTCTGACTCATTAGATTATCTGTATATATATATATATATATATATATATATATATATATATATATATATGCCGTTAAATCTTTTGATATTTAGCCATGCAACGAATCCAGAAGGTTGCAACATTATGATAGATTGTGTAGCCGCCGCTATCTAGGTGTATGGAGAAGCAACTCGTTATTCGAAAGGTTGACTTAAGTGCTGTCATTTTAGTTTATGGATAGCATTGCCTTCTCTAATAAAAATAAAATGTGTAAATAAATTACTTAGTTACATCGATTGCAATAAAAATAATGCTTAATTTATAAACAGACATTTCGGCTCTTAAAAAAAGAAAATAAATATCATAATGAAACATTTTAAACTGAATGACAAAGATATCACAGAGACTGAATAAAAACTCAGCTTTGTGTGATGCTCTTCTCAGTGGATGCTGTTATATATCAATGTTTGAAAGAAGTCAGTATATAGATTTAAAAATAGTAATAATATAACAATATATACGGGAAATAATAACGTAATCTAACACTGGTGGGCCATTAAAAACAAAAGAAAAGTTGGATGACATGATGTTTCCTCGATGTAGATATGTTATATATATATATGTCTATATATCTAGAAAAAAAGGTTCAGCGTGTGTTTGGAAATGTATTAACGACAGAGGAATCATTAAATTCTCGTTACAACCGACTTAATTCCGGGTTAGTGTCAACTCGTGCAAGTAACGACATCTTATGAGCAATATTCAAACCATTTCCAGTGAATCAACGATTGTAAAAAGCAAAATTATGTTTCTGCTCGTTATTTTATAGCCCTTCCAACCATTGCATTCGTTTATATATATAATATATATATTATATATATATATATATATATATTACACGAAAGAAATTATGGAAAGGGATATATATATATATATATATATATATATATATATATATTAAAGTCATACCTAATTTGTTAGGGTTCGAATCGCGCACAAAGCCCTGCCCTGTCTATAGCTCTGCTGGTGAGGCCTAATGGGCTGAAATGTACATACAGAGATCGACTTTTTCTCGATTTGTATACGCTTTACATTTAAACCGACATGCACGCCTATTTCATTTAATTATAATTAATTAACAAATTAGGTATGACTTAAATTAAGCACATAATCTCTTTAAAAATTGTCAGCCTTCACCATTTCAAACACATCGTTTGACCACCTCATACTGTCATCCCATAAGTCACCCAAAAAGTGCGATATACATATCAGTTTAAAATAAACGAGAGATTCTGGGGAAGCCAGTTAGTGTAGTGGTTTGAATATCCGCCTGTCAACCTGACAGGTAGGGTTCGAATCGCGCACAAAGCACTGCCCTGTCTATAGCTCTGCTGGTGAGGCCTAATTGACTGAAATGTACATAGAGAGATCGAATTTTTCTCGATTTGTTTACGCTTTACATTTAAACCGATACGCACGCCTAATTCATTTAATTATAATTAATTAACAAATTAGGTATGACTTTAATTAAGCACATAATCTTTATATATATATATATATATATATATATATAATATATACACGAAATAAATGATGGAAAGGGATATATATATATATATATATATATATTATATATATATATATATATACTTAAATGCCCATTTCTATTATTCCTATATATATATATATATAGCCATTTCTATTATTCCTTATTCATGCTCCTTGTTTGTTTCAGGATGTGTCTACTGCGCAGCAAATTAGAGTCTGATGAGCATTATCTGTGAGAAAAGCAGGACTTTGACACAATTATCTTTTCCAAACGACCGGCTTTGCTGCTTGGCATTCACTCCGGAAGTTTCAATACAAAGATGCCAGTGTCTGGATTGCAATCACAGGATTTGAAAGGAATTGGATGAGTCCAATGCTGATTACGAAGGCACAGCAGCAAGTATGTCTCAGTGATCGTTTTGATGAGAAATAAACTCCCGTGTTGGTCACAGCCAGATTATGGGTGACATTAATACAAGCAAGTCAATCAGGTCAATAACCTGATATAAGAAAGATGGCAGTGTCTGAATATTTTATCGGGCAGGTAGTGAGTGAACACATTTGCTCTTTCTCATCAATGATGGGAAAAGGATAATTTATTTTACTGGCAACGAAGAGTAAGTGTAAAGAACACATTGAAATGCTTTTCAGCAAAATAGATGGGACACTAACAGGTAATAAAATTCTAGGTCAGGACGCAACTGGAAATGATGGCAATGAATATACTTATGCCTATCCACCCTATCCTTTTGATATATATATATATATATATATATATATAGTTCAATGAAAAATCAAAACAAATAAAAGTTTTTGCTTTTATTTATTCATTTCGGAACGGTATTACAACCAGCGGTTTCTTGCTGAAAGCATTCATCAGGTAAAACGAAACGGTTCCTTTGTAAATGACAGAAATGGTGTAAATGGTCAAATGTGTGCGTTTTTCTTTTAACTGTATTCTCGTGTTTGCGTGATTTGGAATGGTTTTTTTTTGCTTGTACGTGTGCGTATATATTATATATATATATATATATATATATATATATATAGAGAGAGAGAGAGAGAGAGGGGGGTAGTGTTTCGGTAAAGTATGTTCCTTTATAATACATGCGTTATATATATATATATATAACTCATTATTTCCATTTTTTATATATAATATATATATATATATATATATAGAGAGAGAGGGGGGGGTGAGAGAGTAGTATTTCGGTAAAGTATGTTCCTTTATAATACATGCGTTATATAATATATATATATATATATATATATATATATACTCATTATTTCCATGCTGCTGAAAGTTGACTGTAAAATACGAATATATGATGAAGATTCCTTTTCCTGTAGCATTCACAAAACACGACAGATAACTCATAAAATCTGATGGTATTGCTCGGATGCTTTTCGTTATTTGATATGATAGTTTGGCCCTGTTGCCATGTCTTTGTCACAAGATTTATTTTTCAGTGGCACAGCAATATGTTTTATAGCAAAAGAAAGTATATAAAATTATGCTGCGTTTGTAATGCAATGGTTATTGTCAGAGAAAGTACACTCGTCGGACTGAATTCATATCCTGGACCAAATTGTTTGCATTTCAAAAGGAGAAACTGGGCTCTAACATTGACACGATTACCAGTCTAAGAGAAGGAGAATTCTGAATCCAAACATTTTCAACTTCAATTAGATGTGGACCTCACATTCTGCTCATTCGTAGGGGTTGGGTAAATAAAAATGGGCCGGTTAGCTCAATCGGTAGAACGTTTCACTAGGAAACTTAAGATTCTGAGTTCGATACCGGCTTTCGCCAACTCAGCATATGAGTAGCACAGTGATCTGTATGGTAAAGTGTGGAACTAATGGTAGATGTCGTGCTCCACCTCAGACACCAAAATCAATCTAATTGGCCTAGTGCTGATGAAAAGGGGAACCCCTCGCTGTCTTGCTGATATAGACTTTAGGCCACCCTGACGACTTTATTACTTATAACCTTATAGTTATTTGGATCATTTTCGATGTTTGCATCTCAATAAACCTCCGTGTATCCAAATGAGATGTACATTTATATTTTTTCGAAACTTCATGTCATTCAGTATTATTATAATCTTCTTCCTATTCTCTAGCATATACTCGTTATATGTTTCTCTTTTTTAAGACTCTTTTCTCAACGTTTTCGAATCTTCCTTTCTTTTCATATTGTTGCATTGTCCTCGGCCGGAAAACGAAGCTTCCGGCAAGAAGACAAAGACAAATATAAAAATATATATTTTTAAAAAAAGGGGAAAACAAAAGCGAGGCTTTCGGGTCAAGGAAGCAGGGAGAAGGTAAAAAATATATAACAAACATCCGTTATCAGATCAAAAGATAAAGATGCATTGGTGTGTCGTCAATACAAAAGCCAGAGGGTTGAGCCGACAGTAGGCAGACCACAGAGAGACAGTCAGAGAGCGGACGGCGAACAGTGAGTGACCGTCGACACGGTCGATCTCTGCCAGCGGGCAGTGAGGTTCGTCCACCCCTTCCACGTCATCAACGCTAGTCATCCCAACAGAGTAGTAGTCATCTTCAACCATTGGGCAGTTCCCATTGTCAACGCTCGCCACCCACTAACGTACAGCCGAGAAGAAGAAATAAAGTCAAAACTCCTACTATACAGCGTGTGTTGTGATTTCATTAAGCGACCACTACATATATCGTCTAGGGTTAGTGACGATACCCGCTATGCATGCAAATACACGAAGTAGGGCCGTGAATTTGAAACCGCTATATAAGATATAGAATTTGATGCCAGTACGTAACATATACGATTTGGTGAATCCATTTCATCTAACTTTCTTTTCTTTCGTTTTATTATTTGACTTCTTAGTTCTTCCCCTAATTCTGACGTCCATTCTCTTCAAGTTATCACCGACCCGAAAATAATTTTGCCTCGTAGGTCGGCAGGCACACGTCATATCATTCATATTACAGTCCACTAGAAAGAGGTCAGCTTGCACATGAATTCGCTCTGAATCAATCAAAAAGAAAACGAGGCCAAAGTCTACCAGACGATGGATTGACAGCCAATACGACAATCGTATACTACATACCAGATAGTAATGGTAAACAATAAGTCATCAATATTGGATCGAGTGAATTGGCTCTTGCAGATTTTCTTTGGAAATAGGAAAGAACGTAATAGCAAAAATCAGTAATAAACACACACACACACACACACACACACACACACAAAATAACAAAAACAAAAAATTGACAAGTAATTCAATATATATATATATATATATATATATATATATATATATAAGAACATTCCACATCACGTAAACACGCAACGCGATAATACAGTTAAAAAAACGCACACATTCGACCACTTACACCATTTCTGTCATTTAAAAAAAAACATTTCGTTTACCTGATGAATGCTTTTAGCAGGAAACCATTGGTAGTAATATCGTTCCCAAATAAATGAATAAAAGCTAAAACTTTTATTAGTCACTTCATTCAACTATCAACGCTCTGTCACAGATATTGAGCATTCTGCTAATAACACTGTACGTTGGATAACTATTACTTTTTCTAGTATATTAGTACCAACCATACACATTAATATATATATATATATATATATATATATATATAATATATATTGGTGAAAATATTGTGACTGCTCTTCTAAAAGAATAACTTTACTTTTCTAGTATATTAGTACCAACCATACACATTAATACACAATATATATATATTATATATATATATATATATATATATATGGTGAAAATATTGTGACTGCTCTTCTAAAAGATAACTATTACTTTTTCTAGTATATTAGTACCAACCATACACATTAATACACATTATATATTATATATATATATATATATATATGGTGAAAAT
Organism: Doryteuthis pealeii; assembly: GCA_023376005.1. Classification (NCBI taxonomy): domain Eukaryota; kingdom Metazoa; phylum Mollusca; class Cephalopoda; order Myopsida; family Loliginidae; genus Doryteuthis; species Doryteuthis pealeii. Next base: position 126,833,888 of record CM042138.1, on the reverse strand, counting down.
ATTGTGACTGCTCTTCTAAAAGAATAACTACTTTTTCTAGTATATTAGTACCAACCATACACATTAATACACATTAATATATATATATATATATATATTATATATATAATATATATATTATATAATATATATATGGTGAAAAATATTGTGACTGCTCTTCTAAAAGAATAACTTACTTTTTCTAGTATATTAGTACCAACCATACACATTAATACACATTTATATATATATATATATATATATATATATATATATATATATGGTGAAAATATTGTGACTGCTCTTCTAAAAGAATAATAGAAATAAATGTATACGTTCATATTATGTTGGCATTTATTTCTAAGTTTCTTTTAGAAATTAATAGTCGTCGATATTCTGGCTTAGATTATTTCTGTTTGAGATCAGATTGCCAAATTTCATCCATTACGAGCAAGTTTTATTTCTGTTGTAACTAAATGTATTACAGGAAGTAGGAACCATGCACTGAGTATTGAACTTCAAGTAATAATCAGTTAGACTAGACTGCTAATTATTGCAACTCAAAAAGTGTTGCATTTTTTTTTTTTTTTTTTGCTTTTCATTAAGATAAGCTTAGTTTTCGCACAAAATGAATTTGCGACCAGACCGATATGCTTACATTATCTGTCTCCCTTTCTCTCTCTCTCTCTCTCTCTCTCTCTCTATATAATATATATTATATATATATATATATATATATAATATATATATATATATATATATATATATATATATATAAATTGATAATATAGTGTGCTATATATACAAATAAATAGATCTCAATATCACGGATAGAGCATAAATATCTAGTTTAGCGGTACCTAAGTAACCAGACGTGTGTGTGTATGTGCGCGCTGTTTTTACTTACCGTAAATCCTCGAGTATAATCCGCACGTTTTCCCCAAAATTTAAAGGTCAAAATCCCTTGTGCGTACTATGTACGAGGGGTAATCCTTAACTTGTTCCTCGTAAATTCCTACCGTAAAATAAACTGAACCCTCATTTTATGTCCGTGTTTCTGCAATAAATGTTTTATTTTTCTTGCACCCGTTATTTTACAATACTGAATATATTTTATTTATTTATTTTAATATTCACTTTAATGTGTATATTCTAAAAGTTTTTATTTTGGTTCGTTTTACACTTCAACTTTTTACTCGTAAATTCCTACCATAAAATTAGGCTTGGCTCAGATAATGCCCAAGCCTAATTTTATGGTAGGAATTTATGAGTAAAAAGTTGAAGATTACCTTTTGTTGTTATTTCTTTTCTTTTTTTTTTTTTTAGCGTAGATATAAAGTCAACGGCCTTTGGTTACTGACAGTTTTTCGCCTGTGCAATTCTCAAACCAACCACTTGAGCGATCTTTTAACTTAATGATATAGTTGTATATGCTCTATTGTATTGTTTGCATTGATTACTACTTTAATTTATTCTGTAATTACTGATGCTTTTCTTTTTAAGCTAATGCTATATTTTTGTATTATTTTTAAACGATTAATATTCACACTGTGTGTGTAAAACGTTTAATCTGATGATTGGATTCTGAATTTTATAGAAAGTATTTACAACTATAAGGAAAGAAACCGAAGTTGAGATTTAAATTGACTAACAATTTCTCAAATTTTATTCTATTGTTCACAAGAGACAGCATACCTGATCTCTACTGTATATTGAAAAATATCACTTTAAATTTAGCAATTTTTAAACATTTGTTTATATGCATGTGAAATTAAATAATCGTTGTCGATCATATAATAACGCGGCATGTTCTCTCCATCAAAGGACATAATCATTGTATTGATCCAAACGGTGTTTTAATAGAAGAAGCTAAGCAAGAAAAGTACAAACATCTTTAATAAAATTATTGCCATTAATCCTAGGCATTCAACTTACAATCTCTTTGAAAGTTGGGAAATATTTTCATTTCCATCTTTCAAAATGTTACGATTTTAGAGGTTATCCTTTTGGCTTCAAACAAGACCACTTGTTCAGCGGAGCGTGGTTTTGATCTACGGGTAAAGAATACATTGGTTGTTCCTTGCTTACAAGTCCTTCGTCAATGATTGCAAATGGAGGTCTCTCAGTATCAGTGATTAAGTAGTCGATCAGCCACACATTCCAGCTGTTGATTGGCTGAGGTTTAAACCACGTGACCTCGCTTAGTCTATAAAATTTAATAAGCACGGCTTATATCCACAAAATAATCCAACACAAAGAGTGTGTGAACTGTTTTCTTTGTTTTCTTCGATAGTTGATAGATATTGTAGGAAATATACTCCTTACTTGCTACGTACAATTTGATGCTTGGGGTCACGAAAGGTAATTATATTCTGTACCCGCAAATAGCTTCTAAGTGACGCACGCATCAGCATTATAAAAGGGAAAGCAGCGAGGTGAAAACCCTCATTTACCTTTTAATTTTCAGAGGGGTAACAATGCATCGGTTGCATTTCCTTAGGGTGAATTGTAGTGCAGACTGGGCTCTTTAACATTGGTTTGGTACCAGTCAGGAGAATGAAAACTGAATTCAAACATTCCGCTTAAAAATTATCCCTGTGTTGCATCCTGCTTTTGCGTAGAGGTTACGTAAATACATACAATATTAATCTGTAAACAGTATTTTGAGGGAATTATTTTCCGTGATGTGTCGACTATTCTATAAAAAACATCAATTCTACTCCCAAAAAATTACAACTTAAATATTTCATTGATTTATTTTTTTTTAACCTTTTTTTTCAACTTAATTTTTTTTCAATTTAATTTTTTCCCTTTAAATCTGATTTTTTTCTCCTTATAAACGCATATTTGAAATAATTTATAATTTCTGTTTTGCTTTTGTGTAACCACAATTTTCCTCTTTTTTGTCATAAGTAATGTTTTTCCTTCTTACACTTTGATTTACTTCTGAGAATGAATGTACATTTACGGATTAAGTCTGTCTTATAATTGATTTCGGATAAATTTTAGATAAACGGATTCATGAGATATTTGTATAATTCTGTGGCATTTACAGAAGGGGACATTTAATTGGTCGATATCCTGGAATTTTGGACATAACATACTATTTACTAACCTATTTGAATAAAAGTACATTTTTCATTATTGAATAATTTCAGATAAGATTCCCTTATGTAGGGTTTATCAGTTGTTTTTAGTTGAAATGTTTTAAATGGAGAATTTTCAGGTGAAATGAACTAGCATCATTCCCGTTATAAATTAAGTAATTATTTACGTATGCTTCGGGTATCAGTTAATCTATCAGCAACAAAAGAGGGCTTATATGGTGTTGATGAGTCAAAATAGTAGAATAATCACTAGTATGACATACTTCTAATCACATCGAGAAAATGAAAGAAAGAACTCCTGAGAATATGAAAGGAAAAAGGAGAATAATTTGAAATCGACCATAGTTGATAAACAAATGAAAGAGGAAGAACTCAAAGGGAATCCGGATAAGAAGAAAACTGAAATACAGAATGTTATAGGAAGAAACGAAAGAAGAAAAAACAACCTGAGAGAGAGAGATAAGAGACAAAGAAAGAGAAGAGAGAGAAAGAAAGAGAAAAAAAGAGAGAGAAAGAAAGAGAGAGAGAGAGAGAGAAAGAGAAAGAGAGAAAGAGAAAGAGAGAGAGAAAGAGAGAGAGAAAGAGAAAGAGCGAGAAAGAAAGAGAGAGAGAGCGAAAAAGAGAAAGAAAGAGAAAGAAAGAGAGAGAAAGAGAGCAAATAGTGTAGCATTACTATGAATTACATTTGAAAAACTAATAAATGTATTGGAATGTTTAACATATGCCTCTATAACAAACGATTTTCACATTAATCTGTATTGATAACTGTTAAAGGCATGCCATCATGTCTAGGGTTATTTTCTGTCGTGAGGTCAGGGAATGGTCTTCATTGTACGGACCATATTTACGTTTTTGAGTCTTTTCTTAAGAGATTTTTTTAAACACATTCTTATAGAATCGGAACAATTATTTTTGGAAAGTGATACAGTCAGTGCATTCTAAGTCACACTTTCAGGGCGATACTTTTTTGTGAAGAATGATGAATGCCTAATGACCCCGTGGTTCTTATATAATAGATTATATAAAAGAGTAGATTGTAATTAAATTATTCCTATATTTCATATCATGTTGTCAACCCCCCTCACACACACACATGGATACATGCATAATTTAGTATTCACTAA
>CM042138.1:126799678-126827178 GCA_023376005.1 Doryteuthis pealeii | reverse complement strand
ATATATATATATATATATATATATATATATAATATATATATAAAGATTATTCTAACTATAAAATAAATTCTCTCTATAAAATAATTTTCCTATATATATATATATATATATATATATATATATATAAGATTATTCTAACTATATAAATAAAATTTCTCTCTATGAAAATATATATATATATATATATATCGGATATTCTCTTTGATCAAATCATTTTGAAAAAAAAACGCTGTTAATGAGAACTAAATAAATTTGTCACATTTTTTTCGTTTCATTTTCTCTTGTAAATAAGATTTCTTGGCGAATCCTAATGACATCACACCTTTATATTTCCCCGATGATTTTAAAATTATATTTAATGTATATGAAAAAAAACAACGCTCGAACGTTGGCAGAACTATTCATTTTTTCATTAACATATAAATATATACTCTGATTTTGAATAATGTACACATGGATATATATATATATATATATATATATATATGGTTGAAAGAGTGTTCAATGTTATTGAGACAAAAGCTGTTCTGCCATGACAGAAATTAACAATGAATAAACCATCATTATTTCTTTAAACAAGTCGTCCTAGCTTTCAAAAATGAACTATTTTCTTATATAATCATTTTATATTGTCAAAAAATGTCGTTTTGTTTTATATTATGCAAACATGTATCTCACTCTCTCTATATATATGTAATGACATGCTTGCTTATTGAAATATTCCAAAGATGCAATTATATCTTATATATTTTTTAAAAACTATTTTCTCATGAGCAAACTTAATAATTGTATATATTACGTGATAGTTATGTTTCACAGAACTACATCAAAACACTAGTTCATGGATTTACAGATTACTTATTTTTTTAAAAGATTTTGATGATTATCTTATCAGATATTCCTTTTTTATAGTTTTATGTAAATCAGGGTTTCTTTCTTGTATTATATAATATTATAAACTTTTCCTTTTCGTATCTAATAATACTGATGCAAGCCAAAAAATTAAGCCATAATATCTTATGTATTTCAGGCGTGAATAATGATTAAATGTTCATTTACTTTTCTTTAAAACAAAGTCGTGTGTGAATATAAGATTAGATTCATGAGATAAGGAAACAAAACAATTAGATTATGGTAATAAATTATTAATATCTGCGAAGAAAACAGAGATAAAACCAGCACAATCTGTAGACTTCAGTGAATTCTTAATGACATACTCGTGTATATAAAATACAATGAGACAACACTCAGGATGCGACACAAGGTCAATTTCTTAAGCTGAGTTTACAAGGTTTGAATTCAAAGTTTTCTTGGATGAGCCCAGTTTCCTCAACTATTTACCAATAACTCGAGGAAGAGTAGTTGAACTCGTCATGCCGTTTCCATCTCCTACGATGGTAACCATCACATTAAGCGCCCCCACTACTGCCCTTATATATATATATATATATATATATATATATATATATATGTTGAAAAAAGAAATAAATCTACTCTGAGGAAGGTCGAATCTTCTTTGTGTGCGGAACATTTCTACATTTTTCTATTATTATTATTTCCTTTCATTTGGTTATTTAAAAATTATAATAATTTGAATAATGTACACATGGATAAATTCCTGACCGAAACACGTGTAAGTAAAATTGATTAAAATATCATTTCATCCATTCTATACTTTCTTTCCTTTATTTCATTTTTCAACATACCGTCGGATTCCATTTTCATTTTACACACACACACATACATACATATATATATATATATATATATATATATATATATATATATATATATATATATATATAACTTTTAAAAAGAGGACGTATCAATCGTAATACCATTTACTTTGTACAGCTGTCCTTTTTATTAGCTACTTCCATGTAGTTAGTTGCTCTAAACCTATTGATAGTGTTAAATATCAATAGCCTCAAATATGACGTTTTTCTTGTCAAATGTATTTCTATACGTTAAATAGGACCATAACCGTTCCTTTACAAGATTACCTTGGGATTGGATATCCCGCTAAGGTTGATATATTATTAAATAAAGAAACCAAACCAATAATGATATGTGTCATCCAGAAAACTTGTCTGCATAAAAAAAAATTGTCGTTTAAATTAATCAAAAATGTACAAAACAAATCAAATTCATAGAGTCGATACTAATTTCAATCTACCAAACAATCAAACCAGGCAGATTCTTGGAAACAATTCTGCTTTTAGCCAAATTAATATTAAGAAAAAGAATATAGATTAAATAGATTAGATTATCACAGACTGAGCGAATCCAATATTTTTGCAATAATAATCGTTATTCTTATAATTGTATTTTATAGTATCATTTATAAAGCCACAACTCTCTATTCTAACCAGTGATGAGCCTGGTCAATCCTTATTTGGTGATCACTTAATTAACAACAGGTACTGTAAGCAAAGGACCCAGGCTGCTTACAGTACATTACACAATGACTTGATTCGGCATTAAATGACCCGAAAATGATTTGATTACCCTAAAAAAATTACTAACTGACCAACTCTTCATTCATAAATGTTATTTATGTTTTATAGTAAGAATCAACGAACCACAAGGCTCCGGTTCGACACCGGCCCACGCCAACTCAGCGTATGAATAGCACATGTATTTGTACGGTAACGTGAGGAGCTGATAGTAGATGTGGCGCCAATACAATCTCCTTGGTCTAGCGCTAGTGAACATGGGATAGACTCCCTCGATTCCTGGCGGATACAAACTTTAGGCCACCCCGACGACTTATAGTCAGAATAATCAAGAAACTTCAAAATGATTTCCAAATCAACATTTTTGGATGTCCCAAATTCATAATAGTTTAGGTATGTACACTAGTAGATATCATTTAGTATGTGCCACTGTCCTTTTTACTAGCCACGTGATTCTTCCCTGATATCTATTGCAATGATTCCTTTCATAGCGTTAGATATAAACAGGTTAAATTATGAGACATTTTTATTTGCCAAGCCAAATACAAATTCTATAACATTGACCAATGTGTAATACGATATACATTTCATTGCTGTAAGTTACTTCCTCTTTAGTTTAACCGAGATTCACATTTTAGTACTTATATATCTATTTATATTAGAAATGTAATTTAATTTCCTTGATTCCGATTACCCCAACTTCAGGTCTGTAGACGTCGAACAGGCAACAAAAAATGGCAACGCCACAAAGTTATTTCAAAGATTTATCTCTGCGTGTGCAAAAAATAGTCAAGTTCATCCATTTTATCATGTCTGCTGACGAAGTTAGATAAAAAAAAAAGTAGACCGTAATTGAAACTAAACTTTTTCTTTAATTCTAAAATTTTAAAAAAATAAATGTGAGCGCTGCTGAGCAACACATATAATGAATTGATTTTTATCCAGACATCTTTTTATTTGAACATTGTCACTTTGAAATAAAATTATGAAGCAAGACTTTTACTTTCATTTTGATCTGCAGTGCAGACTATACTGATTATACCATCGCAGTTTAACACTATGTTAAAGGAGACTCATTGCTGTTTTCACGAATGTCAAAATCGCAGGAATAACTGACTTGAATGCCATATGGAATATCAATGTTTCTTTTATTGGTAATTTCTGACTTGATAAATAGAGGGTCAATCTCAAAAAGTTTTGAAAACCCTTTGTATATGCACATATTTACTCGATATATGTATTTATCCAAAATTCTACCACGGGCAGTAACACTACATCAAATTGTAAACGGGGTACAACTGATTCGAATTTAGTGTTTTCCTTCTCCTAACCTGGTTGCCATACCAAAGTTAAAGAGCATAGAAAACAGTTGGATTCATACTTTTCCTGGTGGTATTAGCGCAATAGTAAATACAATATTTTTACGGGAACACTACACACACACACACACACATATATATATATATATATATATATATATATATATATATATATATATATATATATATGTGTGTGTGTGTGTGTGTGTGTGTGTGTGTGTGTGTGTGTAAAATTGTGTATATATATATATATATATATATATATATATATATATATATATGTATGTGTGTATGTATGTATGTGTGTGTATGTGTGTGCATACACGTACCGTATTGAATTCAGATATTTTTCATGGATTGGTAAACTATCAAATATATAACACAGTCTGCCGTACTATTTACTCCAAGCTGTTTGGGTTTCACCTCGTGCTAATACCCTTTAAAAAAACACTATTCAACCCCCTAACACAGTACGGCAAACTTAGTTATTTATGCTATGGTTAGGCAAACAGATAGAAAACTCTGAATTAGAACCAGCCATAATAATGCTTAAAATTTGCCCTTGTCACATCCTGTCCGTGGTGGAGGGCTTGGGCAAACACGCAGTATATACTCAGAAAGGAAGTAAGAGGAGAACAGATGATTATATCCTTTTTAAAAAAGGTCATTAACACGTACAGAAACACCAACAGCCTCGTCCAGCATTTGAACTGGGTTCCTAGATTCCATTCCTTATGTCAATAACCGTTATGTTAAGTTAGCCTCCCACTGACTAGAAATAAGCAAACTCCCAGACAGACAATATGTGCATGTGTGTGGGTTTATTTTGTTGTTGTTTTGGTTGTTTTTTTTTTAGAAAATTTCGTGATGACACTTGGTTGATTATTTTAATGTTTTCTTTTTTTTTTTTCATCTGGTAGATAACGCTCACATGAACGTAAAAATTGCAAAGAAAAAATTATTTTTTTCTTTTGGCCTACGAACTGACACAAAATATATTATCTATGAATATTGCTTTTAGAAGAGCCGCCCGGTTGATCCTGAGGTGACGATAGAATCTACATTCAAGAAGAATGAATCCTTTGACAAGAACATCAAAAGACATGTTCCACCGGCGTTTATGAAATTATCCTAAAAGGAACTGATACTTTGAATTCTCTATTCGCTAGTAACTGTCTAGGAAATTGTACATAAATCAAGAGAATTCAATTCTTGAGTATTTTAGTTTATAGTCATATCGTCGGAGAACTAATAGAAATAAAATATTAGGTTGTTTGGGAAGTAATTGCTGATTTTATGTCACATTTAATGTCACTTTTGAATATAAAATAGCCCAATATTTTCCAAACAGTCTATCAAACTGCAAAACAGAAATCTGCAACTCAAAGATACTGGAATCACCATTGATCAAAACCAATTTGAATACGCTTATTTTACCCGCTGCATAGAGATGTACTGGGTATGACACAACTGCATCTGATGGTGAGGCTTTCAATCTGGAGATCTAGGGAGTGTGTAGTATGTCTTCCTTGCTATTACTGCCACGTCCAAACTGCCCTGGAGTATTAGAATCATAATACGCTTATTTTACCCGCTTTAGAGCCGGTTTAGCTCAGTCGGTATAGTGTGCTACTAGCAACAACAAGGCTCCTGGTTCGATCCCGGCCCTCGATAACTCATCGTATGAGTAGCACAGGCATATGTGCGGTAAAGATGATAGTAGGTGTGGCGCTCCAACTCAGTCGAAAAACAATCTCCTATGTCTAACGAAGGTGGCTGGCTGATACCGACTTTAGGCCACCCCGACGACTTCACTTTTTTATAGAGACATGTCCACCGTCCCAAAGTGGGCGCACTAGGCATTATATTAAACTGCATCTATAGATGTAGGGAGAGTGGGGCATATCTTCATTTCATTATTGCCAGGTCGACTCTAATCCGGAGTGGTAGAATCATCATTTGTTAAAACCTCATAGAATACGCTTATTTTACTCACAGTATAAAGGTTTAAAAAAACAAAGGTAAAAATTAACTGTGTCTAATGGTGAGGCCCCAGTTCTGGGATCTGGGGAGGGTAAAGTATCTATACATTGCTATTACTCTGAGCTGGATTGCTAGAATTGTCATTGGTTAGAACCGTTTAGAATACGCATATTTTCCCACTGTTATAGAGGTAAGTCGCCCTAAAGAGGATGTCCTGATCATGACACTAAACTGCATCTGATGGCTAGACTGGATCTCTGGGTAGTGTGGATTGTATTTTCATTGCCATTACTGTCAGGTCAATTCTGATATCGAGTGATAGAACTTGCTGGAGTACATTTATTTATTTAAAGCTTTGCAGGTTGTTCTTCTCTTGTTTTAATTGGTCTTTTCTCAACTTGAATAAAAAATAGCGAAAGTCTTCATTCACTGTCTAAATGATTAGGAATTCTATCACCCTTTTTCCTGGTTATGGACCTGATTGATTGGTGGAATCGTTGTCAATCATGGCCTTGATCTGACCAAAATATTCAGGATTCCTTTTGCCAAATATATATGTTTAAAGCGCAAACAGTGTGCGCAAATAAACAAATAAATACTCTTAATGATCAACTACACAATAAATGTAACGATGAACATACACTGAATGTGATTCGTTAAGATTTAGGCATAAAATAACCCTAAAAGTTTTGACATGTCATTCAACTCAATAAACCATCATTGGTAAAAAAAATTCAAAAAATTTCTCATTTGTAGCCGTGTATCAATGCTAGTTTGTGTAAATACCTATAGTACACTATAGTACTGACTAGAGGGTGGCTTACCTCCAGGAATCAAGTGTATTTACATCTGCCTGGCGTGTAAGAGGAATGTAAAACTCATGAAAATTACCATGGCCGCTTCACAGCCATATTTTATGAGAGATAATCTTGGAACCAAGATAAATGGAAAATCGAGGCGTATGCACATTTCCCGAGTCTCGCCACACAATAAAAGAAAGCACGAGTGACCGAACAAATAGGCGTCTTTGGAACTTGGTATTCTGCGCGCGTTGTAGAAGACTTGTAATATTGTTGTAGATTTCAGTGGTGGACCCAATATTTTGATGTTGAAATTAACTCCGGCTATTTAACAAGTCACTTCTTCAGAAATATTAAATAAATAAAATAATGTGGATTTATGGGAAAAATTGCTTTAGATCATTACCCTCTTTATTAGTTATTCAAATTAAATACTTTAATATAATAATCCAGAAACCATCGTGATCATCATGATGAAGTCCTGCTGATAGCACGGATTCACCTGCATTCCTCTCCCTGTCCGTTTCAATCGGTCATCGCTCTTGACAGGTATTATTGAAGGAAAGAAACGGAAGTAAATGTCTGGTTTCGTAGCAAAATACCAAGGGAACTTAATAACTTTTATCTCTATCCACACATATTTCAAAGTTCCCAAATCTAACTCTACTTTGTGTCACTTTCCCCTCATCCTGGGGAAGGGGATACATCAAATAAAGGGTTATTATCCTCAAATGACGTCTAGTATAATTTGATAACAAAAAAAAAGATAACAAATGAAAACGGGGTGGGGGTAATAATTAATGTATTTTACTTGCTAAAATAATGGCTGGCAAGAGAAGATAACAAGAATTATTTCAGATAACACAGATAAGATCACCCTCTTTAAAAAATGGAAAGTTTTATTTTTTGCTAATATAACAATAAGAATTTACATCTAGAGCTTTAAGCCTTAATACAAGGTAAGGCAGAGTCAATGATAATACAAAATACAAACGCCTGCCCTATTATTTGTCCCGCACTGTATATAATTATAAGTCTCTCTATAGTTGATTGAGTTACATAATTGATGCATAGCCTATGAATTATGTAGTGTAGTAAAAATTAAAATTTCATGGAAAAATACAGATAATCTTATTGACAGATTTTAATTGATCTCGACTGATTTGACAGATCCAATCAGAGAAAGTAGGTTTAGAAAATCAGTTTTTGGATGGGTTACGAAACGGGACGGACACAAGATGGCGTCTCATACAAAGGTCCAATTCTCAATGCGTGTTTTTATAACTTGGTTTTATAAATAACACAAGAGCTCTTAAGAAAATCAACATTGTCTTGTGTTCGTTAATCAAAAAGGAAACAAACGATACAGGATAAAACCCCCAAGGAATTCCAGCAAGAAATTCAACAACAACAGAGTATAACTGATCCCAGCTACCGAGAAGAGATGACTGATCAAAAATAATAGAAAAGTGCGTAGAAAGGATCCACCCAACCAGCTTAGATAAATAGAATAATCATACAAGTATATGTCTATTTGAATAAGTATTCCTTACAGAAACTATTAATTTCAAACAGATCTATTTGACCAATAAAATGTTGCACCTTAAAATTACAACCGTGCCAATAAAAGTGCCAGTATGTCATAAAATAGACAAATAAACGCATTTACAGGTTATCTGACAGTCCCTGCCAATATGAAAAACCAAATAGATAATTAATAAAAGAAAAATTAATAAATAATAATAATAAAAAAAACAACAACAACAACAACAACAACAACAATAACAATAACAATAATAATAATAATAATAATAATAATAATAATAATAATAATAAAAAGAAGAAGAAGAATTTTGCTCAATGTACAAGAAAGACAAAATCATAAGTGGCAGAATAGGTAAAATACCTGTACAGAACATATGTTCTCATTGAGCCCTTTATTTAAAGTTCCATGTTGAGTACTCAATCATCAGATATAAATAATTAAATGTGGCAAATCAGCCATATTCTAAGGTTTAGAGATCTTATGCGCATGACATAAAAATGCATCACACATACACGAACATATAAACTCACAACAAAAAGTTAATATTTATTCATTTTCGGGATTTGAACAGCCCAAAATACATAGGGATATATTGTAATCAATCAGCTATGAAACACAGGAGAAATCTATTAACATGTCTACACTTTAAAATCAGTTCCGATTTTTCTTGAACATTTGATTATGTTCAGCGCATTCTCCATACTCAGGATATTCATTCACACTGTCCAATTTTATTATGTAAACATTAACAGTTTCATCTTTTGTTTGTCATACATATATTGCTAATGTAGATCTCTGAGCGTGTGATTTTTGTGAAGTTATATATACATACATAGATAAATGGATAGATATCGTCACTATGATATCATATGTATCATCTCTAATTTCTATCAGATTCAGACACGCGACTCCAAATAATTACGTTTAGATTTAATCCGATTTATTTTTAATTGTGTTCGTACTTCATTAACGTACATCATAAATCATACTGCGTAAATTATCTTGATTAATTATGAACACTTTCTTCATATATATATATATATATATATATATATATATATATATTTAATTAAAATTTATATTTTTATATAAAAAAAATATATATTTAATTAAAATTTATATTTTTATATATAAAAAATAAAAAATAAATATGTTTTTTAAACATAAATGTGCATTATTACGCCTTCAAAAATATATTATTACATTTTAATTAATGCTTCGAACTCACTATAAAAATAATGATCTAAAAAATAATGATCTAAAAAATCTTTATATATATATAATGCTGTTAAAAATAACAGAATACACCGATGATTCAGCATTTTTGTTAAATATAGGATCGGAGAGAAAGATCTCCCCATTTACAATTGGTGTCACGAATGTGTTTATAGAATGAACGGATTTAAAGTATGTTGTTTATTTTTTATATTAAGCAGAAGCCATATTATTGTACTTGTCATCATCAAGTAGAACGGTAAAAATTGTGCTTTTATGATCATTACCCTACATAGTGACCGCCCGTGGCTAGCTTGTACACCTTATCTATCCCCTTATGATTATCTCCCCTGAGGATAGGTAGAGATTCAATTATTCAAGATAGATCGGAGACAACCGACGCATAGGGTGAATTTTATTTGTTATGGCATTGCAGCGATAACAAAAGCAATGTATTAGCGAGTCTGACCTCATTGATGTATAGCCAGTAAGGGAGAGCATCTGTAAGATATAATCATTTGACAAGAAGAAAATGGCTAATATTGTTCTTTCTTATTGAGAAATTAAAATTTTAATACGATCAGTCGCTACCTTTTTTTTATTTACCTACCTAACTCGAGTAATTACTCTGTTGGACCCATAAGTTTATTATGGGTTCAACAGTGTTGGATACTATATCATATTATTATATATTATAATATTGAATATTATATTCTTAAGTTACTGGGAAAATTCTGTTTAGTTGTCATAGAACTGTGTCCTTTATAGACACTAGCAAAATAAAAACGACACCCTCCGGGCGATGTAAAAATAATTTTTTTAAAGATATTGCCTGAAGGGATGGGAGCTGAAAATTTAATGTCATAGAGTGTGTACCATAAGTATGAAAAATCATCAAATTTATTGAAGGAGTAAAAAAAAAAGGAAAGAAAGAAAGACAATTTGAAATGGAAACAGTTCCGATAACTTTAAATGTTATATTAGAATAAAATAATCTATATATAAATATATAACACCGGGCATCTATTTATTGAAACAATGAGGATTGTCTAACGTTGCATGCTCACATTTTGAGTATATTTATTTTATGTTATAACGTTAGCTTATGTGTTGGGTAAGTTGACGTAAGCAGTGACGCAGTTTTTGTTACAGACAAAAACCGGAAGCGACTCTCCATTATTAATAGATATGAATACGTAAATAACGGAAATGGAATTGTCTGTTTTTCTATGAATAATGGTTGACGAGACTTTGGAAGAAAGAAATAATGATGACGTCACGGGAGTTTATCATTCAACCTTACAATTGCTATTACTCTGTTCAGCTTGTGTCTTTTTTTGTAAACCTTTTTTCTTATCCTTAATAATCGTTGACGTTCTTCCTGTTCTTTCCTGATAATACTAGTGTTACAGCAAGACCAATGCTCAATTCCCTAATAAAAATATTTTGGATTTTTTTTAAATACACATTATGACAATAACATAAAAAGGCGAATATTGTTCTTTTTAAATTAAGATATGAATTAGATTCATGTTGTCTTTTTATTTACTTTTTAAACCCGAGATATCTCTCTACTCAACTTGTACCGCGCAAGTAGCAAGAAATTAGTGTTTAGTTTGGTATTTTCTACGGTTAAATTTTTCTAGCGTGAACCGTTGAGGCATGTGTCTCGTAGTAACTTTTGTACGGCATATCAACCCTTTTCGGGTCATTTAGTGTCGAATCAAATCATTTTGATTCAGGTTGCTTACAGTATCTGCTCTTGGTTACATTTTCACCCATCTAAGTATTGAACAGGTTAATCGTGCTTAACTTCGATAATCTAGCATGGACCGTTACTTTCAACGTGACGACTGTAAACGTCATGAATTATATATAGGAATTAATAGTAAAGTAATTAAAAATTTAAAGTCCTAGGCCTTCATTCTTATAAAACTGAGTTAGACTATCATGCTCCATGAGTTAGGAGTGATTTGATACAATATCAAAAATGTAATTCGCCCGTGTGTGTGTGTGTGTGTGTGTGTGTGTGTGTGTGTGTGTGTGCGCGCCTGTGTGGGTGGGTGTATATGTACATGTGTATGTGTCTGTGATGTCATCATAATAAATGAGCAATAAATGCCGAGTTTGAAACTATTTTGAAAATGTGAATGACAGCATCGACAGTTTTCCCCTGATCTTTAGAATGAGAAGCTTGGTTGAAAGTTTCATTTACATTTATTCAATTCAGACATAAACAAGAAAAGTTTAGTGGAGTTAAAAAAAAAAAAAAAACATTTCTTCTCTTATTGTCTATCATCTTTAATCAAACTTTAATTAATGAAAGACATCCAGCTAAATAAACATATATATATATATATATATATATATATATATATATATATATAAGGGTTTTATAATTTGCTTGAAGCATTGTGTTTATATTGGTTTGGTGATTGGTTTTGAAGGCTATCACAATGCAAGTGTAAAGAAAACAGAGAGAGAATCTATACCATTTTCTGTAGTACTAGACCCGGTAGATTGTTTTTTTTTCTGTCTGAGGTGGTCCGTCACACCTGCATCAGCTTCCTACATTACTGCACAGATCCAAGCTGTGCTACTCTATCTTAATTGGAGGACCAGTATCAAAACCGGTACCTTGGAATTCCTATGCTTTACCAGCTGACCTAAACAGACCCTAGATAGAGATAACATACCAAAGGATAAAGTAATGTAATTAAAACCAATTAAAAAAATGTACAGCATTGATGAAATTGCATTGCTTAAAGTCTCTAATTGCAACTTATAACCAAAGAGTTAACGATAATCGAATTAATATGGTTGACATCAGGTCAATTGGAATCTTCACTTGATTAATGAGCCTTTTGATGATCTGACAAGAAAAAGAGGACGAAAACCCACATAAAAAGAAAAACACATTTACATACTGCAGACAATAGTCTGATGATCAATCAAAACGTTCAGGCCCAAAAGAGTCCCTGCTGAGATATTTCACCGACCATCTCTCTACTCTAAGCTCGTGTTAACTCGGAGTATTGCTGACAATAAAACGATATTCACTACAACTTGTCATCCGAGGTATTTTCTTCTAAACGTGTGTTTTCGTGACGAAATTGGCCATTTCATCTGATTCTTTGTCCAGCCACAAGCGAATATCTAATAAGCTACATGCCAAACAGATTCACGTCTAAGCCACAATGCTAAAAATATATTAATGCAAAGACACTTTATTTCCCCTTTATTTGATTTTTAAATTGTTCGTAATGTTATATTTCAAATCTTGGTAAGACTCTGACACGTCTGTTTTGGATCATCAACATACTGTAGGCTTTTTGAGGGTATGAATCCATGAACTTATTCAATATTTTGAAATGATATATACTATCCATAAAGTTCTTTCTATAAAAAGAACCAACACCTTTTCCTTACTTCGAAGCCCCAAGCCGAGGATATAATTCATCAGGCAACGTTCGGGCGGTTTATTGAAGTGGTGCGCTGTCAAGGATAAAAGAAATAAACGTACGTGGAGTCTTTGATTGAGGAATGTGACGATTGATCATCAGTGAAAATGTGGAAGAAATGTCATTATAGGTCAAGGGCACTCTATTCATCGATCCACCGGTTCACTTTCTATAAATCAACGTGTCCCTCTATGTATACTTACCATACATAGATCTTTCCATTCCATCAATATATTCTACCCTTTCTCCTTTCGTCAATCTATCAATATTATATATATATATATATATATATATATATATATATATATATATATATATGTATGTGTGTGTATCTTCTTATATGATGCTTATAATATATGTTCTTATAATGCACAAAACACATACATATATTTATGTAAATATATTCTTACACACACACATA
This sequence comes from Doryteuthis pealeii, assembly GCA_023376005.1. Taxonomy (NCBI): domain Eukaryota; kingdom Metazoa; phylum Mollusca; class Cephalopoda; order Myopsida; family Loliginidae; genus Doryteuthis; species Doryteuthis pealeii. The sequence continues at coordinate 126,813,977 of CM042138.1, read as the reverse complement.
TATAGGCATATAGGCTGGCAAAAGTCAGTCGTTCACTCCAGCTAGCGATAGTTGTTGTGTCTAGCCACATTGAAGAGGCGTAAAACGCCGAAACACGTGTCTGTGGATGACTTATATAATATATATATATATATGATATAGTTATCGATATACAATATGGTGTGGCTAGACTTTACAGGCTGCCTCAGGCCGGGATCACACGGAAGAGATTGTTTCTCATGAATATGTACATACGTATATACGGCTGCTAAGTGAGTTTTATACGTGTTAAAAAGCGCATTGCAATTCTTATCTCTTTCCCCCATCTATATTTATTTAAATCTACGTGTCTCCCATATATATATATATATATATATATATATATATAGTACATCATTTAGTATAGCTAATTGTTTCAGATGAGTTTAAGAAAATTGAAATAAGTGTCATTGGAGTTTTTATTCTGCTCTGCTTGTAGACACACGAGAACATCATTTCATCTAACGTTCTCATTTGATTTTATTATGTTTTGTTCCTATATATATATATATATATATTATATATATATATATATCTTATCATCCTATCGTGTTTATATTTTGTATTTCCTCGAATGTGATAGCATGCCAGCCTTACTGCGAGCTATGAAGCCACACTGACAGATGAAATGTTCTAAGGCGGGAGTCAGATGTTTTTTGTTTTAAAGTTAAGCGGGTTGATCTCGAGGCAACAGTTTATTTTCTTCAAACCTCTTTAATCAAGCGAAACATGTCTTACGCCATTCTTTCAGAGTTGATGCAAGATTTTCCCAAGCACTCAGATTAATATTGAGGCGTTTAATATCGTCCTTCAATTTGTTGATAGCGTAAGAGTGGACGTCCAATAGAACGCTTAGCATTTGTAATTTCCATATAATATCTTCGTTGGAAGCCTGTTCTCAATCATTCTAACAAAGTAACCAGCCCATCTAAGCTGAACCTTTGCTAGTAAGGTTTCAATGCCAGCAATGTTAGATTTTTTAATAGTGTGCTATTTTTTACTCTATCATCCCATTTTATAATGCAAATGGCACGAAGACAGCGCATGGGAAAAGCGTCAAGTTGGATTATGTGCTTGCGGGAAAGTGTCCATATAGAAAAGTTGAAATCACTACTGCTCTGAAGATGTCAATTTTTATTTTAAGAGATAAATCTTTGGTATTCCATAATCGGTGTTTCAAATTGCAGAATGCAGTGGTGGCTTTACCTATTCTAGAATGGATTTCTTTGTCCATTTTTCCATCAAAAATGATTGTTGATCCAAGATATTTAAACGTGTCAACAATTTTTAAGGCAGATCGATTTATAAGACGTGTATTGCATGCAGGGGGCTGGTACAGTAGTTCAGTTTTCTTTATACTGATAGTAAGTCCAAAATCTTTTGATGTCTCAGAGAATTTATCAAGAATGGTCTGGATGTCTTCTAAGCTGTGTGCTAGTAGAGCGGCATCGTCCACAAAGAGAAGATCCCGCACTAGCTGCAAGGACATTTTTGACCTAGCTTTAAAACGTTGTTGATTGTATAGGCCACCACTATACAATCAACTATATATATATATATATATATATATATATATATATATATACACGAGTAGAACAAATCGCAATATGTTCCTGCTGTTTGAGTTTACTATTTATAAATCCTCAGGAATGCAGAAAGATTTTGCAAACAAGGAAGTATTTTTCCGCTTAGATATGTTTATTATATGTAGATACTGTGTTTGTTTGTTGTTTCTAGTATTGGATAATTGAAAATAATGTGCTCGATTACGGGTGTAACCTGTACTTATTTATTCATTATAGTATACTAATACAAATTACTGTTGACTTTTAAGTACCCATATTAGCATAAAATACAAGTTTACACCATATTAAATTCTTGATACATCTAATCAACCTGAAACATACCAACGAATAAAGTTTAAACTGGTATATTGAATTTTTATAATGATTTCCAAAATTAGAATAACAAATATTGGGTTATAGTTGTTTAAAATAGATGTAGTTATTTAAAAATAATGTTATTGAATTTTTGATGATCATCTATTCATATTCTTTATATCCTCTGTAAACGTAATTACTTTCCGAACACACTAGTACTTGGGTCCGCTTGTCCAAGTGGCTATCATGATGGATTACGACATCGAAGAAAGCGAGATCGAACTCAATCGCGCTAATACGTTCTCCTTCAAACATAGGAAAGGTACACAGGAAGACACAGTATCGCAAATATGGGACAGCCAGCGAGGATCGAACTCGTTATTCAGTGGTAAATAATGTGTGTTGCCATTTGTGGCTGGTAAGATGTAACATAAGGTCACAATTTTAGTGCTTCCAGTGAGGATCAAACTTGCTTTTTAATAGTAATGAATCTACGAGACTATCTAGCTAACAAATTCTGACGATAGATTTTCACACGATTCAAAGCGTCAGCGTTGCATAGTGATATAATGGAATGACCCATCTCCCCCGTACCTCAACAGTGGCGATAGTTCTAGCCACTATTTAAGAACACACATATTACTCTGTGCAGAACTCACTTGAAGTACTTAGACGACGGACTCTCTCCTAATACTCGCGTGACTTTACTATATAACACATAGCATGACAGACCATAATTTACGAGAGGCCCGTATGCATCCTAGGTGTTGAGTTTTGTGTAAGTAGCCGTTGGTTTGAATTGTAGTGTAAAGGGCCTGGGTATTGGGAGTTGCGAATTCAAGCACCCGGATGGAGTACGACCGCCTTCATTAAAAATGCCACGTGTAAAAAAGTGAGCGACCTTGTGGTTCTTGGTAGGCAAGAGACTGTGATATCCGACAGGTAATACTTCGTAAGTCTTTATCATAAATAGAACAAGATGGGACTTATTACCTTTGGTAAAGGTATTAATCCTTTCATAACCTCAGCTATTGGTTATAGAGTACCACTACTGTTCTTCTAAAATGTTGGCTTTGGCATTAAATAACCCACATATATTGATATACCATTGCGCAAAGAAACCAAAGCAAAGCAACCTGATATTATATCTAAAAACAAAATTTAAAAACAAAAACGGGCACCTTATGAGATTTAATTGATAGCAGGCTAAATTAGAAGATTATGTTTAGTGATTTCGATACTCGATTTTCGAATATCCGACACTTCAGTCTACATTACCTTCTATGTTAAGTGTTCTCAGTTTTCTCTAACCATACCTAACTCTTTACATTTTCACTCACATACATACATATATACAAACACATAATTGCATAAGTGTGACTGTTAATAAATAATATTCATGCACTCAGTTAAATTGCATGATAAAACTAAAAAAAACAGATGCTTGAACCGATTAAACTCTCGTATATATAAAAAAATATATATACTTTTTTCTCTATTTCTCAATTCCACTCACACAATTATGTGAGTTTAGATATATTAATGCTCTGTTGCATTTTAAGATATGAATATAAAAACATAAAAATATATATAGTATCGCACATAACTAATCATACTCTTATTAATATATTATCTAAAATTTAATACTTAATAAATATTATTTCTTTTGTAAAATTATGCACATTAACCGGATATTATTAAGTATCATTTATTAACTATATATATATATATATATATATATATATATACATTAGTCATTGAGACACTGTTTTCCGACGTATCACATCTCCTTAGTGTGGCTAGATTTAGTAGGTCACCTCCAGCCCTGATCGAAACCAGACCAATTTTTCCTCAGTCAGAGTTTCTAACTACGGGACCATCACCACATTCAAGCATGAAAGGGAATTTAATTAATAATTACATACATATATAAGCCAAGGTGACCAGATAGCTCACACCCGATTAATAGGAGAGGCATATATATATGCAGGCAGCTCTCTGGCTTGGCTTATATATATATATATATATATATATATATATATATATATATATATTAGTTACAAGTATATTATATATGTATGTCTCATTTTTAATGTTTAAGTGTGTGAGTGAGTGTGTATGGATATATTGATAGATATGACCACGGTATCTCTCTATTTATTCTCCTCCTTCTGTATGGGTCTGCCAAACTATTATTGAAATGATAAAGGATGAAATTCTATATGTGCAACACTTTCAATGAACTACAAATTTTATGACATAGATAATATAATTAAAGGAAGTATTGTTTCCCAAAAGGTAATTTATTCTACTTAAAGCGAAAAGTTAACAATTTTCCTATCAAAGAATCGATCAAAACCGAGAACTTCGGCTGGGATCGAGTGAGCTTCCTCAACAGAGTATATTTCAAGAGTTGATTTACCGATTCTGTCAGGGTGTTTCTTCAGTGGAATTCTTTCATTTAGAATCAGTTAGTTCAAAGACAGAAACAAAGAGAAGAGGAATGATGAAATCTTAGCCAGCCTTATACTTATCAATGATAAATGAGCGTGAATTTTAACTATGAAACATAACCTAAAATTAAAGACGTCATAAGACCTTGCTTTCCAGTGCATACGTATTGAAATACAAACCCAGCAGTCCATCATTTATATAGATATAAATGTATTCATTTAATGAAGTTTAGTTCCTTTCATTTAATGAAATTTATATATGTCCATCTTATGAAGATCTTTCATTTAATGAAGTTTAGATATTTTAATTAATCAAGTTTAAATATGTTCATCTAATGAAGTTTACATCATTGCATTTAATGAAGTTTACATCATTGCATTTAATGAAGTTACATCTTTATTTAATGAAGTTTAGCTCTGTTCATTTAATGTAGGTTAAATTCTTTCATCCAATGAATTTTAAATATTTTCCTTTAATGGAGTTTTCTTCAGTCTATTCAGTTTGAATGAAATTTAACTTGTTTATTTAAAACAGTTTAATTCTCTAGATTTGAGGTTTAAATCTTTTCAATTGATGACATTTAGATATTTTCTTTAAAGCATACTAGTTCAAGTAACTAACGAAATAACCATTTGTACTCGAATAAAGATGCAAGTAAGTTGTTTTTATGAAAATAAAGATAACATAAATAGAATATACCCGTATGTATGCTTGTGTGTATGTACACCAATCACATTCTAAACTACTGAGTTGAACTTTGGTTTACAGACCAACCACAAAGTACACAAAGGGAACTAGGTGGAAGATGTAGGTAGAGATAGAAGTGCTGTCCAAAATGATCATGTAGAGAACTATTCCTAGTTATATATAAGCCACTAAGAGCAACTTCAGAGAATTCAAACTTCATATAGCATGCAAGCTCTTTAATGCTTGGTGTTTGTGACTGTCATATGCTATATTTGGTATGTCTGTCTGTCAATCTGTCTTTGTTTACTGGTGTATACGTATCGAAATATGAATCCAACAGTTCATCATTTATGTAGCTTTTAAAATTCTCATCAAATGAAGTTTAGATTTGTTCATCCAATGAAGTTTAAATCTATTCATCTAATGAAGTCTAAATATGTTAATTTAATAAAGTTTAGATTTTTTTATTTAATAGTATGTAATTCTGTTCATCTAATGAATTTAGATTTGGCAATCCAATGAAATTTTAATCCGTTCATCTAATAAAGTTTTAATGTGTTCATTTAATAATGTTTTGAGCATCGATTTTGTTGAATTAACCATACTTTCTGTATTATCTATAAAAGTTAGACATTTTAAAAGCATGTCAATACCTCTGAGGTTATTTTATGCCAAGAGTTGAGGGAGTCGCATGCATTGTACATTTGTATTTACACTTTTATGTAATTTGTTAAGATTCTTTTGCACATACTTATATGACTAAAGATTTCCTATTTCCTAGAATTAATTTTCAAACATATCTATTTGATTTATATATGGAAAGCTAACGGATACTACTACTTCAAATTATTATTCTTAATATAAATATTCTGCAGTTATATCGTACTAAATGATTCAATCTAATGCCAATCAATATCAAACATGATTATTTTTCCCCATAGATGGGACCATACCAGGTAATACTACACAAAGAAAAAGAATTATACATCGAGATGAAAAGATGAAAAAAAAAGGAGGAAAAATAATAAAATAAATAGTAAAACAAACCAAAAAGGTGGAAAAACAAAAATAACAATAGAGGAAGCAAAAAGAAAAGAAAAACGAAAGAAAAAAAGAAAAAGAAATGAGAGAAGGAAAGAACAAATAGAAATAATGAAAGAAAAAATAAATTTAAAGAAAATGAACAGAAAAAGAAAAAAAACAAAGAAATTACTAAAGAGAAAGGACAGGCTACATACAAAAAGGAAAGAATGAAATGACGATAAAGGAATAATTAAAAAAAAAGGAATGACAGACAGAGAAGAAAGAACGGACGAAAGGAAGAAAGAAAGACTGAAATAATTAGATACGGCATGTCACATTTTGTGAGGTAATTCAATACTGACATCATACTTTGTTATGCATTTATATGGTTTCAAGCGATTGAATAAATTATCCCTTGAAAACAATAAATGATGAATGTAATTAGTTTTAAATACTAATAATCTAAATAAAGGAAATACGATAGATGTATGTATGAGTGTTTGTTTGTATGTAAATCCATAACTTTTCAGATGAGCAGCTACAGAGTTGACATTCGGTTTGTAGATACACCTCGATAAGGCGCACAGAACGATGTAGGTGGAAATGTCGACAGTGATTAGGGTGAAGTCCGATATGATCAAGCAGTACTCATCTCTATTAAAATCACTTTAGAGAATTCAAACTTCATACAGAAAGGAAGCTGTTTCGTGCTTGATGTTAAAAGGCTTTGATATACTATATTTCCATGTTGTCTATGCACCTATGTCAGGGATTCAATTCAAATAAAGACTTGTGCCAAGATCAAACAAAACTTTTCTATGGTTGAAGTTTACGGGCAATCTAGTAGTGGTATTTATATTTACCTTTGAATTCATTTAAGCTCCCTATAGACCTTAAATGAAAATATATATAATTACTAGATAAGTACCCGCTGTGGTATTTGAAAATATGAATAAAAATAAATAGGCTAACAGGAATAACTCCGACAAATTTGCGAATTGAATGAATTTCCATATCAAGCATTCTGTTAATTAGGGTCAATTGAATTAATGATAATACTGTTGATATTGCGTCTGAATTCCTTTCAAAAAGTATCAATATTGGGTTATTGGAATAGAGGTTAACATACACAAATTTCTTTTCTAACATTTTTACAATAAGCACACTGAAAAATAAGTACTTCTATCCAATGGTGAGCAATATGGCATTTAAAAAGTGCCAAGTTATTTTTAATCGGATATTAACTATATGTTCCTGATAGGTACACCTAAACAGACTTAAACAAAGATAGAGTTGCCTCCCTTTTTGCTTTGTTGACATTTTTCAATGTTGGAAGGCTAAGCTGGTTGATGTCGTCTGCAAGTAAAAGCATTTTCTACTCTGGGTTTTAATAAATACTTTGGTAATTTTCCAATAACCTTGCCTTGTATTTATCATTCCTATTTCATATAATTTCACGTGTACAATAAAAACATAACAGTTCCCTGTCCTTGTGGATTCTATATAAAAAGACCGGAACATACAGTTAGCCCCTACACAGTTATATGGTTTAAAGTAACTATTTCTATTTAATAACATGCTTGCAGATAGTTATATGGCATCAGTTATTCCTTACTGTTACTAACAAGTAACAAACGAATCAATATGATCGATAAAAGGAAATATCACAGGAAATGTTCCTCCATATTTGCGTTGACCTAGGAGTAATGGTAATGGAGGATATTCCCGACTCCCTAGAATTCCAGGACTGCTGGCTCAATACTAGATTGAGTGTAATGTCATACCCAGAGCACCCCGTATTTTATCAAGGGGGTCTTATCCTCTCTATTAGTGTATTCTTAATCTCGCTAACGGAGTGAATTCTCATGAAACTAATTCTTTGTCAGTTATCTTTTTGTCGATAAAATTCTTGAAATTTTGATAAAAGGGATCATATTGAGAGAGGTACCTTTGATAAGAGAAAATAGCATGGATCAATTTTAGGTTTCAAAATGTAAAAACAAAAGTTATATTAACAATATCGTGCTTCCATTCTCTCTGTGCATATATATTAAAACAACGGAAATGTTTTAGCATATAAAATCGTTCCTAATGGATAAAAGGGATCATATTGAGAGAGGTACCTTTGATAAGAGAAAATAGCATGGATCAAATTGTTGCAGGGAAGACGTAGTGTTACAGATAATCGGGATCACTTGAGTGGTCTCTTAGAAAAATCGGGTCGAGAGGAAATAAGAGTCAGAGAATATGATTTTCTGACTTTTCCAGACTTCTTGGTTACCAGATTTTCTCTCATTTGGTCGCCCAAACGAGGTTGACCTTTCAATGACCGTTGAAGTAATGGAATAATTAGAACGAATCGAAGGCTCGATAATGTTCTGGAACATTCCACAACGGTCTGAGACGAATCGAGAAAAATCCTTTTCTAGAAATGTCTGTTAGAAAAATATATATGGAAGCCTAACCTGGATAACAAGGCAGTTGGGCTGAGGATTTTGCCGGGGTTAGTCGAGGCGAGCGACGGACGCACAAATTGGGGAAAAGATCTGATGTCGCGGTAAGGACCGCTTAAATATTTACCGGCTGAACGAAGTTAAAACTACCTATTACTGAAGCTAAAAATCGAAGCCAAATTCTAAAATAACAGATATTATGACCCCCCCTTCTCTCTCTCTCTCTAAAAAAAAAAAAAAAAAAAAAAAAAAAACAATACGCGGAATTAATTTTTTAAAATTGTGAAAAGAAGTTATCGTTATTCTTATCATTTTACTACACGAAAGAAAACGCACGAGAGATGTTATGAATGAAAGCCATTAATGTAAACAACCATTCTTCCCTGGCCCTAAACAAGACGTCTGCAGATTCTTATCAACACAAATCAAATTGACCGTAACCAAAACCGCGTGGCCTGTAAGGTGATACCTACGCGACTGACGGTTATCTGCTGACCACGAAAGAAAGAAGGAAGGATGCTTCCTTGGGCCGACGGGTTGAAGGGTGACTACTAAATCCTGTGGGTGTTGATAAACAGGAACCCCAAATCGTTTAAGAGCGCGTTGACCCTTATACAACTTGTATAAGTTATAGTACAGCAGTGCACAGGCCCCGCCACGTAACAGTAGGAAAGCATACAGAAATGACATTTCCAAAGAAAAAAACGCGAACAATTATTATTCTAACTAAAATAATTATACACATAGAATCTAAAAAAAAGAAAAAAGAAAGAAGTTTATCAAGCTGACATTGTCAAATAATGTGTATTTATTTATAGCTGAGTCAATATTGTTATAATATATATATATATATATATATATATGGCCCATCCTCAACTAAGTAATGCATATTATTATATATATTATATATATATATATATATATATTATATATATATTTTTTACCAACCCCTCCGCACGAGCAGGATGTGACACAAGGTCAATTTCTTAAGCGGAGTTCAACAGGTTTTAATTCAGAGTTTTCCTTCTCCAAGCCCAGTCTGCCCTACTATTTATCCATAGCTGGAGGGAGAGTAGGATTCATACCTTTCCCAAGGGTATTAGCACTAAATGAAATGCAATTACCACATCCAGAATTTGAATTCGGGGCGACGAGTCTATTTCCCATGACTATAACCATTACACCACGCGCCTACCACATTGTTATATAGCTCTTCATATTCTTATATTTTTCTTATTTTGCTTTCTTGGCCAGCTCGACTACCCTATGTGGCATTTTCTATGTTAGTTGGGTCGTCTATTTTCTATCTGGGTATCTAAGGACTTCTTCATCTCTGTGTTCGTTGTTGGTTTTAGTAATGAACACAAAGATTTGTATATTTTTCAGACTTTATTCAATCCAAGTTTACCATCACAATGGGAATAAATAGGCATTTTGGGAATATTTCTACCTCCTCGAAAAAAACAAAAAAAAAACAAACAGCTAACTTTAAATTCCAAGTCCATCTCCTGCTCTCACGAACGATCTAACGAACCAGTTAAATGCCACGTGGTTAGTAAAAGACCAAAGCCCTATAAATTCTGAACTATCTTTATTTTTAATTCATACCCTACCGTAATGTAACATAAATCCGAAAAAACAAAAAAACGATATTTTTAATTAAAAAAATCTCAAAGAATATCCCTGGAATTAATGAGAAGAAATTTGTTACAAACCTCCTAACGAGGTATTTGCATTAGGCATAAATCAAACTATTGTCTCTCCAGCTATGGGTAAGCAGTAAGTCAGAGTGGACTCTATAATCATGGATAGGTAACCATTATAGGAGAAAGAAAACTGATTCAAAATTGTTAAACTCTGCTTAAGAAATTGAGCTGATGATGTAAACATAACGATAGTCTTACCAATCAAAAATATGCCAACAGAAGCACATTACACACACACACACACACATATATATATATATATATATATATATATATATATATTACGGATCTTTGTTAATCCACGAAGCAAATAAATTTACTTCTGGGTTAATAAAAATCGATTTAAAAAGTGCTCAATAAAAAGAGCTAAATATAGTTTTTTTTTAAAGCGAATGATATAAAACATTCCAACTGCAGTTTCTTGACGTAGCAATTCTTCAGGAAATTCCCTGAAGAATTGCTACGGCAAGAAACTGCAGTTGGAATATTTTATATCATTCGCTTTTAAAAAACATATATATATATATATATATATACTGTTTATACATTCATATATATATATATATATATTATACATACATATATATACACTTCGTATATACGTGTATATATAATATATATATAATATATATATATATATACACTTCGTATATACGTGTATATGAGTGTGTATCTGTGTGTTTGTGTGTGTGTGCGTGTCTGCCTTTAGATGCTGTGCTTTTTTTATTATGTAATAGATTCAGCCAAAAAGCAGCCTACAACCCGGATTTGGAATAAATTCTTTATGTATATCATGTTGTTCTTTTTCCTCCATTCATTTTGTCTCTTAAACAATAGGCATATCTCTTAATTAGTCTTAGAATAAACAGTGTGGAATAATATTCCTTTGTTTGGGCGCGTATTCATCCCAGTGCAGTTGATCTTACCGTGAGCAGTCTAGCATTAAACGCATTTCAAAGCATTGTATAATTGTATTACTTTTTAGGAAAATAAACCGACCTTGAAATTTTCTTTTATTGTTTTTATAATATGCTGTGAAACTACTTTTGGCGTAAAATAAAACGGGTCAATTTTTAATGAAACTATTGTTAATTAAGATAATAATTTTGAAAGGAAATATTGCGTTCATAAAGGAAATTCAAACGGAAATATAAGAGAAAACGCGCTATGCTCTTCATAAAGTAATTAATGTTTCAAAGGGTCACACCTTTTTTATAGAAAAGAAAAGGAATTTGCCACTATTATGCGTTCATACTATAATCAGTTTTGCCCTGATCAACCGATTGAAGAAAAAAATGATAAATAAAAAAGTAAAAGATAAAAGGAAAAAAAGTTTTTAAAAATAGTAAAAACACTCAAAAAAATTATCGGATATCATAATCAAAGGGCATCCATTCTACAAAAACTAAATTATGATGCTAAGAAAAAAAGTAACAAAAATTAATTTCTAAACATATCTCTGAATTTAAAGAATCCGAGCATATATAATTACATTAAAAAAGAGTTGAATGTGGAGGAGAGGTTTTCACTTTTACGCTTAATAAGTCAACATTTATTAAAAGAAAGGATAATTCATATTAACATAAAGTTAGGGTAGCGTGGACATGAATTCAACGGCGTTTGGTTACAGACAGTTTATCACCTATGCGATTTTCAAACAAAGTTTGTTTAGAAAATAGCCTAACATTCGTAATCACTATTGGATTCATCCAACTATTTTTCAGATCGTCACCCCAAACCTCAGACATCTTTGTATTAGAGCTTCCGATATGAATATTATGAAGTAAATCACAATTCAAATTTTCAGGTAGTGTGAATTGAGCCATGTTGCTGCTTCTCCCATAGTGTCTAAATAACTATTCTGCAGCACAGTAGACAACATTTGAAACAAACAAGGCACATGAGCGAAATTATATATATTATTTCAAGAATTATCTGTATTTTATAAGATGTTTTATTAAACGACACCGTACCTCGCAAAGCTCTAGAATTTTTTGTGAAAATTTAAGGTTCCTCAGAACCCAATTTGAAGAACCTTAGAAGAATCTGAATGTCACAGCCGGAAACATGAATTTCGTTATCGACACATTAACGCAATCGAAGAAGCCGACCGAGTGTTGAACAGAATGTTGAATGCAACACTGTTTCTGTTCATAGAAACCCCAATGTGTGCAAGGAACACGATACCAATATTAAATCAAGTAAATGTTCAGCCACACAGCATTTTCACACTGAGGCGTCTCTGCATTTTGATCAGCGATAACCAAGAGCCCGAGGTGCTCCTAAAAGAAAATGCAACATTGGAGATGTTTCACGATGGCTGCAATGATGCAGTGAAAATATTGTCCTTGTAGTTCTTATGTCACCGGTTCGCATGCATTAACAGTTGTGTTAAAGGGGCCTTGTCACTCACCTAGTTGACGCATTAGAAATATTTGATCTTTGTAAACGTTTCTAATGCGATGATATATGGAAAAAGAAAAAGAAAAAAGAAGAAACAAAATCTGGAAAAAAGAAAAAAGAGGAAAAAGAATCTACAGACAACAAAGAAAATGATAAAACTAAAGACGAGGAAAAATGAATTGAAATGAAAAGAAGTTATATGGAAGAAAAAAGTAAAGAATGAGAATGAGAAGAAGAAGAAGAAGAAGAAGAAGAAGAAGAAGAGGAGAGAGGAGAGGAGGAGAAGGAGGAGGGAGGAGGTCGAGGAGCATGAAATAATTTAATGACAACGCCTGTAAGACACCATAATATAGATGTATCAAACATTATAATTATACTTCTTTTTGAACTGCCACAAATCCATACCTAATGAAAGAGTCTCAATGTTATTGAGTTGGTAATGAAAAAGTTTTAAGAATAAACTAGCTGAGATATGAAGTCAACGAGGTATGGTAACTGACAGTTTCCCGCCTATGCGATTTTCAAACTAAGTGAATATTTTTGTGCTTTTTCTTATATGGTGTTGTGTGGTGCATTAACAAATTTAGTCTAATTGATCCTAGGTTAGTTTGTAGTGAATGTTCAGAACGTTGTTCTTCTTTGTGTCGGATTTAAAGAAGGGCGAATACATTTTTATTTATTGTGCTTGATTTGCCAACTTATTTTTCCTTTATTGAGCTTAATTTATTTTGGTGTTTTATATTTTATTATTATTATCATATTAATTTTTCTATTTATTTGTATATATATTCTTCTATATATACCATTTTTAGGAATATATTCAAGTCATTTTGAGTATTTATATTTTAGGTGGTTTATTTTGAACTTGTGTGTGCTTTTTATGTGGGAATCTATACTGTATTTTCCGGGGAAATAAATGAGTTTTGTACATTTAGCGACCCCCGCCGCAAGACCTGAATAAAAACAGTATTTGTTTCTCTGAAGAAAATGTAAGGAATTCCTAAAAGGCTTCTGGAGAATGTGAACAGACTTCTAACTTTAGTTGGTAGGAATTGACTTATGTAATCTAATCTAGGTAATGGCCGATTAAAGGAAATATCAAATCCAATGTGTTCGTCACAGAACGAATCTGAATAGCTATCCATTCTTATTTCCTTTAACGCGTAAGTGGAGTTCTACAGCAAGTTAACCCATGTTGGTTAAAATAACTTTAGATTTCCATGAAAAGCCAATCTTCTTTATGTTTCTTTCTTTTCTCTGTATTCTTCCCTTCATACATTATTTTAGCGATTCAATAAGTGTAATATTATTGAGCCAAGCCATTCCTTGATGCGACTCCAATGATCGGGCGCCTCTGAACTATAAATCAACAATACCTTTGCTACAGTCGTGTCCGTCTTTTTGTAAACGTGCCGAATCCAGCCCCGGTGACAAAATGGGATTCTTCATCTGGAAAAGGCACTTCCTATTAGCATTCCACGTATCCGTGCAACACTTTGTCCGCAGAAGAATGTAAGCTGAATAGGGCTTAGCGACAGTATTCCCTAATCGGATCAAGCATGTGCAGGATTCTATAGATAATTCTATACGGATTTGAGAATTGCTTGAAGACAGTTTACGATGAGCACCGAGGAAAGAGAGAGGTGAAAAGGATCGCTTCCAGCCTGTGATTCGG
>CM042138.1:126687178-126794678 GCA_023376005.1 Doryteuthis pealeii | reverse complement strand
TCGCATTGGTCAGAAACTTGACTACCCTGATTTAGATATACATGATCTATCCCAATATTATGCACTATTTACTTATACATATAGCACTTTATTTCCTCAACTTATATGTTAAATCTAGCGCTTTGTATATTATTACCTCTAAAATGATTTCAAATATAAACTATATTTTTACATTATATATATATTTCACAAAGTCAAAAGAATCTTTTATACAGTGATTACTATAAAATTCAAGAACTGGGTCAAGCATTTGGGCCAGCCATTTTGCAACCTTATGTTGCGATGAACCTATCATAGATAAAATAGGCCTCACAGGTATTCCCTCTTTGTGTGTTTTGGATAAACCATAGAGACGTGGCCGGATAGAGTCAGTGGGTCTAATTATTTCGGCAACTGTAGAGGACAAGGCACCGCTTTTATATATATATTGCTGAATATGACACCAAACTGCATCTGATGGGAAGGACCTAGATCTGGGAAGTGTGGAATTCTAATTACTTCAAGGTCCACACTGATCTACATGGGTATAAAGGCTTCTGGCGAAATATATAAATCGGATTTGCGAATTTTTTGTTTTATTCATATATCAATTAATTTTTTTAATCTAAATTTAGCTTTCTCCTTAGTTTTATTTTTCGCATAGTTTGATATTCGTGCACTTCTTCGCATTCGTATTCATATATGTATGTACATTGACGTATTTAGTAAAATATGAGAGTTCGGTCGGTTTTCGAAACCTGCGTTAAACTGCCTGCCTTGTCTAGTCACACGGATGTGCCGTGAACCGGTGAGACAGGACTGTATGTTAATGATATATATATATATATATATATATATATATTGAACCTGTCAGTGATATTCTGTAACAGATGTGAATAATATGCATGATTCTATTTTGGAAGGTTTCAAGGTTTCTAAATTGTATTGCAATAATATTTGTTATATCTAAAATTCAGTTGATACAAAAAGACGTTCAGATCAAATGCTGATGCCAAAACATTATATTTCAGTTGTAAACTGGACTGAATGTTGATTTATTCTATAAGAGATTTTTGAGTGTATTGCTGCAATAAAAACCTGCTTTTGATGGGCAGTATTTTTTCTTTCACTGCTTTTTTATTTGTTGGTCTATGGTTACATATTTGAAAATATAGGGGAAAATATAAATGTATACATATTTTAGGCTTCACAATAGAGACGTGTCCACATGCACGTACTTGCGCAGTCACGACACAGGTATCCACCAGCATGTATGTACGTGTGTGGTATATTAAATGAAGGTTTTAGTCTCTTGAAAGCAAAACAAAATGAAAACTTCAAATGCGGAATATGCTGCCAGGAACCTTTGCGCATGGGAAATTGGCACAGCACATTCTTCCGAAATTCTTGGCCTTTCTCCAGACTTAATGGAACCACTTCAATACGTACTTTAGAATGTTTTTGTCACGTGATTATTGAAAATGTCTATTAGGCTTTAAAATTTACTCCCCGTCTATTTGATGTCGGCGAATATCACGAACTTTGTAAAAGATCCATTTCCGATACTTTATTTCGGCGCCGGCTCGGAATTGAATTATTTCCAATACAAGTTCAAACACTCTCTTAATCTAACTAATTAAGTCACCAATCTACAGCTGAAATGATCGATTGCAAAGTTGAGACGAGTTCATCAATGATTTGTACTTACCTGTATAATGTGTCGGCAACGGTGACGTCCACCCTACACGTAATTATCCATGTGATGGTTTATAACACGATATCCGGCGTCTACATTTTAAAATCGGTGAACACTGAAAAAGAAAATGAATGAAGTCTTACTTTAAAATTAGGAAAATGAGAAGCTCGTTCTCTTTATTAAAGAATAATGCACATAAAAAAACGGAAGGAAACTGAAATAAACGGACAGAAAGACAGGATGAAGGATGAAAATAAAAAAAAGTGTTTTAAAAGAGGTGTTCATAAAATATTGTCGTTGTACAAATGATAGAATCATTTAGTAAAAAAACATATTTTACCAACCCCTCACGAGCAGGATGCGACACAAGGTCAATTTCTTAAGCGGAGTTCAGCAGGTTTGAATTCAGAGTTTTCCTTCTCCTAGACAGGTTGCCTAACCAAGGTTAAAGAGCCCAGTCTGCCCAACTATTTACCCATAGCTGGAGGGAGAGTAGGATTCATACCTTTCCCAAGGATATTTGCGCTAAATGAAATGCAGTTACCACGTTCAGGATTTGAACTCGGGGCGACGAGTCCTTTTCCCATGACTTTAACCATTACACCACGCGCTTAAAAGTAAAAAAAAACATATGAATGTTCAACCCTTGCAGTTTTATTTTCCCGTACGTTTTGATTATAACATTTCAAAAAGACTAATATCTGATAAGAGCTCGGATTTAAAAAAAAAATGTGTATGTTAGAATATCAGGAGTGTATGCCCGACGCTACCAATTGTTTCCTATGTTTTAGCGGTTATTTAAAAAACAAAAAGAAACTTGTTTACAAACACTTAAAATTATTAAAATAACATTTCAACTGTTGTTTCTAATCAGACTGTATAGGGTCGCACAATATCTGATATGTGTCAACCTTGAAAGATTGCTTAAATTTGAAAAATATGTAAATTAAAATCTAATAAAAGCATACAGAATAACTGTTTTCAATAAGTATTATATTTATTAGATATACAAAACTGTGTACAAACAAGTAACGGTAGTAAAATGATACTGCAAATAGTTCTTATTGCATATTAAACTAAATATTCTTAATGATGTGTAAAATAAGACTTATTCCTCAGAATTTGAATGATAAATCCAAAGGTATGTGGGTTTCCTGAACGATTTTACTTTTTTCAATATGCGCACCGCCTGAGAAAGCATGTAGTCCAGCTCCTGTCAAACAAGGTGTAGCATGTCTTGGATATCAGTCTCCAGAACGTCAGTGATTATCATCCTGTTTTCCCAAAGGCTTGTACGATGCTGGATATAGAACGTCCCATGTCCTTACCATAGAGAAATAAATCGAAAGGTAAACCTGGTTATTTCAACAGTAGATATCCTTCGTCACCAGTAATAATAATCCATCTTTCAGACAGATTCCCATTGAGATAAGCTCTTAATCTCCAGTGTGGTGAAAACCCGTCATGTTGAAAAGGGAACAAGAACTGGTTTACAAAACTGTATCATTTTTTTCCTGGAACATGATGTTTCAGAAAAATATCATTTTGTAATTACATTAGAATTCTGTGCCAAGAGTGCAACATTCAGTGTTGCATTGAAGCAAAAGTTTTAAACCGCTGAATAAGTTACGCTTAGAATACGCTGGCACTTCAATCAAGTGTTTGCCACCAAGAAGCATTTATTTAACAGCTTGTTACTTATTTTTAAGGACTATTATTGTGCAATCTTTTCCTCTTTATTAGATGATGTGCCGCAAAGTATCTCAACAGCTGTTTCCTCCTGTTGTTGCAGCTATTGTAACGCGTCTTTGATAAGAATTTTAATACCCAAAGATGTTGAAAAAGGATTTATTTTCTTTCTGATACTTGAATTTATTTACTTACGATTTTTCCCATACATACATACGGAGACGTTTTTTTGCGTAACGGTTATTGTCGAAATAAATGGAATTCGTGACCCAAGGCTGTGTGCGTTTCACCTCAAATTGAAGACATTGAGAAAAACAAGAATCCATCTGTTAACCTCCTCCATAGCTATCAATAAATAATAAGACAGACTAGTTTCTTTAGACTTTGTTAAGCAACCAGACTTGAATAAGGAAAATCAGTATTTAAATAAGCTTTACTCTGGTTAAAAACTAATCTAGTGTCACATCCTGCGCTTAGCAGAGGGGTTGGATAAAAGCACACACACACACACAATATATATATATATATATATATATATATATATATATATATATATATATATGGGGTGGGGGATATAGTATTAATGAAGTGATAGTTGTAAATCTTACTGTAATGAGCCTAAAAGACCGTTCATTATCCACACTGAAGACAAAGTTGATTAAAAACATAAAATTCAAAAAATGACCTCATCATAATTAATAGTTACTCAAAGTTCACACGGTGCAAGCTACGATCATTAAATTGCATGGAATGGAGGGATTTCCGAGTGTTTTAGATAATATAAATAATAAAATTAATAAAAGTTACTGAAGACACCGTGTACAATGCACGCTATTTTTTTCATCCCCCCGCAAAAAAACACCTATTTTTTCATCGTTATATCTGGAGCCAATTCATTTCAAACACAAACCGCTGTGGAAAGTACAGCCTTTTCTTTTTAAATATTCATATGAAAGACTCGGGTAGTGTTTCCCCACCATTTTATTCATTTACTTCTTTATTTCAGGCTCAATCAAATCTCCGGGGTGCACTTTCAATTTCGATAAAATAAAATTAGCCAAAAAATTGCGAAATAGGCAAATAATTACGACGTTCTTGAAATAAGCATGTATCACTAAGCCATTAGGGCTACGTGCTTAGTACACGCATCCTCTTAAAAGTACAAAATTGTTTAATATAAGCAAAGTTCAGAAATTAATCTTTCGTAAATAAAAAAAAAAAATGGGGCGCATCTAGGAAGTATTCAGGGCGCTTAAGTGCGCCTTGGCACACCGGTTGAGAAAGGAAGGTCTAAGATAAAAAGTAGTGTTGGCTATAAGCCAAGAAAACGGATCTAGAAAATATCGTAGAAAGATGATAACCTTTGAGCCAGCAGTCCGGAGGTAAAAGCATAAAATACATTTATGCTCGTGACGAAATTTTGATATAAAATCCGATTATTTACTTAGTAACCTGTTAATTTCAGGGAACAGCAAAATACATATTTTTCCTCAAGGTACAATTTCCCGCTAATTCTATATTTTCTGTATGTTTCGATTTTCTTTACCGGTTTGTATTTTATATTAGGAGATCCTCCATTATTATTCTCCACCCTCCAAACATTACTGAAAAGAAATTCGCATTCTCCTTATTTCTCTTTGCTAGATAAAAAATGATACCAACATTTTTTTTATTGTTGTACTTTGTATTCGGGACCTGTCGAACCATTGTGTGTATCTACTCAGCCCGTTTGCCACGAGTAGACTGTTACCCAAATTCGCATGTATGGGGTGTCCATCGAGGATTGAACTTGCTGTTCAGTAGTGATGAATTTGCAAGACTAGCTTGCTACATTTTTCCCCACGTTAAGATTTCTAATGAATATTGTATGTATCTATCCAAACCTTCTGCCACAATCAGGATGTAAAACGAGGTTGATCTTTAACCAGAGTACAGCTGGATGGAATTCAGAGTTCTTCTAAAATGTTTGATATACTAAAGCTCAAGAAACAATCCTGCCAGACTGTTTGTCCATGTGGAAGTCATGCATTTCACAAGGGTCTTAGCAAGAATGGAAACACAAACATCATCATCCAGGACTTGAACTCTGGCTGTCGAATGTAATTCCTATAAGGATAACCGTTACACGAAGTGCGTCTCTACTGGAAACATTTTCTTTATCTTTATCGTTTTCTTTTACCTTTGGTTTTATATATCATATCATCTGTCAAACACTTGTTATCCAAAGGTAATTTTTCATTTCGTATACAGTTGAGTCTACTTTCTCAATTGCTGCTTTGTGCCTTTAAAATTCTAGAGTTAACGCGGTTGAGGAAGAGTCCACGTGTCGTAGTGGTTAACGTTTGGACTAGACATCATAGCAAAGCGTTCAAAAATCAGTCCTAATATTACGTTCAATTTCAGAATAATACTCTTGGGAAAGGTACGAACCCTCTCATCCTCCGAGCTATGGGTTAAATAGTACCCCTATCGTTCTTCTGCAAGGGTGGATGTGACATGAAATAACGTACGAAGGTTGATATGTCATTAAACAAAGAAAGTTAACCTTAAAGATATTTCTGCTACATAATAACTTTTTCTCAGGTTATATTTATCGAACCGTTTACTAAGACCTTCGACTTTATCGAAGTGCTGCCAAATAAGTACAGGTAACAGATTACAAACACTATTTTTTACACACTTGGAGAGTGAAACAATTTTTTTCCTTTGGAAGGTTTTTTTTCTTCTGTATATTCGGTTGAAATGGAGTCCATCACATTTAAAAAAAAAAAAAAGTTTCTTCGTACATTTTTTGTTTTGTTTTGATTTATAGATAATCGTTGAGTTGTTAGAATTCATGGCTAGCCTACAAGCGATAAATTTGAAATAGTGTTTAATGACTGAGCATGATTTAAATTTTTCTGTATGTATACATAATTGTATAATTGGTCTTTCCAAATAGTTAATGAATACCGTGTTTCAAATTGAAAGTTAAGCCTAGAAATTAATGCTGGGAGTTTAATAAAGATGTTAATTCTGCAAAAGTGTAAAGGCTACCTCATAAGTGACGGTCACCATTGGACCCCACACAGGGACAAAGGCGTACACCTATCAGCAATAGGAATAGATTGCAAGAGTGAGGAAAGGATTATTATTATATATTATATATCAGTGGCGAATCTGTGTCAACAATGTTTTCAGGGCCCATTACAAACTTTACGAGGGTTTCACAAAGGGTCGGAGGTCATTTTGAAATAATGGGGGGTATCAAGAGAAACTTTAGGAACTTGAAAGAGTATTTTGTAATGAATCATTATTAAACAAAATATTAAACTTATAATTTAATTAAAATCTTAAATGAATTAAAGCCATTTTATTAAAATAAAATATTAATTATTTCATTCTTTAATCCAATGATTTTAGTTTTCAATGTCATAAAACTTAAGACTCTTAATTCATGCATTATATAGATATTTGGTAGGAAAGATATATATATATATATATATATATATATATATATATATATATATATGTATATATTTGTGTGTGCGTGCGCGCGCGTACCTGTGTATTTTATATATAATTATATTATATATTTGGTAGGCAGGTAGACTAAACTTAATTAACCATTGAAATTAATTATTGAACCCGAAGCTAGACACATTAGTCTCAGTTGTTTGTGTTAGTATTGCAATTTATAATTTCAATTAACATTGAAATGTATAGTAATTTGGGGTCATTTGTTGTTTTTTAAACAATACGTAATTAAAAATATCCCCAAACCCCTAAACCGTAACCCAATTCGCAAAAAGTTAATTCATATACGTAGTTATACTGTCATGGGGGACCACCAAAAATTTCCGTTTTAATTTTCCGACAATTTGCAACTTTGCCGGCAAGTATATATATATATATATATAATATTATATATATATATATATATATATATATATATATATATATTATATACATATATACATATATATATATATATATACACTGTAGTGCAAATGAAATTGTTTGCATGTCTCACGAAAGTTCATTCGTGCGCACAATTTTACTTTATTACGTGTCGAACAGTACGAACAAAGACTTGCCGTTATGTAAACCAGATAGCAGACACAGAGCCGATCTATGGTGTGACTGAAAAGCTGAGAAATTGTTTATACAATGAAATAAATAGATAGACCTGAAAGGGCAGAAGCTCGATACACGTATTATTGGATAAATATAAACACGTTGACGCAGACTGATTGATCGATGCAAATTGCTTTAGGAAGGTAGGTACAGACAAATATATATAGTGTATTTACCACCATATAATTGGAATCATATGTTTAATTCTGAATTTCGCGTAGTGGCCATTATCGTTCGTAGGTATACGAGGATATTAGTCACCTTTATGTGTTTGTTTTCTTTAAGCGATGACCTAACTAATTTAATGAATATTGGAATTTTATCTTCTTGCCAATATATTCAGGATTATATATATATATATATATATATATATATATATAAGTTAACAGAAAGGAAATAAATCCGACGGTATGAGTATAGATGAAAGGATATGAAACCAACACAATATGCTGTTAAAGTGAAAATATTTTATATCACATTCACAGCTAATATTGAACAATATTTCGATTTATAAAAATCATCTTCAGAGCTTGTTTTACTCCGGACTTAACAAGAGTGGAGACGAAAATAATATGAATTCAAAACGAAAACATTGATGTTGCAAAAAAGTTATGCTGTAGTTTCAAATATAAGCACATCCGCCCACGTGATTCTCGGTCAGCGACAGACATGTATATCTTATTGTTACAGTTTTTGAAAAAAGAATACATATTTCAAATTCGACAATAGACAAATTCTCTTTTTCAAACAGGATGGGTATTTTCGTCTCCGCTCTTGTTAAGTCCGGAGCTCTGAAGGTGATTTTTATAAATCGAAATATTGTTCAATATTTGCTACGAATATGATATAGAATTTTTTCACTTTAACAGCATATTGTGATTTCATATCATCTATACTCATATATATATATATATATATATATATATATGGAGACAGATGAAAGTGTGGGTTCATGTATGTTCTATATGGACTCCTTATATATATATATATATATATATATATATTTTCATATATATATATATATATATTTTCATATATATATATATATATATATATATATATATATATATATATATATATATATATATATATATATATATATATATAATATATAATATATATATATATATATATATATATATATATATATATATATATATATATATATATATATATATATAAGAAAATCCTATGGCCCATATATCTAACTTTCATAAATAAAAGAAAATGCAAATATAATATCGCTTGCTATATTGTTAAGTAAAGAGTGCACAATATTATTGATAAACCATCTGTATATAAGTCACGGTATCGCTGACATAAGCTCAATGGCACTTGGTAACTGACAGGTTTTCGGCTATGTGATTTATTGTATCTAATATTAATAATCGAAAGGTTCCAAGTGAATATTTTATAATAGTCATTTATTTGCTCTGAGTTATATAGTTTGAAGTAATTAATAACAATCATCCTTATTAAACAATTATATCTTCAAGTAAATATCCTTAAAAAGTAATTTACAGATATGGGTTAAATTCTAACCAGCTTTGGCCTTAAATAGCCCACAAAGGTTTATATTCCATCAAAACTAAGAAACCAAACCAAACTAAAAAAAACTGAGGAATTAGAAAATAGTGTTAGAAATATAAAAATAACACATATATGTGAATCCTTAAGTCTATCGTATAATACAATGATTATTTGTGTATAACACATATGCCTACGTACAAATTCTGGAAAAATATATTCTCATGTATAACGCGCACAGACTTTTTAGAAGTTTTAGTGGCTAGATTTAATGTACATTTAGAATTTCCCCAATTTTCATTGGTTCTTAAATTTAGAATTTATAAAGTTTACACGATGTGTTAAACACAAGATTTACATAGTATTTATGGAAAACACAGACATATACAAATATGCGACAAATTCACGGTAAAAATAAGTTAACTTCAGGAAAAAAAACATGATTATAGACAACCATGCATTCCAGTGGATTTATCCCCTAACTGCGTCAAACTCATTAATTTAGACTATATATATAACGCATTTTCGGTCATCACGCCCCGAATAAGGGGAGATATGTGGCCTGGACAAAAAGGATATAGCCCGAATGAATTATACCCATACCTAACTTTTGGGTTTAAAAATCTGTATAATTAGTGCATCTTATAAGATACAAAAAAACATTTAAAATGTTAAAAGATATCGTTCTCAAATTTGACAAAATTTCGCTCGTAGTATTTTCATGATTTCTATAGATATAATCGTCATTTTTAATGAGTTTGATTCACACTGAGTGTTCCATAATTCTTGTCTTCTCCAGAACTAAATTGTAAGAGTTTTCTTCTTTTTTAATAAGGTTTTATCGAAGAAAACTGATTTTAAACAGATGCGACCATAAAAGGAACTAATTCTCCGGTTAAAGTAGATGATGAAGGAATGTTCCACACTCCCAGAATTTGAAACTCGCCTCATATGCCGTTTAATGTTATAATCCGGTACCAGTTTTTAGGACGTTAGTGGGTGAAGGTCTTACCCAACTTTAATAGATGATCTTAGTATATTCTAAACCCGCCGACACGATGGGTTCTTATTTGAGCTTATTGGTGTAAGAAATCTATATAATCTAAATATGTCTAGTGTCTTTGTTTTTATCTTTGTAACGTTTTTAATAGATATGAAATGATCTGACAATGAGCTTAAAGCGCACCAAAAGCCTCCTTTAAGAAATTTTCTTTTTATCAAGGACGTTCAGAGATATACGCACATACATTATACTCAAATTGCTTGTCGTCCAATTATCTTGCTACTATTCTTCTTTTTTTTTTACAATTATTTCCTCTTTTTGTATATTTTAACTATCAAAACATTGCTTTTACTCACGTCTATCGGCACGCTTCCAAGATTGTTGTAGAAAAGGTTTAGAGTGAAGCATTCAATTTTT
Organism: Doryteuthis pealeii; assembly: GCA_023376005.1. NCBI lineage: Eukaryota > Metazoa > Mollusca > Cephalopoda > Myopsida > Loliginidae > Doryteuthis > Doryteuthis pealeii. Next base: position 126,784,251 of record CM042138.1, on the reverse strand, counting down.
TCTTCGGCTATTTGTATTCGATACTAGTGCAGCAGTGTGCGGCACTGATCGTGAATATCTCAGACAAAAAAAAAAAAAAAAAAAAAATAGCCAACGTCAGTTGCTTCACATCGATTTCCGTGTTATCTTTCTTCGAAAACATTCCCTCGACCAATTCCATATAAAATCTTTAGAAATGGCAGAGAACAGTCTCTGGCGTAAAACTATTTCGATATACAGACTTTGCTGTTTAATGGTCCTGATTTTTTAAAAATTTATTACTGACACAAGCCAAGAACTGGTTAACGCAGGTCATTCCCCGAAAGAAGACTGGAAGGAATAGGATATCAAGATTTATAATTTCTCTATCATATTCAATAAAGCCATATACATTCATTTACGTAGCATTTTCATCATTTCAATTAACATTTCTGTGATGGGGCCCACGTAACATCTTTCCTGTAGGAGAAAGTTGAAATAGCCGGAATATTAATAGTCTTGTTAATGTTTCGCTGTTTATATAAGTCACAATTCCTAATCCATCTATTTTTATACATTAAGTTATTTCATGTAGTGCTCGTTACGTAACAGTTATTAACGTACTTATTGACGCTAAAAAGTAAGAAGCTAACTACTTTCTCTCTAGCGATGAATAAATAGTGAGTATGATTGGGGGTCTTTAAACTTGGCATGACTACCGGTCTAGGAGAAATAATAACAATTCAAACTAGTTGTACAAATTTAACAATCCCTCCGCAACTTCATGGTCTATTTTTAAATGTAGTTTAACACTTTCCAATTCAGAGAATTATTTCTCATAGACTGGTTGATATACTACGGTTAAAGAGCCTAGCATGTCCTCCTATTCACCTATAGATTTTGAATCAGATGTACACGTGAATGGGCTGGACTAATTCTGCTCAAGTCACGTTACATAAAGTAGCGGCGACACGACCTAACCAGTCTAACAAGAACAGTAATGAGGATGATACTATATGTAAAAATTGAAGCTCACAATACTAACCCTTTGTAACCCATTATATTTTTTATTAACAAATAATTTGCTGACAATTATATTGTTTAAAATATTCATGTTTAATACAAGTAAGCTTCAAACAGATCTATTTGACTCACAAATCTGGCCGTAACAATCCGTACGCATCTTGGTCGGATTTGGCCAGAAGTAATCACAATGAAGAGGTTACTTTACATACCAAAGAGGTCTTGAATTGAAGCTTCAGCGCCAGATGCAGCTTACTATCATAAGTAGGACAACTTTTTTGTGAAGCCGATGACATATACACAGTAGAGGTTGGTTTGACAAATAAACAAACACTGTAGCGTCGGCTTAATAAACATCACCCGTGAATAAAACTTGTTTTTTTCACTTTCATAAAATTACACCCCCTATATATATATATATATATATATATATATATATATATATATATATATATATATATGTGTGTGTGTGTGTGTGTGTGAAATGTACAAATAATACATGTTCGTCAATGTTGTTTTGGTTAAAAAGAACAGACAAGAAATACTTTTTTTTTCATGTTCTTTACGACCAATGGAAAGTACATCCGGTTCGAATTAATGTAGAACTCTTTTAGAATATCCGGGGTTCCACTTGCTCTTGGGTTTGCTCCAAGCCATTTTAAAGAATGGTACAATTAGTCTGTAGGGTATTTAAGCAAGGTTAATTCTAATCGTCTTACGCTATTTAAATAATGACATTAAATAGAAAAATAGATGAAAAAAGACAGGTCTCACTATTCTTTAAGTGGTTTCAAATTACGCTCCGTGCAAAGCTGTCCTCTTCGTGAGAGAATGGTGTCATTGATAGAAACATTCTTGGAACTCGTTTTCCTCAGAGTAATGTAGTCGCGTGTTGCTTGATATTCAGAATGTCAAATCCTTTTAAGGAATTTTTCAATTTTAGAAATACCCAAAAGTCAGAGGGGAATAGATCTGTGGAATATGGTATATGGTCTATTTTTGTATGTATTCCTTTGCCTGAAACTTTCAAAACCTTAAGACTTTATGCGCAGGAGTAGTGTCATAGTAGATAATCCATCAATAAGAATACATTAATTCAGATATCCGCTGATTTAATCTGTCACATTATTCCACCATTCATATTCAGCACTTCTGTTATCAGCATCGCACAATGAATGGAACGTTATTTTTTTCAGAATACAAGGTATGAAAAAATGTACAGACAATCTCGATAATTTTTTGACACACCTTGTATGTATATATATATATATATATATATATAAAAGAAAATTAACGGCTAAAAAACACCAAATCCGTTCACTTCATTTAATTAATTTTTTGCCCTCATATACAATATTTCATTTTTTTTTCTCCACACCGTCTTTTGTTATTCACCCGAAATATTGTTATTGAATATTCACCCGAAATATCGGAATAGATTAAACCAGGAACAGAGCAACGGTTGAATATATATAAATTCTGATTTTTGTTTTGTTTTTCGTGTTTTTGTTTTTTTTCCCAATGCTCAAAAGATCAAACAACGTTCACAAGAAATATATATATATATATATATATATATATATATATATATATATATATATATATATATATATGTGTGTGTGTGTGTGTGTGTGTGTGTGTGTGTGTGTGTTATTGGTCATTTTTAAAATCTAAGTGTCATCTTGTGAAGATTCTGAAAAATTAAGTAAAAATCGATATTGATTGATATATTTTGTTTGATTATTGGGTTTTACGGCATGTCAATTCCTGTGGATAATTTTATGCCAAAGTTGTATACTTTATGCACAAGATTATAGAATGGTTGTTAACTGTTTTTTGAGACTTATTTTTTATAGCGATGCTAATACTTTATTGCTCAATGGTTTTGTGATAATGGTCTTCGTGTTTTTGATCGCGCACCTCTTGCATCATCTGCCATTGATCTTGGCTTTCATTTTAACGGCATGTGCAAGTTAAAACATTTGACATCTTCATAGCCTATTCTAAGAATAAGTCATGTTTAATAGGGCTAATGTGTCCCTAACAATTCTAGCAAGATTCACGTGAGAAACTGATGTTCGTTCACCAACAGTATGCCATTAACACGTATAACAGCTCAGCTACAAAAGGGCACATCTGTTTTTCGTTTAGAGAAAGTCGGGACGTAATCATATAGAATCAGAAATCCATGGATACGCTGTAAATATATGAATCAAATTCTCATATATATATATATATATATATATATATATATATATGTGTGTGTGATATCTATAAATTCCTGTCTGAATTCCTCTGATATGTTTATTAATATGTATGCGTATATTCCTGCGATATGTGTATTCATATTTATGCGTATATTCCTGTGATATAGATATATATATATATATATATATATATATATACCCCTTTGAAAGGAAGGAACAGACAGACGACACAATAGAAAATTACTCTGATGAGACTAAAAATTTTTAGGAGTTTTGGAAATGTTTTTAAATTTCTAAAAGCCTTTTAAGCTTTGGTTGAAATACATTTATTACATAATGACGTGTTTTTGAGTTTTTCCTTCCTTTCAAAAGGTAAATATTGCTCTGTATTTAATCTTAAAAAGATTATCATACATTGAGCTCTCTTTAGGGATTAATAAAAATCTCAGTATTTGCACCTACTAAAACATGCAATAATTATACAGTGTGATTTTGAAAATCCCAAGTAGATTCATCCCTTACTACCAGTTTTTGGATACCTTATATATATATATATATATATATATATATATATATATATATATATGTGTGTGTGTGTGTGTGTCTGTGTGTGTGTGTCTGTGTGTGTGTGAGAGAGAGTGTGTGCATGCGTTTAATTTGCAATTTCACCAAACATAGATCTATATTATTATTTTTCTTTCTCGTTTACTATAAATATAGACTCTATCCTCTATTGCAAGAGTAGTTTGAATATCGTTTACGATTTTGTCTCGCAAAAGTTTGGAACATTTTGGTCATAGGTTAAAATAAACAATTTAAAACAGCACAATTTTTTTTTTAAATCTGGCCTCAAATGTTATCAGCAGTATAAAGCGTTCAGTCTATTAGTGGGTATTGGATTCCAAGAAGGAAGATATTGCTCATGGTTAGGTATTAACGTAGGCTTTGCTGACAGAATGGGCAATTATATGAATAATTATTAATCAATAGAAATGCGATGAAGGATGAACTATTACCGCTTAAGCTAAGGAATTCAACAGTATATATAAAACGAAGCCTTAGAGTTATCACGGCATTTATAAAACAGCATCTGATCTGTTACTGGGTGTTTATTACTACTTTCATGAGTAGGTGATTATCTAAATATATGGATTTTCTATTAATATAAAATATATTTATTACTACTATTTTTTTAAAATGTATTCATTATTATTTTTTTATAATTTTATCTTTGTATACTATTTTAAAAATTTTTCATTATGAGAAAATATATTTCTTCTTATTTTCTGAAAATTTACTTATTTTAATTTTTTAAATATTTCATTATATGACATATTACTTTTTAATGATCTATTGTATTTATATTTTCTATATTCTTCATATCATAAATTATTGTTGAATTTTATCATTTTATTATTATTCTTTTAAATATACAATTTTAATTATTATTTTCTGTTATAAGAAAATTGTATATTTATTTAAGCATAATATCTGGGTCGTCTTCGTCTACTGACAGAAATGTGGTCATTTTTGTCTTCCATTGCATAAGTAGATGGATGATTAATAATCAGTTAAGTCATATTAGTCTGCGTTCGACATCAAGTATAGTCAATTTGATTAAAGTAAATCATCTGTTCAATATTTAAAAGATCGAGATTGTGCTCTCTTCTTTCAAACTTCTCTTCCCACCCTCAGTGAACTTGGTATGACACTAAACAGTATGAGATAGGAATACATAATTGTTGTACCGGCCGTTCCTACAGTGGAGAACATGCACCGGTTCTCACTATAAATAGTGAGACACCGAGTGGAAAGGTAGAACTGTTCCCGTTAACGACAAGCTAGTCGTACATGTACCATTGATTGTAAATACACTTGTCTTATTTTACCCTATCTCGACTTGACTTCTTTTTTACTGTTGGGACTAACATCACAACAATAATATAAGTAAACATTATTCTTATTAAGAATAGTTACTTGAAGCTATAATTATATAATAAGTATTATTATTATTAGTTACTTGAATCAATATTATTGTTTTCATATAAATTACTATTATTAAACAGAAATAATTATTTGAAATCCTTATTAGTATCAAATCGGTATACTTGAAACTATGCAAATGTGTATATATCCTATGTATTATATAGGAATACTTGATATCATAAAACTGTGGGCAAAAGAAACTCTTAAGAAACAACACAAAACATGTAAATATAAACATACAATTAATGCAATTCCGTAAACCCAAGACAAGTTGATATGCCGTTCAAATCTATCAACCTCATTCTCAAATCAAATGCCTTGAAAATATAAAATATTTGACAAAACGAAAAACAAACGGGTCGAAACAGAGGTTATTTTTTGTGACAGGACTACGAAATTGCCAAATAAAATAAGATTTATTTTCAGAAATGTTAAATTTAAACCAGAATTCTAACTAAAACAGAGGAAAATTGATCTCAAGAGGAAAGAAAAATCATGAAGTGTGGACATTTTGATGAAAGTGATATTCAGAGTTGAGTCAAAGATTCGTATTGGCCGAGATGATGATGCTAGAAACTTTGTCGGGTGCCGTTCAAATGTAACATATAAAAATGACTAGTTGGAGAAAACAAGTAAATTCCCCAATTCTTATATGCAATTGGGTTCCATGTCATTTCAAGGATCGGAGGAAATGTTAATCATTATTCAAAGATCAATACGCATATATGATTTTAAATCCTAGATAATTTTCACATTCCACTGATGGAAAATTGGTTTTGAGCTGAAGCGATTTTTGGATGATGATGCATTTTGTAACTGAGCAAAGGGAGTTGAAGATTTTCTTCGGGAAAGATATATAAAATCAATGACATGATCAGCGTTCGGGTCGAAATCCGAAAACTTGAGGTGCAATTTTAAAAATAAATGGTCAATAAGAAGACTCCAAAATATCTATTAATTACTATTCGCGAAAAATTTGAAAAATTAGTCCTATGTAAATTATGCGGAGTGGTTTATTGTCAGTATCAGCCGTACAGCAAGGGAGTCTATCGCCTTTTTGCAAGCGCTATACCAGTCAGATTGTTTTTTTGCTGAGATGGTTAGCTCCTAGATGATTTACCGCACTGACCAGATTACCCAAAATGTTCCAAACATGGAATAAATTGGTGGGGACCTGTTTCGCACCTAGAACCTTCCGATTCCCAGGCGGGTACTATACTGACTGAGCCAAAACGTAGTGAATTGCATGCCTGAGGAATTATGGATTTCATAAAAATTCGAGACGAGGCAACTAAGTACTAATTCTAAAATTTGGCAATGTGCTCTATAATTTTCCTCAAAATTAGTTTATTCTATGATATATTTCCTTTACATGGCTTGGAATAAAATGATGCTGCTAATTTGAATAAGTGAATGTAATATCTTTAATGTACATTTTATAAAGTCATAAGGTTCAGCTATTAAATAAAATTGCTTCATGTCCAAACTGTTCTAACTTTATTTACTTCTAAATACAATAATAAATGAACATCCTGGAAGTGTGCTAATTCCGTAATCTTTGACATGGGCAGTATCTTAGTTATGTAATTATCTTATTAAATTTTACAGAAACGAACGGACTGAAAATAATGTGTGCTTACTGTGTCAAATCATCTAAATCTAAACATAATAACATGGATATAAGTCTGGTATAATCTTTATTATTTATCACATTGATTTTATGGTGGTGTCGTGACATACGTCTCTAATTGTTTGTTGTGTTATATATTGTACAAAGGGAAATATGAATTCCCGGTTTTATTAAACAAAGAAGTTTAACACCTGCCCGTTATCAGATCAAGAGATAAGAATACGTGGGAGTAGCTATGAATATAAAAGAACCGAGGGCTTCAGACAGGTCAGTCGTCAGTTAGTCCCGGAGGCAGTCACGCGGAGAGAGAGTGAGGTGATCGGGGCAGTAGTCGGCCGAGCGGGACCTCGTGTAGTTGGTGTCGGAAAAGCTAGCGTTAATATTTACCAACTGAAAAAGCTTGTCGCCCAGAAATTTAATCAAAGGACCGAAAGTCTAAAGACTGGATATATTAATTAAACTGACCCTCTCTCTCGAAGTTAAGAAGCTTGAATTTATTTCAATAAACTTCTGGAGGATAACTTTGGTGTTATTGTCATCCCTTACAACGAAGATAAAACTATTGCAATTTAGTACAGTGACGACGCGCTATGCAACAGTTGGGCTAAGGCATGTTTCTCTTCAAAATCAAAGCAAAGATTCCCATTTAAACTAACGAAATTTCTTTAACAGTATGTATTTACGAACTTCTCCACCCAAGCAGGATATGACACGAGGTTCATTTTTAAGCAGAATTTAATGGGTTTGAATTAAGAGTTAGCTTTCTCCAAGACTATTAACCACAACACGGTTGAATAGCTGTCCAATATTTAGCCATACCTGGTGGAATATTTGGAAGTATGCTTTTTACAAGGGTGTAAGCGGTATGTGAAATACAAACAGCCTCTTCCAAAATTTGAACTCGTGTTAACTTGTCCTCGTTCTAGGATCATAATCATTACACCACAGACAGTACAATTAATGAATATTAAGATAATTAATAACAAAAGTCGATAATGCCATTAAAATATGAGGAAGTCAGGTGCAACGAAGATCAAAGTCTCACTGTGTATTCTCCCACAAACTGAACACCGCTAGCAAAAACCATTAAGCTAAAGAAAACGTAAATTACTTTGTGTAAGATGTAACAAATAAAATTCGCGATCATAAAAGCAACGTCAATGTGAACAGGCATATGTTTAAGACAAATATGCAGAGTCTTTGAAAGTTGAAAAACAATAATTCAAGAATTTGGATGTGTAAACACAAACAGCCTTCATGCAATAACATATTTTACAGTGTTAATATTTTCATGTTATATCAAAGAGGTGTTGCTGGTTGTACCGCTATCCAAAAAGGTGATAGCGACAGAAAATAAGTTATTGAATGTGAGGAAAAAGATAAAAAGAAAGATATATATATATATATATAATATGCGTTTGCGTGAGTCTATGTATAATATGTACATTTTTGTGTATTATGTACAAGTGATGTATATTTTCTAGTGAATGAGATGTGAGTGAGTGATGAGAGAGAGAGAGACAAAAGTTTGTTTGGCAGCGGGTCGCACAAAGTATGCAACTTGCAGTATCGAATCCATTATTCCCAACTAATGCTCATCTCTCTCTCTCTATATATATATATATATATATATATATATGGAGAGATACTGTGAGTGAGATAGAGAGAGAGTGACAGTGAGAGAGAGAGATAGAGAGAGATTGAAAAAGGCCTTCCATTAGCAAGGTGAATAATTGAGATGATAATGTCAGAATATTTATGCGATCGTTTTCGGTCCTAGTGATACAAGGAATTGGTATGGTAAGGGGTTATTAGCGGGATTGTAGCGATGCCATAAATGTCACTGTAAGGCCGACGCTTATATCTCTGATAGAATATATAATTTTGTTCTAACCCCACGACAAAGAAAGTAAAAAAAACATACAACGCTTCAAAAAGAAACACACTAAGATTTCATTGTGAACACTAACTTGGAATTCTGAAAACAATGAAACCATTCATCATGACGTAAATACTATCGAATGTTATTTCTTATTCCTCCTTCCACTCGGCCTCACTCTCATTACAGCCACCGTTCATTCATTCATTCGTCTCTGTACCAATAATAAACCATTCCTCAGCCATCCCAAACCCGTTCCCAATTGATCTTTATTAAAGGCATCAATTTAACACAGTCGTCAAGATTAGACATACGCACCAGTGTCTAAAACAGAGGCGTCAGTTGTTGCTGAGGGTTGATTTCCTAACAGAAGTGCGTAACATTAAAGAACTTAGGGGTGCGCATATTTGGCGTGGGCAGTGATAATTGATTGGTGAGGTCCTCTGATATTTCTTTTTCAAATTGCAAAGAAATGGATAAGAGCTAGAGTAGAGGAAATGGTCATCACGGAATGATGTGACCGATCCTCATAGCAAAATGAGGTTTCGCTATTTGGGAAATGAATGAAAAAAAAAGGGGGGTTCAATAGATCCGATTTGGGGAATTGCGTTCGCTTAATGGGAAAAGACAAAGGCGAATACTTGTCATCTCTTCATTTCTCTCATGAGAAATTAGGAACGTTAGGTTTATACATACACACATACATACCATTTCCAAATTTGTGGAGGAGTGAATTGCGTCATGTTTTTTTTTTCTAAAAGACAATGCCCATCTGACTCTACATTGCTGCAGAGTATACAAAACCTAAAACAAATAAACAACATGCGTGGGAATTGTCATATTTTGAAAGATATTTCATATTCACTTGTTTAAATGATTGTTAGCTTATTCGTATTTTTTCTTTGCAGACTTTTGATCATGTTTTCATGCCGTTGCCACGACGTAAAAACTAAAAGGATGAACATTTCTTTCATGTTCAAACTTCGAATTTATTTGAGACAAGCAGATGCAGCACCCCAAATCAAATTATAAAACGTCCCCTCAAACAGGTTTATAAAAAATACCCTGCAAATTATGCGTCACTTTGGATATACAAGGTGTGTCAAAAAAGTATCGAGATTTCTGTACTTTTTGACACCTTGTATTCTGAAAGAAAATAACGTTTCATTCATTCTTCATTTCTATCTCGGTAAATACAGCCTTAAACTTGGTACTTTTTTTTACTTGCATTGTATTCTGAAAAAAATTAATGAATACAAGTTGTGTCAAAAAAGTACCAAAAATCTCTATACTTTTTTGACACCTTGTATTCTGAAGAAAGATAATGAATAGAAAATTATTTTTCAGAATACAAGGTGTGTCAAAAGTACAAAAATCTCGAAAGTTTTTTTTACACACCTGGTATAAATTATTTTGGAGACGTATTTTCTGCATATAAATCAACAGTTAAAATAGAGGTGTGTCAAAAGTACAAAAATCTCGAAAGTTTTTTTTACACACCTTGTATAAATTACTTTGGAGACGTATTTTCTGCATATAAATCAACAGTTAAAATAGGGATATTCTTGATCGTAATTCAAAGGTATGAATTCACATATAATAATTATAGAGAATACTCAGAATATATGTGCGAGATAATTTATATCTGAATATATATTGTGCTGACATTTATATTTGTCGAGGTGGACAAATAAGAAAACAATTATTAAGATCTCGTTAAATATCAGGTTATGACTGAACGATGTTTAAGACGATTTAATCCGTCATAATGATAAGGGAACACAGTAGGGATTCTTACTTCCGGTAATGCGGTAAATGTTGTTTACATCATTATGAGAAGGCACTAGGGTTCTTTACTTCCGTTAACGGAGTAAATTTTGTTTACCTTCTCTCTCATTATTTTTATCTAATGATGAACGTCAACCTCAGTATTATTGGCAACCTCCTTCATTGAATTTGGGGTTGGTGGTGCTTCAGTGGCTCACAACTCTGGACTGTGGTTACAGTCGGCGAAGTGCTCTGAGATTCTAGCGAAGGCTTAGAAGACCTTTTATTTGCTAGTCTATATATGTGTCCAGTATGCATTACACGTGAGTGGGCGTGGATAAATGCTTAGACAAACAAAACCGTTTGAATTTGCATATATTCATATGCAAACAAACACATATGTGCGTGTGTGTGTATATATGTGTATGATTATGCTTATAATTATCAACGCCTACATGGATGTAAATATTTATGCTGTATAAATTGGGTGTCTGTCATAGGACATATTGTGTTATGTAATGGCTAGCTAGGTTTTAGAGTGTACCTCATTTATTTTTAGATTTCTAAGGAGTCACCCACAATTCTTGTCTTTTAATGAGGCTCAGTTTAGTAAAGGTCTCCACATTATCTGTGGTAATCAACAATAAATGAATTATATCTATACAAATGGACTCTCTCGTCGATTTTCGTCGCATGAGTGTTCATTCGGTGAACTACCAACACAGTGATTTGTTTATAGTGGTGAAGGCTTGTGTATGACCATTCCGCCCCTTTTGGTACAGTCGATAGGAAAGAATTGGTGCATCAAGGAATGCCACAAACTCAATTAACGACTGACCTCAGGAATTTTGAATGCACAGTTATCCTTCTCCTAGACTGGTTACCTACCCAAGGTTAAAGAGCCCAGTCTTCCCTACTATTTTACCCATAGCTGGAGGGAGAATATATGGATTCATACCTTTCTCGAGGGTATTAGCGCTATGTGAAATGCAAACAGCCTTGTCTAGGATTTGAACTCAGGTTGACAAGTCCATTTCCCACGACTCTAACCATTATGCCAGGCGCCTCCACACACACATATATATATATATATATATATATATATATGTGTGTGTGTGTGTGGATAAACACTCGCGGAAAATATTCATACATATATACGCATATGAAATATACATTTTAGCATACGTATTTTAAATATGACATTAGTGAAATTTTCCTTATGAAAAATCTTCAGTACATGGAGAAAATTGATTTTGTCTCTGGGTGCACAGAGCCACATATGTCTGTAAATTTTGTTTTATGTTGGGGAATACTAATGGAAAAGTCAATTATCAATAAGAAACCCACCACGGATAACTTCTTTTAAATTCCAAGTGAAATACTTGTCTAAGTTGATAGAAAATCAAAGTCTCTCCTGGGTAACGATTGGACATTTTGATATATCAAATTTCAGAGATAATAAGGAGATGGAATAAAAGAATTGATAGTGTAAATACTCCAAGTATTTCTTTTTCTCTTCTGTGAGAACAATGTCTGGTTTCCCTTCATTATTTGTTATACAATTGTATGCATTATACTCAAAATGTGGTAGATATGTGGAATTAGTATAGTATTTCTTGACCGATTTGAATGTATTGAATGAAATAAGAATATCTCTAAGGTATTCAATATAGTTCAAAATGTGATCAATCTCTGCTATATTATCCAAAGATCTTTACTTATAAATACAGAAGAGATACAAAATATAATGATGAATAGAAACTTTTTTAAAAGAGCAAAATATTTTTTTCTTTTCATGATTCTTATCTCTGAATGTACACCTTGCATTTTGTACAATTCGTTTAGAGCAACAATTTAATCTCTACAAAACACTTGGTTTGAGGCGATCAAAAATGGTAGCAAATAAGAGAGGTCCACATAGGGCAAAAGAGTGTGTGACGTGTATGTTTCAGATGTTCACAAAAGGGTTAAATATTCACTCGTAGTAGCAAACCTAAGTCAGAAACACAATCCACACAGATTAAAATAAAGTTCCAGGCACAGTGGTCAGTAAAGAAAGATCAAGCTGGCAGTGTTCTGAGATATGAAAGGAACCATCACTATTTGTTTCCTTGAACAATGTCCAACTATAAACAATGCTTACTATTGACAACTTTTTGGAAAGTTCCCCTTAATTATTGAATGAACCTCATGAACACAAGTGGAAAAATTAATAGCGAGGGTTATAATTTTAAAATCCTTGAAGCAGCTCCAGCTTTACGATCACTCAACACCCATTACACAGGCCATTCAAGTAAGACAAACAAGTCATGCTTGACAGGGCTGGAGAAGTAAGTGTTGTATACCCTTTATTTACTTCTATTATTATTCTGCTAATCTTTGGTATCTTACGTTCTTCTAGCGTCTAGACTTCGATTTCTCTGTTCTTGCTGGTTGGTCGTCCCTGATTAATTTCTTCTTCTAGGTCAGTCTTGTTGCAAATACATTCATCAACCACAAAACCATATTATTTGTTTAAACCTTTATTTACTTAACTAAACATTTTTCCATAACTAAACACGCGTGTGCAGTGAGCCCCAGCTAAAGCAGATACATCTTTCTGTCTGACGTCCAAGCTGAAACTGAGAGCCAACCAGGTGACTTCACGTATTTCGCCGGCTTTCTGTAATATTCCATGGAAAGTACCGCCAGTGACATGAAAAGGGGCAATCCCTTCAGAAATACAGGGGGTTGACAATAATCTATGCATAGATTATGTAACATAAGGAGGAACTCATGAGTGGCGTTCTCCCGTAGAAACCTGTACATGGACACACCAAAATGAGCTGACCAACACAAATGTACATTGATCAGCCAGTCAGCGAGGGAGTCTCTCCTCTTTTCGATAGCGCTAGATCAAGGAGATTATTTTGGCGTCTGAAGTGGAGCGCAACACATACCATCAGCTCCTTACTTTACTACACAGATCCCTGTGCTACTCATACGCTGAGTTGTCGAGGACCGGTATCGAACTAGGAATCTTGTGGTTTCTAGCCGAACGTTCTACCGACGGAGCTAACTCGACCCGTTTATATATATATATATATATATATATATATATATGATGAGTGTCGTATTAGTATCAAGATTGAAGCCGCATTTACCAAGATAGGATTGAACAATAAATGGAACGTTGTTTTCAGAATACAAGGTGTTTAAAAACTCGGTACTTTTTTTGACACCTGTGTGTGTGTATATATATATATATATATATATATATATATATATATATATATAATGGACAGCCGGATTAAGACAGCAGTGTTACTATTTTTTATGTCTTTCATTATCGTTTTTTTTTTTTTTCTTTAGTTATATACTATTAGACTATAGATATTATCTGATCTGAATAGCTGTAGTATTACGTCATATACTAAATATAAAAAAAAAAAAAAAAAGACATATATATATGTGTGTGTGTGTGTGTGTGTGTGTGTATATATATATATATATATATATATATATATATGGTAAAAATAAAAAATAACTACAATACAAGTTCTTACGCCCATCCCATTTTCATTAATATATGACAGTCCTGGTTGTCTCAGGCGGACAATAGCATGACGAATGCAGCTGGCATCACCAAAAAGTAACAAGTTATGTGCTGTTGGCATCTCCAGCGATCACCGTCTGGTGATTTGATTGTGCAAAAACCTAATGAACAGGAAGGGTCAAAGACAACCATCTCTCATCGCACACTTCTCTTACGCAGATAGACATATATATATATATATATATATGTCTCTCTCTCTCTATATATATATATATATATATATATATACATCTATATTGAATCTATACCTTTACAATCTTCTCTCGAATAGTTTATTGTGAAATTTGGATACGCATCATATTTGGCCTTTCCTCTTTACCTCCTTTCAACAAGACGACCATAAGGTAACCAGGCAAAGGATAGCTAGATGGGAAGATATACCAATATCCACCAGTCCATATATATTACCTTTAATATTCATAATCGATATTGAGCAGTTTGTATCTTTTGACCGTGTTTTTTCTTCTTCTAATATTTGATAGTGAATTCCCCAATCATTATATTATATAAATATATTATATATAAATAATACTACGATATCGAATTCCAACAGGTTAGTCTCTACAACTTCAGGTTTTCTTTGTTTAATGGCATATCAACCTTGGTGGGTTATTTAATGATAAAGCCACACTTGAGGAAGAAAAGTTGTGGTAATATTTAACCAATACCTGGGTCAGATATCGTATATCACGCCGGAGTCAAAATGCACCTCAGCGCCCCATAAAACAGATTTAACCATGGTTTTAGTTGCACTGCCGAATGTAAACTGGCTGTTTAATTTTTTCAAGTCACTTTCTGTATTTGGCCCATACGGGTATTTCTAAAAACTGTAACCCATTTGAAAGTGCAATGAATTTCATATGATAAGAAATATAAAGAAGAACGAGTTACAAGAGTAAGAAACTACTCCTCAATTAGTCTGTCTTTCTTAGAAAAATCTAAGAAATGTATTAAGTAGAACTGGCTACTTTGAGACGTGTTCTGAGTATGATATTAAACAACATTCTTTAGTTAAGCTTCACTTCTGGTACCCCGAGATGTGTGGAGTCACTTTTATATTGTAATTACATTCATGTGCCCACTGACCCGTTAGGATTGCCTTAATACGTAAATTATGTTTGTATTTACTAACGCCCCCATACGAACAGGATGTGACACTAGGTTAATTTCTTAAGTGGAGGTGAACAGGTTTAATTCAGAGTTTTCCTTCCCTTGTACCGGCTGTCATACCAAGTTTTAAGAGCTTAAATAGTCCTACTATTTACCCGTAGCTGTAGGAAGATTAATTGGAGTCATATATTTCACAAGGGCATTAGCCCTGTTAGAAAAGGAAAAACATCTCTTTCAGGTCTGAATTCATGTCTTCTTGTCCATTTACTACAACGATGACCATTACACAACGGTCGCCTCAAATATTCATGTTTTGATATTTTAGGAATGTAGGGAAATACACAAAATTGTATGTAAACATGATTATTATCTCTTTTGAAATATTATAATTGCTTACAAATATCATTTGATATGAATTAATCAAAATAAATGCGGTGGAGTGGCCTATTGTTGGTATCAGCCGGTTAGTAAGAGAGCCTTTCATCTTTTCACAGGTGCTGGACCAGTAAGATTGTTTTTGAGTTTGAGGCGAGGTGTCACACCTACCATCAGCTCCCAAATTTACCGTATAGATCCAAGCTGTGCTACTCATGTGCTGAGTTGGCGAGGCCGGCATTGAACCGGGAACGTTGCGATTTCTAGGCTAAGGCGTATCACCGTATGTATGTTATTTGTACGTAGAATTATTATTATTATTATTAGCAAATATATGCACCCTGCGGTGCAAGTATTTAAATTCTAATGTAATAAAATAGTATGTCAATTTAGAAAGGCTAATGAAACTAAACAAGAAAGCAGATAAAAAGATTTGAAACAGAGGGTATATAATCGAAAAATAGAACAACTGAAACTTGCTATTCCATTACATGCGTTTTTCATTGCTAAAATTTCCTAATTTAACTATTTAGTTAAAATAGGAAGAAAAGAATAAAATTAGTTATTTTTCTTGTTAAAGGATTTCTATTGAGATCTATCCCCGGGATTTGTGCTCATATTCATTAAGATAAAACCAAACAAATATAAATCAATAATACTAAGAGCATATTTATTACAATCCAATTTTTAATATTAATATGCAAATTAGCCTTCCCGTTCACACTGTAAACCGCTACTTTGTTCTATATATAAATACAATTTCATGTTTTTAGTAAGTAGATATGGTCAACAGTGGCTTCGGCCTCTGGACCATTGATATAATTAACGGCGTCGATCCCAGGGGGCCATCCCCCCAGGCAACACCTGCCCCCTCGATTTAAAGGGGCAGGGCTGGGTTTATTGCCCAGTGTCTGAGGCGCCCCCCTTGAGGGGGAATGCCGACGGGATCGACGCAATTTTTCACCCGCCACCCCATGAGCTTCGGTTTGTGGGTGGTCCCACATAAATAGGGCCTTGTGCCTGACCCGTACAAGTGGGGTACGTGGAAAATATCAAGTAGATATGGTCAACAGTATTAATAATATAAAACAATTTTTATCAATAATTGAAGTCTAAATAAAAATAAAATCATGGAGAATGTGACAAAAATAACTCAAGGGAAATGTGAATTGAGTAGTAATATAGTTTTGGTTACAGACAGAAAAACATACAATTTCCATTATTATTAGAAGATAGATACTTTAAACTATATAATTGCTGTAGAAAAATAGTTTCGATACCAAATAGTTTAACAAGGGATGATATGCTGTAAAACCAAACAACAAACCAACCAATATATTCTGAAGAAGACATTTCTCATTAATTCTAAGGAAAAGTAATAAATGCGTTTCTTGATAAAGTTCTGTTTCTTTCTTGACACAATTCGTACGTAAAGCCGTAGGATGCTTAAAGACTTTAATACATTCAGAAAGGCGACTTGAGATCAGAAGGTCATGGCAGGCCCGATCAAAGGACACATCTCTCAGTGACATGACATGATTCAATGAAACGCACCTAAAGAATTCGCATATAAAAGAACGAGTGATCATAGACTCCCAGAAGCAAATAGGGATCAGTCAAACCCGAAGAGCATTCAAGTGTCATATATTTGTCCGTGACTTTTGGACACCATGTGTTAAGGTGTGTGAGGTGCTACTTTTGAATCTGCTTTGTTGGTAGTGGTCAAACAGTTTCAATAAATGCATTCACCAACCCTTTCGCCACAAGAATGTTGTGACACAAGGTCAAATTTCAAGCAGAGTTTAACTGGTTTAAATTTAGAGATTTTCCTCTAGACTGGTTGCCATACAAAGATTACAGATCCTTCTTTATCCTACTATTATCCATAGCTGGCAATATTTATACACATAGTTATATACATACATATCAGAGACTGTTTCATATAGTAGTCGCTCGTTGTGTAGTGATTATCGTCGTAAGAAATACACACGGTGACCGTGTTCAAATCATGGACGAGGCTGGTTATATTTCCTATGCGTTAATACTCCTTGGGAAAATATGAATCACTCCAGCTATGGATAAATAGTAGGGCAGTTTGGGCTCTTTAAACTTTGTAGTAAAACAAGTCGAGAAGGAAAATTCTGAAATCAGACCCGTTAAATATCGCTTAACAAATTAACTGTTTGTCTCATCCTGCTAATGGTGAATATATTGGGTAAATGCATATATAAGAAAAGCTCATGTTTCCATATTCATCTTTAGATAAGAGAAGTATTTCCTTTATCTGGTTTCCTTCTTCTTTAGGACGTAACAAATAATGTGATTTCTCTTGAAATAAACAAATGTCACTGTACTATGTTTTTATTTCATTGTAATATGCAGAAGAACCCTGACCATTGAAGGCAGTTTGTTTTTTGTTATATAATTTCATAACCATAAAACCTATTTTACTGTCTTGTCGGTGGAGTGTTAAATGCACTAACTGCATTTCTTGTAGATTTATAAGATCACGCACCTAATATTAAG
Organism: Doryteuthis pealeii; assembly: GCA_023376005.1. Taxonomy (NCBI): domain Eukaryota; kingdom Metazoa; phylum Mollusca; class Cephalopoda; order Myopsida; family Loliginidae; genus Doryteuthis; species Doryteuthis pealeii. Next base: position 126,766,195 of record CM042138.1, on the reverse strand, counting down.
GTGTCATGTGGATGATAAACTATATCCGCTGGTTCTGGAGCTATGAAATGGTTGGAAATAAGCAACTATTTATCAGTTTCACTCTAAATCAGAGTGGTAGTACCGGTTAATGTTCTTTCAATGGGTTAATAGATCAGTTTGTTAATTTATAAGTACTATATCGGAGCACTTTAAACAATATTACAATGCAAATCCTAATTAAATAGAGTAACTATGATGGTTTAAAAATTAGCATTAGTTACTTAAAATTACATGATTATATCCAGAATATTAGTATCAGATAGGAATAAATGAAACCATATAACTATTAAGATTATGTGTATAACGATTAGTTAATGGAAAGCATATCTATTTACAAATGATTATCATTAGCTACTTGAAACCATAGACTTTCTTACAAAAAGAAATCGGCATTCAGTAACCCCAAAAGGTTTTACATGTCATAAAACGAACTAACCAGCAAAACTGTTACCGTAGTTTTAAAGACTGGTCATTTTTACAACTGTTTATTCATATATTAATGCTGTTATTATGTTTTTGGCTTGTTGAAATTGTTATGAGGAATTCTGTATATAATCTTTAAAACAGTGGCCTATAGAGATCACTACCCCTATTTTATTGAACAAGGAAAAATGAGTTTTTGATTCCCAGGCGTTACAAGGTTCTCTACGGATTTTCAGTAAAGCGGTATCTAGAATTCCTTACTGATTTAGCAACCACACTAAATAGGAAAAGGTGACGCTAATATACAAGACAATACATACCTTGTTTTTTTATTGAAAATAAAAACTGATTCTTTTTAAAAAATATTTCTGTTTGTAGCTCTCAAAAAGGGGAAAGTTTTTGTTCTTTTTTAATACCATTTATCTATTCTGAACACGATTTTAGATGGTTAAAATATTTTTCTTTTCTTATTTAACAATATAGATGTTAGATGAACTAAATAAAAAACAGATGTTTACCATTGGCACTAATATATAATGCATACCTTATATTGTTGATTGGAAAAAAGAATGATTCTTTTTGGAAAGTATTTCTCTTTGAAGCTGTCCAAATCTAACGATTAAAAGTAACACGTTTGTTTATACAAATTTGAAAATTCAATAAATATGTGTGTACAGCTGAGCATCTCATACAATAAAGTGATGATGTCTAGATATTTAGATTTCTCTATGGACATCTAGATTTCGTCTAGACATATCGTTGCCAATTTTCAATATATCTAATCAGCGGTCTCGTGCTGTTTTATTAGCGTTTTTTTGTCAATTATGCAAGTGCAGTAAAATTCTAACGTTGTTGACTGTGCTTTTCTCTTGTTTTTAAAATGAAAATTCATTTTTTGGCTAAGATCTGATGACATTGAGAAATTAATGGCTGCACTGCCTCATGGTATATCAAATAAAAAGTTGTGAAAGTGCTTCCACTCATCAAAAACTTGCTGGAATAAACGTGCTAAAAACCTTCGGGTTGTATTCTGAAAAAAAAAATTATTTAATGATTTACTTCTGTACTGGTATATACAACTTCAGTTTTGATATTTTTAACACACCTTGCACGCACACTCATATTCTCTTTAGAAAAATGAGTTACATTCAATGTATTAGTTTGATTGCCGATCACTTCGCCTTTCTAAAAAGAAAAGGGGCATTGCTAACGGAGAAAATAAAATTCTATAAAACTTTCTAATCTCTTGTTTCCTTTTGAACACAGACACATTATATATATATATATATCTACATACATACATATACAGAGAAAGAGACAATATATGTGTATGGCTAACGGAGAAAAGAACATTTTTCTATAATCTCTTGTTTCCTTTTGAATATATTCCCATACCTGTTTCGACAGCACTTTATTCATCCTAAGGTTTAAACAAACCGAGATGTTATAACGTCAACTTCATGAATTAAAATGTTTGTATCATTTTGGAAAACTTTGTTTTTTCACATTTCCTCAGACACAGGCACAGTGTGTATGTATGTGTATATATATATATATATATATATATATATATAGAGAGAGAGAGAGAGAGAGAAAGAAAGAGAGAATATATAAATCACATAAAATTATATATACTATATGAAGTAATCTCAAGTGGAGCAAAAACTGATATCTTCAATCTAATATTATAAGCAGAATCTGAAGTGACGAATATAATCAACGATAAAGACATTTGTGCGTAAAATAAGAAATTTACCAAATGCAATCTACAACAGTGGAAGTTCGATAAGTACAAAGATTTAAATTCTGAAAGAATAATAACAAATCAATCTTTCTCTCCTGTTCACAGATATAGAACTTTGCCAAAAATAGAAATTACCTACCTCAACTCTATCTCTCATGTACAGTCATGCTCTATCGGAATTACTCAGCCAAACGCAAAATAATCAGCATTTCGAAAGTATATATTGGGGACATTTCTCATGGAATTTATCTTTATGAAATAATACTGATTAATAGATGCTCGAAAGGGAGTAGCGCACGAGGTAATGATTGCGACTGCTAAAGGATGTTTACTCTAAATACTGTTTTGCCACATAACCAATATTGAAATTTTCACGTGACAATTTTATATTCTCATCATCTTATATATATATATATATAATATATATATATATATATATATATATATATATATATAATGTCTGTGTGTGTATGTTTAAAATACACACACACACACATATATATATATATAATATATATATATATATAATAATATATATATAAAAATACACCCCCATAAATTATATATATATATATTATTATATATATATAATATATATATTATATAATATACACACACGTTTAATGACAAAAATACGAGTATGCATATTTATATATGGATAAATAATTATGTTGTAGTATCAGATGATTGTAACAAATGTAATCTATTGGATGCGATGCTTGGTTTTGTGTGTTATGCTCAATATGAGCATTCTGTTTGATATGTTTTATATATAATATATATTGAAAGTCTCTCCAGATATCTAATTGGATACAATTGGATATTTGATTACTGAGAAAAGCTCATAAAATTGACAGGAATGCGGAAAAAAACAACTTTTGTTAATGAAACTATCTATTTGGCTTTATTTAATTTTTTCCTCGCGATTAAAAGTTTTAAAATGTACCAGCTGAACTACCTGTAATATTTCAGCTCTTTATAAAAAAAAAACGCCAATTGAGTTGTTTTTATATTTTACGATTTACTTTAAACATTTGATTTTTGATGCATATTGAACTAATGTATTTCGTAAAGAAACATTAAAATCCAAACATATATATCTAAAATGTGTACCTAAACAAGTATTTTATATTTAATGGAAAGGTGGAGTTCAGCGGGTGAGAATTTTATTTTATTTGATTTTTTTTTATACAAACGCGGCCATTGAGAGCAGTGTGATTCCAAATAGTTTTTAGATACCCATGTAGACGAACATTTAATTTACTTTGTTCATGAATGAAAACGTTTTCATCAACTTGGGAGTCAAACTATTTCAGGGTTTTATGAGCTGAGGTGAACTGACAAGAATACTCAGGAAACTTTTACAAAACTAAAGAGAGATCATGAAGCTTGGTCATTTTACTGTAAGTGTTTGTAGGTAACAGAAACATGCAAACAACTGCAAGAATTATATATATATATATATATATATATATATATATATATATATATATATATATTATATAGTATGAATGATTTAGGTACACATGTCTGATGTTTGTAGTTACTGATTTTGCTGTCTAAACAGAGTAGGTATAAGATTAATTACATAACTAGTACCGAATTAACGATCCATGAAATCTACCTAGAAGACTCCAAATCAAGTGCCTTATATAATATATATATATAATATATATATATGAGAGAAAAGTTCCTATATATTAATATATATATATATGAGAGAGAGAAAGTTCCTTATATATATATATATATATATATATATATATATAAGGAACTTTCTCTCTCTCATATATAATATATATATATATATATATATATATATGAGAGAGAGAAAGTTCCTTATATAAATGAGAGAGAAAGTTCCTTATATAATATATATATATATATATATATATATATATATATATATATGAGAGAGAGAGAGAGAGAGAGAGAGAGAGAGAGAGAGAGGTGGGGTTGTCTGGATTATGTATATATACACATCGGGATTAATTGTTATCGTTATTGAAATTTTACTCGGTGACCAGAGATCAAATCATTGGTGAAGCTGTGTTTTCACATAGCGCTAATATCCTTATGAAAGGTATGATTCTATCAATTCTCCCTACATCTATGACTAAATAATAAGGTGGACAGGGCTCTTGAACATTGGGCAGGCAACGAGTTAAAGAGAAGGAAAACTGAATTCAAACCAGTTAAACACCGCTGAAGAAATAGTCTATGTGTCTTATCCTATTCGTAGAGAGGTTGGTATATATATATATATATATATATATATATATATATATATATGTGTGTGTGTGTGTGTGTGTATAGTCGGAGTGACCTATTGAGGGTATCAGTCGGACACCGAGGATGTCTATTCCCAATTCAGTGCTAGAGCGCGGTAATTGTTTTCGCGTGTGAGGTGAAGCGTCACCTCAACCATCAGCTTCCATTTCACTTGTGCTACTCTTGGGCTGAGTTGCCAAATGCCGTAATGGAACCCGGAAACTTGTGGTTCCTTGGTGAATTCTCTATCGACCGAGCTAAATTGAGAAATACATACAACTGGTTTGCTAAAAGGATATCTCCCAGAAAGAAATCCCTCTAGCCCAACATGCCAATGTAATATTTTTTTTGTCTTCCTTGTCTCATACCGTCGGATTTTATATATATATATTATATATATATTATATATATATATATATATATATACTAGCAATACCGTGTCATTACGTTCATATCTTTATGCATATATTCAACGTCTTGCATATAATATCTCTTGTTTTGTATATGTTTCACGATCAACCAACCCGATCAACTTTCTCACGCCCATTTCATACACTGCCGCCAAAAGGAATGATGTACTAATTTGCACCGACAGTGGTAGGTTATGAGAGAAATACACTCAAATATCTGTGTATAGACTGAGAGAATAAAAATCGGCAAAATGAAAAAAAAAAAAAAAAAAAGGAAAGAAAAATAAAGAAGCATGGAAGAAGGAAAGAGAATCAAAAGTTGCCTTGTTGTCTTTGATGGTTCCTAATAGGATAACAGGTGCTCGAATCTGCTTCCAATTGTAATGTTGGCTCGCAACGAAGTTTAATCATTAACTCGTGCCTTCGGCTTTCAATTTATCGTCCCATATTCAGAAAAGAGAAATGTCTGCTAGGCGATTCTTACTTGCATGGCTGGGTTCCAAATGCAAATGGGGAAGTTATCTTATATACAAAACTTCTGCAGAGCTCTTATTCTTGCAGCGGCTCATGCTGAAGACAGAATATTGAACTGACTGTTTGTTTTTGATCTATGGAGCGTATAACACAGCCTTTCAATTTGAAAAATAAATAAACTGTGCACATTTTTGCAGCTATATTATTGACTGAAATACGCCCATATGCTAACCTAAAAGCATTTCAAAATAAAACCATTATTTTTATTTCAGTAGTTTTATTTCAACAAAAAATTGCTTACCACTATCGATCATTGATATGTACATGTCCTGTCCGAAGGAAGAAGGGGAATATATTACGCAAGCTGTACTCGCTGCAGAGGGGTAAGAACTACCATAAAAGGGGTTTCTGGGGAATTTCAATAAAATATATTTGATACTGATTCATCATTCCAGGAGATCTAGAGAATGTAGAATACCTTTTCATTAATATTACTTCCAGATAAACTGACCCGGAGTGTCGGTAACTTGTATGATCCTTTCTAAGTGTCACAATTTTGTTTTAAAAATATTCATATTAGAGAAGATCGTGTGCAAAATCTCTCTGAAACAATTTGAACGTATAATGAAAACGATTCCCTAACCTATTTTATTATTCTATAGAATGAATATATTTGTAGTCTGGTTCACAATTTTATTATTGGATAATAACCTACATGTACCTTCGATTCGATATTAATTCAATTATTACATGATATAATGTATGATTAGGGAAGGTAAGCCCAGCTATAAAGTGGTCGAGATTTGAAATTTTGATATCAATGGCTATATTCTAAAAAAAAAGCATTAGACGAGTACAGCCTTATATAAAGGAAATATATTAAATTTTGATATGTAAATTAAGTAAATGATATTGTAATTCTATGGGAAAATGAAGTATGAACCGAGATAAGGATAAATGTAAAAATTTACTACATGTATTAATATTTTAACAGTGTAACGTTACTAGTTAATAAGCCCTTTTGGTTCATTTACTCTTTTTTGATATTCTTCGTAAGAAAAGGTCTAACATCAACCATGTTTTTATTTGCTAGTATAAAGTTTATTTTTTGCCGTTGATCGCCTTAGTAGTCGATCAAACTTAGAAGGAAAGATCAAAGCAACAAAACGATGCTTAACAAGTGTCACTGTTTATGCCAGTAGGAAAAAGACAGAAAAGAGGCAGACAAATTGGCTAACCACCACCGGCTCCAAGCGTGGTGATTCTCGGTTGGTCTCCTTTTTTTCCTTCTCTCTTGGAACCCATCTGTAATATATCTATCTTAATCAACCATTTTAGGTCACTGCCGATTTAAAACATATGCTGATTATTTACTGATCTTCCAAATATTTACGTAATGTTTTACGTATTATTCCAAAGTATTTCTTTAGCATTTTAACGGAATAATTGCTAAAAAAACCCGTTTGTACTCGAGCGTTTTTGCATTAACGAAATTGCTATTGTTTGTCTCGTATCTAATATACCGAATTACAAATACGATTTTGCAATTCGGCTTAAAGTCCAATATTTAATAGAAAACTTTTTTTTTTAAATAAAATAATAATTGACATAATTATTTTGCAAATAGTAATATATTCCAGGGATTATAATAACTTATACTTACAGAGTCGTTCCCATTACTTATTCAAAAGCATTGTATGTGTTTATCATTATCATATTTAATAGGAAAAAAACTTTAAAAAGAAATTATTAGATAATTAATTGACATAATTATTTTACAAACAGTAATATATTTCAGGGATTATAGTAACTTAGACTTACAGAGTCGTTCCCCTTACTTATTTAGAAGTATTGTATGTGTTTATCATGTCTATAAATTTATGTTAATGCTCGCCGATTTTGGATTATAATTGAGTATTGATATTGCTTTGATTTAAGGTTGCTAGAAAAGGTTAGGTCTTTAATGAGACGAATTTTATCTACAGTTTCTGATCACAGCTTTGTTATTTTTTCATGCTTTAGTAAATATAAAGTAAATAGATGTATGAGTGAGTAAGGAAATTAATTGATGGTATAAAAAGTTTCGAATACATCAAAGTGGATATACATTAATTTATTTCCAGATCAATAACAATGCACCGAATGTTTTCAGTCGAAAGAACAACAACACACAAACATACAAGATATCTGATCAACAATCATTTACAGCAACAGTTATTTCATGAAGACTTGTTTTTCTCCAATATAAAGATAAAATCAAACCATCTTTACTAACCCTGCAGGTCTTATATATCTACCTGTGATAGCGTGTATGTATTTAGACGTTCGTGTGATAACCTGGCTATGCATGTCTGTCTTTCACTCTGTATATATATATATATATATATAGTCTCCATTTATCACCTTCTCCATTATCAAACAGACAACACACACACACACACACATATATATATATATATATATATATATATGTGTGTGTGTGTGTGTGTGTTTTATTTTTCCAACAGTGTAAATTGTGATGCGTTATAACCAAAAACATGACTATGTTTAAGCAATTCTATTTTTAGTTACTTTTTTATTTTAAATTTTAAAAGCAATGCGTAATAAATTTTTTTCCTCTCTAAAATGTTCCACTAGAAATAAAATTTCGCAATATTTGGTTGAAAAGAAACTTATCTTTTTTATTTAAAAAATTGTTAATGGTGCACTTCTTTATAGGCAATTAAAGAACCACTAGGCTCTAGGTTCGATCAAGTCCACGCATAGTTTGGATCTGTGCGGTAAAGTGGGGAGCTGATGGTAGGTGTGATATTCCACCTCAGACGAAATGCTAAAAGGATATCTCCCAGAAAGAAATCCGTCTAGCCCAACATGCCAATGTAATATATTTTTTGGTCTTCCTTGTCTCATACCGTCGGATTTAATATATATATATATATATATATATATACTATCAATACCGTGTCATTACGTTCATATCTTTATGCATATATTTAACGTCTTGCATATAATATCTCTTGTTTTGTATATGTTTCACGATCAACCAACCCGATCAACTTTCTCACGCCCATTTCATACACTGCCGCCAAAAGGAATGATGTACTAATTTGCAACGACAGTGGTAGGTTATGGGAGAATACACTCAAATATCTGTGTATAGACTGAGAGATAAAAATCGGCGAAATGCAAAAAAAAAAAAAAAAAAAAAAAAGGAAAAGAAAAATAAAGAAGCATGGAAGAAGGAAAGAGAATCAAAAGTTGCCTTGTTGTCTTTGATGGTTCCTAATAGGATAACAGGTGCTCGAATCTGCTTCCAATTGTAATGTTGGCTCGCAACGAAGTTTAATCATTAACTCGTGCCTTCGGCTTCAATTTATCGTCCCATATTCAGAAAAGAAGAAATGTCTGCTAGGCGATTCTTACTTGCATGGCTGGGTTCCAAATGCAAATGGGGAAGTTATCTTATATACAAAACTTCTGCAGAGCTCTTATTCTTGCAGCGGCTCATGCTGAAGACAGAATATTGAACTGACTGTTTGTTTTGATCTATGGAGCGTATAACACAGCCTTTCAATTTGAAAAATAAATAAACTGTGCACATTTTTGCAGCTATATTATTGACTGAAATACGCCCATATGCTAACCTAAAAGCATTTCAAAATAAAACCATTATTTTTATTTCAGTAGTTTTATTTCAACAAAAAATTGCTTACCACTATCGATCATTGATATGTACATGTCCTGTCCGAAGGAAGAAGGGGAATATATTACGCAAGCTGTACTCGCTGTATAGGGGTAAGAACTACCATAAAAGGGGTTTCTGGGGAATTTCAATAAAATATATTTGATATTGATTCATCATTCCAGGAGATCTAGAGAGTGTAGAATACCTCTTCATTAATATTACTCCCAGATAAACTGACCCGGAGTGTCGGTAACTTGTATGATCCTTTCTAAGTGTCACATAGTTTTGTTTAAAAAAATATTCATATTAGAGAAGATCGTGTGCAAAATCTCTCTGAAACAATTTGAACGTATAATGAAAACGATTCCCTAACCTATTTTATTATTCTATAGAATGAATATATTTGTAGTCTGGTTCACAATTTTATTATTGGATAATAACCTACATGTACCTTCGATTCGATATTAATTCAATTATTACATGATATAATGTATGATTAGGGAAGGTAAGCCCAGCTATAAAGTGGTCGAGATTTGAAATTTTGATATCAATGGCTATATTCTAAAAAAAAAAGCATTAGACGAGTACAGCCTTATATAAAGGAAATATATTAAATTTTGATATGTAAATTAAGTAAATGATATTGTAATTCTATGGGAAAATGAAGTATGAACCGAGATAATGATAAATGTAAAAATTTACTACATGTATTAATATTTTAAAAGTGTAACGTTGCTAGTTAATAAGCCCTTTTGGTTCATTTACTCTTTTTTGATATTCTTCGTAAGAAAAGGTCTAACATCAACCACGTTTTTATTTGCTAGTATAAAGTTTATTTTTTGCCGTTAATCGCCTTAGTAGTCGACCAAACTTAGAAGGAAAGATCAAAGCAACAAAACGATGCTTAACAAGTGTCACTGTTTATGCCAGTAGGAAAAAGACAGAAAAGAGGCAGACAAATTGGCTAACCACCACCGGCTCCAAGCGTGGTGATTCTCGGTTGGTCTCCTTTTTTTCCTTCTCTCTTGGAACCCATCTGTAATATATCTATCTTAATCAACCATTTTAGGTCACTGCCGATTTAAAACATATGCTGATTATTTACTGATCTTCCAAATATTTACGTAATGTTTTACGTATTATTCCAAAGTATTTCTTTAGCATTTTAACGGAATAATTGCTAAAAAAACCGTTTGTACTCGAGCGTTTTTGCATTAACGAAATTTCTAGTGTTTGTCTCGTATCTAATATACCGAATTACAAATACGATTTTGCAATTCGGCTTAAAGTCCAATATTTAATAGAAAACTTTTTTTTTAATTAATAAAATAATAATTGACATAATTATTTTGCAAATAGTAATATATTCCAGGGATTATAATAACTTATACTTACAGAGTCGTTCCCATTACTTATTCAAAAGCATTGTATGTGTTTATCATTATCATATTTAATAGGAAAAAACTTTAAAAAGAAAATTATTAGATAATTAATTGACATAATTATTTTACAAACAGTAATATATTTCAGGGATTATAGTAACTTATACTTACAGAGTCGTTCCCCTTACTTATTTAGAAGTATTGTATGTGTTTATCATGTCTATAAATTTATGTTAATGCTCGCCGATTTTGGATTATAAGTGAGTATTAATATTGCTTTGATTTAAGGTTGCTAGAAAAGGTTAGGTCTTTAATGAGACGAATTTTATCTACAGTTTTCTGATCACAGCTTTGTTATTTTTTCATGCTTTAGTAAATATAAAGTAAATAGATGTATGAGTGAGTAAGGAAATTAATTGATGGTATAAAAAGTTTCGAATACATCAAAGTGGATATACATTAATTTATTTCCAGATCAATAACAATGCACCGAATGTTTTCAGTCGAAAGAAAACACAACACACAAACATACAAGATATCTGATCAACAATCATTTACAGCAACAGGTTATTCATGAAGACTTGTTTTTCTCCAATATAAAGATAAAATCAAACCATCTTTACTAACCCTGCAGGTCTTATATATCTACCTGTGATAGCGTGTATGTATTTAGACGTTCGTGTGATAACCTGGCTATGCATGTCTGTCTTTCACTCTGTATATATATATATATATATATATATATATATATATATATATATATATATATATAGTCTCCATTTATCACCTTCTCCATTATCAAACAGACAAAACACACACAATATATATATATATATATATATATATATATATATATATATGTGTGTGTGTGTGTGTGTGTGTGGTGTGTTTTATTTTCCAACAGTGTAAATTGTGATGCGTTATAACCAAAAACATGACTATGTTTAAGCAATTCTATTTTTAGTTACTTTTTTATTTTAAATTTTAAAAGCAATGCGTAATAAATTTTTTTCCTCTCTAAAATGTTCCACTAGAAATAAAATTTCGCAATATTTGGTTGAAAAGAAACTTATCTTTTTTATTTAAAAAATTGTTAATGGTGCACTTCTTTATAGGCAATTAAAGAACCACTAGGCTCTAGGTTCGATCAAGTCCACGCATAGTTTGGATCTGTGCGGTAAAGTGAGGAGCTGATGGTAGGTGTGATATTCCACCTCAGACGAAAATAAAATCTCCATAGTCTAGTGCTAATGAAAAGGGGATAGACTCCTTCGTTGTTCGGTTGATACTGTCAATAAGCCACTCAGCCTTCTTTTTAAACTTATATAACAGATGTAGCAGGAAACCATCATATAAGTTTTATTACAAGGACATATTTAAATTAATTCTACTTTCCGAAAATAAAAGTCATATTTTAAAGCTGAGATACACTCTCCCTTCCCATATATATATACATAATTCATTATATTATATTACCAAAATATATAGCATTAAAGCTTTACCTAGTTAAGTTGCAAGTAGGTGAAATTTACTCCCACGAACGGATATGGTAGTTGAAATCTAGAACCATACATCTTTTGCATGACAGAACATTAGAAACATGATTGCATTTAGGCTTCATAGAATCAATATATTGATGTTTTAAGCTTATTCTAACATACAACCACAGTATTTGGCACCTGTGGGGTTTGAACTCATGGGACTTGCACAATAATTTACTTAATCGAATACAATGCCAAAAATGTGGGCTTTCTACTGGGGTAGGGAGCTCAATCTCTTTATAGTAATGATTTGGCCTTCAAAAAAATTTCTGTTATGTCTATTTAAGTAATATGCGTACTAATAAAGAGATTAAAGATAGTTTCACAATTATTGCAATTAGCTGAAAACGTGCCCAACGACGAGACTTAATATATGTAAGCTCAACATGCATTTATTTATCCCAACTTTGTTCTGATCTCTGTGATAAAATAAAGCGAGAATTCTTCCAAGTTGTAGCTATATCATACTACTTTATGGCTGCAATTCTTGGAATTTAAGCAAACACTTAGAGGAAAAGGTACATAGTATCTATACAAGAATATTGCTGGCAGAATTGAATAAATATTGATAGCAGCACTCCACATAGCAGTTGTATGGTCACTTACGTCCGATCACACAACCCATCAAAATAAGATGAACAAGGAATACTGGACATTGCTGGAGAACCAAGGACGAACACATAAATAACATTTTTCTTTGGACACCTACTCATGGACACTACAGTGTAGGCCAATCAGACAAAAATCTACATTAATAAGTTCTGTTCGGATACTGGAGGCCGTACGGGAGACATAACAGGAGTAATGATGCATAGGGACAGGTTGCAAGAGAAAATCATGGGAACTGGTGCTTTCCCCATGATATGATGATGAATAAATATATAATTAAGACCAAACTATAGTTTTGTTAATGACTTATAAGTTAATACACGTTGCTGAAATGTTAACATTTATGTTACTTTCCCTGATGGCCATCGATCGTGCTACAAATTCATAATTAATAGAATGGAACTGGGCCCTTTAACATTGCTTTGGTAACCAGTCTATGAGAAGGAAAAACTCTGAATTCAAACCTATTAAACTGCACTAAATAAATTTGTCAGTACATTTTTTTCGGTGTTATAAAAATGTATTCTCGTGATCGAGCATTTAAAGGGTTAATTTGGAGAATTGTTGCTAAATTGCAAAGATGCCGCACCTAATTTCTATGGCTTCTTATAATAAACGGTCTTTCTTTACCAAATTCTCTGAACTCACCCATATGAAGATTTTAATCAAGGTTAATTTATCCCTTTAAGCGCTTCCGTGGTATGTCTCAATACGTAACATGCATATACTGTAATTTCTTATGCATGCCTATCTTATACCAACACTTTCAAGTTTACTGATATGGAAGTTTACGCGTTCTGAAGGAACTGAAGATTAAAATAATTTAATTTTCGTACGCTGGCCAAGGTTGAATGGAACACCATTTGCATACTCCTTGGCATCTTTATCATGGAATCATTTCTCCCAAGGGGGTTATAGCTTCCACCTCGTTTTCGAGTTCAACCGTAATCATATAATTACTCAGAATGGAGACATAATGGTTTATAAAAAAAGAAAATTATTGTAACTTAGTAAGTAATTGAATAAATGTTCATTATATGAAAGCTCATGCAACATATTATATTGTATACATGTTATATTAAAATGACAGACAAGTGTTTCGTGATGAAACAACTGTGGTTGTAGTCAGTTTAAAAGCTGACCACACAGACAAAGCTTTTGTACAGTTTTAAACTGCATACACCCACAGGTGAAAAGTTCAATTTAAAAAACTACATCTTATTAAAAGATTCATATATATATATATATATATATATATATATATATATAATATATATATGGGAGAAATATGAGGAAATTAATCAAACGGAATGTGGAGACAGGTAGACAAACACGGGATGTTGTAGAAAATGGATGTTATTGTAGGTAGTGATGTCGACGTTGTAACGTTTCGGTCTGTTAGACCTTCTTCAGGACTTTAGGGATAGAGTTCTTGCTTTAGTGGGGAACATTTTCTTTCTAGTGAATTAGGAGGTCGTGAATAATGGGAGGGGTAGTCGGTTGATGGTGTCAGAAGAGGCTGGAGGTGGATTTTCCTTTTCTCTCAGATAGCATATATATATTACAATGTACATAATAATATATAATAATAATAATAATAATAAACATACACACACATACAATTATAACAAATCTTACTATCACACCATCCTCTCTAACACCTACAACCAAAATTTACACAAATATTCCAAGTAACAAACAATATGTAAATTGTAAATCCATCTTCCCCAATATAGAGAACACACACACACACACACACACACTCATAACCAATCCTATGCCATCCAACATACACACATATAACCCAAACACCTAATACCTGTGGCGCTACTATCAGAATCCACTGTGATACACTCCCTATCTAATTGCTTGTAAAATCGCTTACGGCATTAAATAAGCAGAGTTAACATACCGTAGATCCACCCAACCTGTATGTAAAATAATACCACTGCTGACAATGGTCCCTTCCGTCGATCTCGACCTTTTCTATTTCAACAGTTCACTTAAAGATATGCACCGTAGGATTACCTACATGGATGATTTGTTTATAGAGATCATAATTTCGTAGGACGAGCCATCTCTTTTTGTTGAGGAAATGTTTAAAATGAATCAATATTTATATTAGATATTAGATAACTCATCAGATGATGATAGGTATTAACCATACCCGTTCGCCAAGGGTAGGATGGGACACAAAGTTGGAAGTATGGGGCATCTTGCTATTTTGTAGTTATGGATGTTGAATTATTTTGTGATATAAGGCATAAGGTAAATGGTCACTTCTACTTATAGACTCGCCTATAAACACGTGACCTGAGAAGGATTCTTATTGTCCAATCACTGGCACTGCTGCTGCTGCTGTATTAATAGAGACCCCAATCTGAGCTTATTTCATTGACATTTGGATTCTCTTGGACGACGGACTTACAAGGAATACGATAACACTTATTGGCTTGCTTACTTATTCATTACATCTGGAACGAAGGATGGCTGCCAGATACTTAACATGGATCTGCAAGACCTGCTTGCTAACCATTACTCTCATCAAAGGCGCGCCATGGGTGAATCCAACCATTCTTCCGCCAGCTATGGGTACATATTAGAGCAAACTGGGCTACTCAACATTGGTTAGGTAACCAATCGAAAAGAAGGAAAAATCTGATTTCAAACTTGTTAAACTTCGCTTAAGTAATTGGTAAATATATGGGGTTTATACAACACGATCGCCACGGGTAGTATGTGACACGAGGATCTGTGTGACTAGCTTGCTAACCGTTACAACATTAGAGCACGCCTTTTCTGGGTTTTGTAAACACGTTGTATTCGTCAAAAATGTTATCATTTCAAAAGTTGGATTCTATTTTTTTATTCATGTGTTTATAAAACGTTAAAATATTTTTATTCACTTCATTTCAAGTGGACAAATAAAGAAAAATAACATTTTCCGTTTGATCGAGTGGAATTTTTTTATTTACTTTTGTCATTTTTTTTTTCAAAAAGATTATTTCGTTAAAAAAAAGATTATTTCGTTAAAAAAAAGACTAGCATGTTCAGCATTACACTACGAGGAGAAGTCTTTTCTGGGTTATATAAACACGTTTCATTCGTAAAAAAATTTTTCATCACACAGATTTGGCTTCTTTTCATCTGTTTTTTGTCATACGTTTATAAAACATTAAAATATCGTTACTCACTTCATTTCAAGTGCTCAAATAATGTAAAAATAATATTTCTGTTTGATCGAGACGGATTTTCTTTTCTTTTGCCTTTTTTTTTTTTCTTCAAAAAGTGTGTTTCTTCATTTAAAGAGACGAAGTAAACGAACATAATTTTGTTTGATGAAGTTTGAAACTGTTTTTTCTCAAGCCGTTATAAAAAAAAACATGAATATTGTGACTAGCTTCATAGAAATTGACCATGTAAACGAAAACAAAAGAAACTTTCCGTTTGATTCTCTTTTTTTCCCATGCTGTTATTAGATACAAAAATGTTTTTTTATTGAATTCATCTCAACTGACCAAGTAAACGAAACTAATCTTTGCGTTTGATCAAGTTTGGTTCCTTTTATTGTTAATGCCGCTACCAGACATAAAAACCTTGTTACACATTTCAAGTGACCAATTATAAAATAATGAGATTCAAGTTATATCACGAAAGCAATGTAAAGAGTTCAAACTGTTGAAAAATCACCATTATTGAACAAATTGTCACCGGGGGATCAGCAGTTTTATTACTCTCCTAGCTAGCCCACTCTTTTAAACTCAACACTAAAAGCTGCCGCTTTATCTAGAATATTTTGTTAGTTACAAAACTTGGAGTATGTTATTTAATTATTTATACTGGTAAAATATGCACCCTACGGACAAGAATTTAAGTTTTAATATAAATACATTTTATAATGAATTAGAAAGACTAATGAAATTAAATATGAACAAAAAAGATTACACTTATGTTTACTTTATTCTAATTGATTTCAATACAAAAGTATACATAGAATTGCTTTAAATACGCATGAGAATAAAACAATAATATTAGAAATCAATAACACGAAATAATTATTTATTAAGCAGTTTTATTAAAACCGATATGCAAATTATTTACACCATATACTATGTAAACATTATTTTTTTATGAGATATAAAACACATTGCAATATATTTAAGATATTGATTATATGGGATGTTTTGAGGCCAATCTATCTTAGCTATACATTAATAGAGATACTGTTATTAAATAAGATGATAACTAAAGTTAAATAATGATTATTAATAACCATTGAGAATATAATGTATATAACTCAAGGAATTGTGAAGTTAGTGGTGACAGAGTTTCGCTTAAGGACAGGTGCATAAACTTTATTATAATAAGATATGAAAATCCCCTCTTGCAGTTTGGTAAAGTAGCGCTATCAATTGCAGACGCATATTTTAATGGGATTCCTCCTGAATCAAATCAATTTCTAATCCAATTAACAATTGAATGATAACAATGAAGAACTAATGAGAATTCTCCACGCCATCCTAAATAATTCCAATATCATCATGGGCCACTGTTATAACAATAGCCCAAATACTACTACTACTACAACTAATTATTATTATTATTATTATTATTATTATTATTTACCAAATGCCTGTCAATTTCTTGCCCTCTCTATTTTAGTTTCCTTCTAGCTGTAAAAGATTGTCCGTCTCACAGCGCTTTGCCCACTCTCTTAATAATCGGTACGATAAAACGAGGGCTCTCTCACTTTTTATATGCCCTCTCACTGCCAGGACAAGATGTCGAATCTAAACAGTCCCCTAGCCTAAGGCTTTGAAACCTAATTTTTTAAAAAATATTTAGGCCTTAAAACTACTACTTGACCAAACTTTTAAAATTATTCTTGCTTATATAAATGCTGCCATAATCATTGGCCCATTTTCTATAGACTTAGTATCTCTATTTTAAAAAAATAACTGTAGGCGCTAATGTAAGGTCTCCAATTTAGAAATCTAAGAAACGTTTGTCAATGACGATTACACCATTTCCAAGTTTGAATATGTATCGATATTCCTACGCCATTTCGGTCAATTCATTTTTGTTGGCCTTTTGGCAGTTTTCGTATGCACATGTCATACGAGTTCGCCACCAACAATGATGTAACTGCTCTGTTGTACCGAATGAAAGTCACTATTCTATTATTCAGAAAATTTCGAAAATAAGAAATGAACAAAAATAATATTTCTTCTTTATTGAAGTATCTGTGAACATTTTGTTTGTTTACAAAGTTCGAGGACTCTAGTGAATTCATTTCCGCTTAGAAATGCATCAATTATATATTCTCCTATATTTAACAGCCGCTACTGGCCGCGTCGGTGGGAGACTTGGCGAACGAAAATTCATTCAGCCAAACTGTTGATAGGTAAACCTCGAAACACGTGTATGTGAACAACTATATATATATATATATATATATATATATATATATATATATATATATATATATATATATATATTAGTCACTGAAGATAAATAAAATCAGGAACTGTTACATCGCATTGTCCTTGCGGAAGCATTGAATCTCGTCGTTATTGCAAACTCCCTACAACAATCGAGGATGTTTTTGACATACATACACGAATTGCCATACACTTCTGTTAACTGAAATACTGCGCGAACATCATTCAAGAGCTCCATCAAAAATAACTGCCAAGCCAAAATTGAGCGTGGTAGCGAGGCACACGCTGGGGTAGGCACAGAAGTATTAATAAAAAAGTTTTTATAAAGTTTAAAAGTTGGTCCAGTATTATTTTTCACATTGGTTCACATTGTAAGATCACTAAAATCCTGTGACTGTTATTTTAGAATTCAGAAAACATTTTTTAAAGTGGTAAATTGTCCGAACGAAATTGAAATATCGACTGCTCTTAAAAGGTTATGGTCAATGAATACAGCATTTATATATAGATAATATAAAACAAAAACCTAGACCGATTTAAGTACAAACATTTTCCACTATTCAGTCCATGCGCAGTTTAGCGTGTAACTAAATCATGACAGTTCTTGATTTTATTTGTCTATGGTGACTGACATATTTTAAAGAAAGTGTTCACAGATACTAGAATAAAGAAGAATTCTTATTTTTGTTCTTATTCTACTTTCACAATTTTTCTGAATAATAAAACAGTTACTTTCACTCAGTGCAACAGTTTAGTTACATCACATTGTATATTGACAAAAATAGGGATATCTTAATGTCTACCAGACACGTTAAACACATTATATAACTCAAATAACTGGTACTTCCGTAAGGTGTCACATTATGGTGAAATGGATAGCAAGATTCATTACTACAGCTAGTGAGTTCGATCCTCGTTTGTAACTTGTGTTTCATACTTAACGTGGCGAATCGGTTGAATCTGCCAGAATATTTATCTTCTGCACTGAGGGAACAGCACTTCTGTTAAGTTAATCTTAGCAAATGACAAACTGTTATAGGCTAGTTCAGGTTGAAAATACTTCGAGACAGAGGTTCAGCAATAACGGGTTTGGTGTGGTTTGGTTTAAGGTCATATAAATCCTGTGGGATTTTTAATACCAAATCTTTTTTTAATATATGATTTGTAGGGGAAAAGTCTTAAGGTAAATAGTTTGTTTTTAAACATTTTTTTATCTATTTAACCCTTAGATGGGACCCTAACAGGTTCTACAACACCGAGGAAGAGTGGAACTAGAAGTAATGGCGACGGATACTTCACACTCCCAATGCTCCAAAATTGAAAGTTTATCCTAGATGCATTTTAACGTCATATCCATGACATGAACACCCTCATACACCACATTCGAGCACATATATGATGAAAATGGTATGGAGGCGCGTGGTCTAATGGTTAGAGTCGTGGGAAATGGACTCGTCAACGCGAGTTCAATTCCTGGACGAAGCTGTTAGAATTTCACATGGCGCTAATACCCCTGGGAAAGGTATGCATCCATTTCTCCCTCCAGCTATGGATAAAAAGCAAGGCAGACTGAACTCTTTAACCATTGCTAGGTAACCAGTCTAGAAGAAGGAAAACTCTGAATTAAAATCCTGTTAAACACCGCTTAAGAAATTGACCTTGTGTCGCATCCTGCTCGTGCGGAGGGGTTGGTAAATATGTATATGATAAAAATAGTTGGGGGTTTGCCATACGGGTAACAGGGTTGGAACAAACATATTGGGTTTGACATGACCAGTGAATTGATTGTTGAGAGCCTCTCTGACCTCCCGTCGAGCATAAGTAAGAGCATAAGTAAGTGGAGTGTTGCATGTTATAGACTTCTCAGATAACAGGATTCTATCTTTAAGCATCACAGACACCCACCCAAGTTGTCCCACTGGGGCGATTTTAACTCTCTGCAGAGGTACAGTCGGTGAATACTTCTGCACCAGCTGACAGGGCAATAACGGTTTTGCCAAATATAAATGAGTTTCCACTGGAAAATAGCAGGTATTTCAAACCTTTGTATGAAAGTTAGTCTATTGATTATATGAAGAAGCTGCCAGTTTACCGTCTATGTTATTTTCTGACAAAGTGCTACCCAACCTTAGATGCATATATTCTATCAATGATATTAAGCACGCTTTACGTATAAATATAGCAAACTATGAATATATGTATGTGTGGTTTTACTTCCACACAAGCAGGATGTGACACAAGGTCAATTTTACACAGAGTTTATTAGGTTTAAATTCAGAGTTTTCCACTTCTTAGATCTGTTGACTGACCAAGTTTAAAGAGCCCAGTACATCCTACTATTACCTATAATAAGAGCAAGAATAGTTGGATTCATAGCTTCCCAACTCTGTTAGTACTAGATGAAATACAAAAAACTCGTCCATGATTTGAACTCATCTGGCCGTGTTCATTTCTCCGACAACAACGATTATATCAGGTGAACTTCATGTTACATACATATATCACCATCGTTTATAAGTCTATTCTTATTTAACATATATATATATATATATATATATATATATTATATATATATATATATATGGGGGTAAAATGGGCAATACAATCCAAAGGAATCATAAAAAGATGATAATACAGAAAATTAAATGGACATGTTTAATATTAAGGAGGAACTAAATTCTATTTCACAAAACTGATGTCAACAAGTGACAAGAAGAGTGAAGCGTGCTGTTATTGCTAAATACAACTTAATTATAAAGAATCTATTCATATAGCGACACATGTCAGTCTAATTCCCCTCATTGTCATCATATATACAACACACACACACCACACACATACACACACACACACACACACATATATATATATATATATAATATATATATATATGAATTAAAAGAGAAATAATTAAACTCTATTATATGTACTATCTAAAGAAAAGGAACTCCTGTGGTGGTACTTATTATTTATATGTCATACTTGTTTTGGACATGTTCTAGATAAAGTTTGCGGGATTATTAAAATATATGGATGTTAATGTCTTACATCTACTATACTTCATTTCGTATTGGTGAATGGGCTATTTTACAACTTGTCTATTCGAATCTATCAGCACATTTCACCTAACATTTCCACGTGTGTTATGAGTTGGCTCATTGTCTTCAGACATTTTGTTCCCAAATGTAAATTCAACTGAAATAAAGAAACGTTTTCTGTCTGAGCATTTCGAATAAAATTCTATCCCAAAGGTATGTTCCGAAGTTTTGGCGATTTGTTGCCGCCCTTCTTATTATCACAACGCATTTCTGTCTATAGGTAATGGGAAAATGGCGCCCCATTTCCGAAATTTCTAAATTCTTACCAAGAGTTTTACAGCTTAAGATAGTCATAGACATCTTATGTCTGTATTGCGCTTGTTTCTTTCTACCTACAAAGAAATTCGTTCAACACAAACGAATTATAATAATAAAGTGGTACGTTCACTTACGAGTGCTCCAAATTACGAGCTTACAGAGTTATGAGCGGTAACTCGGTTGATTGTTTGCTTTAAGAGTTGAGAATTGAGATAGGAACGAACTTAAAATACATTCATGTTTATAAATTCAATAAATAAAAAAAATTGAATATCCAAATTTATTACGCCCAAAATATTGTTTATAAAAAAAGCAAAACCATTAGAACAAATTAAAATTTAAAGATTCAATACATTTTATTTTATTATGTTTTTTACACAATACTTTGGTACTTTTCTTATTTAAAACATGTAACAAAAATACAGTGTTTATATTGAGGGGCGTATTAATGGCATGATGGTTTATTTAAATGGGGAAAATTGATTTTATATAAGGGGAAACTGATTTATGGGAAGAATGAATTAAACTCGAAAGTCAAGGTGATATTGTATATGATTAATATTTTTCTTAGAGAATGGGTTAAATTGCCACATCAAATTGAACGATTACGAATAAACTTGCCTCAAATCATTTCGTTAATTTAGTGATTTAGATCCGTACTTGTGTTCTCTCTGAGTTTGCTTAATATCAGATATTATCAAATGAATGTAAATCATTGACTTTGCATTGATAGACAAAGACAAATAGAATTAACTTCCATTGAGAGGATGGTGAATAGATTTTAGGTCACTTCTCCATGGCATGGTTACATTTAAACGTATTTTGAAATGCTTAAAATTGTACGAAGTCATGATTATCGTAATATTTGTCGTTGGAAATGATAACGCCGATCAGTGCTCATATGCGAGACAAGGCTATTTTTGGCTGCCACTGTTAGGCAGATTAGTAGTAATTGTAAATTTTGTCTTGTCATGATCATCATGTCCAGCTTATGCCTCCCCTTCCCACTTCCTCCTCTACACCTGAAAAAAGGTACCCCGTGACCCTGGTCATTCCCACCGGTAAATATGGTTCCCTTAGAAATAGTTCTTGGGTTTTAATAACCCCTAAAATATGAGTAAATGCATTTTTGAGATTGTTTGCAGTGCTTATTTTGCCTTTTTTATGTATAAGTAAATCATTGTTTTTATCTTTTTGTGTAATATTTGTCTATTTTATTGTTTTTGTATTTTATTGTATTTTGTGTGATACTGTGACTTATTCGAATTCTTTTCGTTTAATTCAGTTTTCACGGCATGCGCCGTATGAAAAATAAAAAAGATATCTAAATTACGGTGTGGCTTGTACGTCCTTTGGAGTGCACATGCGGCACAACCCTTTTGAAAATTAAGTCGGAAAGCCAAACTGGTTGTTAAGCATTATTGTGGGACTTCGTCTTTCACACTATTAGCATTTCCCTTTGCGTTAATGCCTTTGAGATGATCCCGATTCCATCTGTTCTTTCCAGAAGGATGGATATACAGAGATCAGACTGGGTTATTTAGCTTTGATTAGACGAACCAGTCTAAGAGAGAAAAAAACATTGAATTTAAACCAGCTTTACACCGCTTAAAACTGTTCTTTTGGCGGAAGTGTTGGGTGAATACATAATTAAAATAATATTAATCAGAATTTTACTTTGACTAAACTTGAAATTTATTTTTTTCTCAATTTCACGGAACTAATGCAGATGATAGAACTATAATAAAAAAAAGCACGACTGAAATAACCTGATTATATAAACATTAACCTATTGAAAACTTTATTTTAAAGGAATATCGAAAGTCATAATTTATCATCCAATTTAGAGATAAGATGCACCAAATGTTAATCGGAATTATTCACTGCTTACTAAATATAATCAACAGTATCTTTATGTACTCCTATTACAACAAGAACCTAACGGTGACTGTAATTACTATAAAGATTATGTGGTTATATTCGTGAGGAATGTAAAAGAAAAGTGACATTTCACATTTATTTTCTTGGTTTCTATTCCAGGTAAACGATTTTCGTGAGAGAGTTCAGGGGAAAGAATATCGAATTACGTAACTATTTGTGGAATATTCTCCCAGAACGAAACCAAAGTAATGATCTTTGGCAAGGATCCATATATTCCACCAATGATATATTTCTTTTGAAAGGGTCCCGACCGAATGAAATGCCTTGCAATGGATTTGGCTGTCGATCTCCAAATGGCACCAGTGTCGGAGGCTTATCAGGCACCGTTTTCCAATTCTTCTTGGCATCAAAGCTCAAGATTTTGCTATTCATCAGATGCAGGCATTTCGTGTACAAGTCGATTTCAAGGAGGATACGTTTCTTGTTGATTCCATACTGACTTAATAAACAGGTTTAAGAGAGACTGTTAAAAGTTATACTATGTATTTCATATAATATGAGAAAAAAGCTGCATTCTTCGCTATCGACCGATAGGCGAGTTTCTACAAACTGGCTAAAAAGTAATCTGACAATTGAAAGCATAAAATTCAGGTCCATGAGTATATATATATATATATATATAGAGAGAGAGAGATAGATAGATAGATAGATAGATAGAGAGGGTGAGAGATAAATACTTACATACACACATGCAAGCAAACAGGCTTTATATATATATATATATATATATATATATATATATATATATATATATTTGTGTGTGTGTGCGTGCGTGCGCAAAGTAAGCCTAATGAGTCAGAGACTATCTACTCAGGTTTCTCGTAATGGATCATCAGGATAATTCTGACTGCTAAGGGTTGGTGCAAAATGCATTATATTTCTAAAAACTGTCACAAGGCAAACATAAAATTTGCACACAAAAGAAAACAAACATAACAACACATTCAAAACTTTTTTCATTTAAATTTCATTGGTCAAAAAGCCAGGCTCATGAGAAGAATATGAATAACATAACATGAGCAAATGATACGTGGAATGTAAAAAATAAACTAGGAAAGATCCTAATTTAAAATTGGAAATAATAAAAAATCACCATGAATAAATTTGACTTATTATGCATGAAGGAAAAACTCGCAATAGTTACGTATAAAAATGCTAGAGAACTACTCAATCGAAGAACATAAGTTTTAAATAAATGTAGGTATAGAAAAGCCTGGCATCTTGGCCAATAAAATTTAAATAAAAAAAGGTCTGATTTGTAGTCATCATCATTTTTTTTTTTTTTTTTTTTGCTAATTCTGTTTCTTTGTGACACTTTTTAGAAATAAAATATATTTTGCAGCAATCCTTAGTAGTCAAAACCAGCCTGGTGATCCATTAGGAGAAACCTAGATAGATAGTCTCTGACTCATTAGGCTTATTTTATTATGTATTGGCTCTGCTTATTGTATTGTGCAATTTAGTATATATAATTTAGGCAGGTTTTTTTCCTCATTATAATCGTGACAACCGATTATTTTCAGGTGGTGCATACGATTTGGTGATTTATTTATTGATTTTTTTCTATCATTTTTCTACGGTCGAAAGTTTGTATTCTGTAATTACAAATTACAGAACCGGGAGTTTTTTTTCTAACATTTTTGGTGTTTAGGAATAAAAATAAAACAATATATATATATAAATCTTCGCAGAAGAAAAGACATAAAAGTCTGAAAATGATATATTTCATATTTGTCCGGAAATAAAATATTCATCCTCCGATGAATATATAAGACTTTGCGGATCACCTGCCTCATTTTATTTTCATATACTAGACATATTGCAGCCTGATTTGTCATATGGTAGCCGGATCCATTTATGCCATATTGTGTTATGGTTATAAATATAGTTTGGATACCTGTTCTTAACGCCCTTGCTACCAACTATCGATAAGTCTATAGTCATATACAATTATTCTTTAGAGGCTGATTGGAAATTGTCGCTGCATATTTTCTTGACAACATAATCTCGGGAGAAGCGATAGTTTATTGCGCATAATAAATGTTTTCTTTTTCATTATGAAATTTAATGTGTCGCCTAAATAACAAACTACTGTTCACTATGTTCACACATTGTACTTATAAATTTCTGCGTGTATTTATCTTTAACGGGATTATTTGGAAAACTGGACATTATATCATATACCTTTCTAACATAAGATACCCTTAGACTTTCCTCGGGGTTACTACCACTCCGGGTCACCTCTGACTAATTGCAATGAAGGTGTACTACCTAATCCCAAGAGCTCCAGATGTTAAGTATCATTAGTAGATGCATGTGTCATCCATAGGGACCCCTCGTATTAGGGGTCTTACCCTGATGCAGGGGATACAATAAGTATATTTTAAGTCCCGCTGACAGGGCTAAGGCAAAAAGAAAAAAATGACATTTTTAAAAAAAATATTTCCTCATCTTATTATAATGGAGATTGTGTGTTTTTCTGTTTGTAACCGAAACTATATTACTATATAAGTCACAATTCCCTTTGTTATTTACACCACATTCTCCAATGTTAGGCCGTATGTATGGCAGAAGGATTCGGCCCCTATCTCACATCTTGGAAAAGTTTTTAAAAATGGTTGTCGGTGAATTTCTGCGACTACACCAGTCCCAATGTATGGTCTTCGAACTCCCCAGATCATAACCCCATGGATTATTATGCGTGTGGCGCTGTTGAGAAAGACACCAATTGCCGTGTTAGTACTACAAAAAGACCGGTTAAGCAACATAATTGAGGGAGTTTTTGAGACCCTTCCCAGGAAAACTGGCACCTCATTTTGATACAGGTTCCAGAGCAGGATTGAGGCTGTGATCGACGCTAATAGCGGTTATTATGATTGAAACTTTTTGACAGTAGTATGATTTCCGTGCCTGTTGAATTTCTTTACAATCCATTAAATGTTGTCGTTACCAAGCACTTTTTCTTTTTCCTTATGAAACTGTCAAATTTCTCCCGAACACTCCGTATATATATTATAATAATGATATTATATTATATCATCATTATAATATGTAATTAAAAGCGGACGTTAATAGATTTGAATTCAGAACTTTTTTCTGAACCAGTTGCCATACTAAGGTTAAATAGCCCAGTTTACCTATTACATACCTGGAAGTATAAAAGTTGGATGCACACCTTCCTCAGGGTTCTTAGCGTTGTGTGAAATTCAAACATCCTCGTCCTGGATTTGAACTCGGTTCGGCGTCTCTATTTCCTATGAACGTAACTATTACACGAGACGCGCATCCACAAACATATATCACAGGATCGATTTTTTCTATACTGTTACATGTGATGTTAATTTCCTCGAAATGTGTAAAATAGGGTTATTTTTCAAGTTATTTAGATATATGGAAATAATATTTATAAGCTAATTGTATTTAACTGAGATTTCAAAGAATCATATTGTTTAAATGACAACATATGTCGTGAGGGAAAGTAATCGATTTAACTAACAATATTATTGCTCTAAGCTATAACAAATGTTATTTTAAATAACAGCAGACACGCACACTTACAAAAATATATTATTACATAATTATACATTGGCACGAAAATAAATATTTCCATGTGCATGATAAAATATTATATAATGCTTGTAAATATATGCATCCTCCGGGTGCAAGTATTCAAGTTTTAATGTAATATAATATTATATTAAATTAGAAAGGCTAATAAAACTAAATAAGAATTCAGATAAACAGATTTGAAATAGAGAGGGGTATAATCGAAAAATAAAACAACTGAAACTTACTCTTCCATCACTCGCGTCTTTCATTGCTAAATATTCCTAATTTACCTATTTAGTTTAAAATGGGACGTACATAATGAATTTACAGTTATTTCTTCTAGTTAATGGATTTCTTTTAAGATGTATCCCCGAAATTCTTGCTCGTATTCATTAAGATAAAACCAAACAATTAGAAATCGATAATACCAAGCACATAATTATTGAAATAACATGTTTAATATCAGTGTACAAATTAGCCTTCCTGTTTACACTGTAAACCGCTATTTTGTTGTATATATAAATACAATTGCATGTTATTCGTATGTAGATACGGTCAACAGTATTAATAATATAAAACAATTTTATTAATATTTGAGGATAAAATATGGAGAATGTGACTACATATATAAGGGAACTCTGATTTGAGTATGAATATAGTTTCGGTTACAGACGGAAAAAAAATCTCCATTATAATAAGATATGGAGGTAGAATATCGCTTCACTGAACTTGGCAAATCTTTTTCTGCTCTGTGGATGTAACTTATATAAAAACAATTACGTTTTTTTCATTATCTTAAATTTGATTTCCAGCCAAGAAAAAAGTTTAATGCCTGGTTACTCTTTATGCGGATTAATGTATTCGATTGTGGTGTAATAACAAGCTAATCTCACAGATCCACTACTACAGATTATTGCAGTGTATCTTACTTTATTTCTACCAGTATTGCACACCACCTTCTTATATACGATAATTGAATTTGTCATCCGTATATTTTTTTAGTCTATAACATCCTGTTGGAAGATTACGTTTTAATCTTACATAATTTTATTTATAGAAATGTTTAGGATATTGCGGTAAATATATTAGTTTCTATACTGCCCGGCTGCCTAGAGCTTTCGAACGTTTATGGTTTTTCATCTGTTTTGCTCATATGTTTACCTTCTTATACAGGTGTTCTTATATATATATATATATATATATATATATATATATATATATATATATTAGTGTGATGAAGATCCATGTGGAGTTCAACTCTAATCCATAGTAAGATGTCGATGTGTCTAGTCCCATATGTGTGGACTGAGAGAGAAATATAATAAGTGAAGGAAAGACAACTGTAAATATGCTTCATGTAATTGTTGCAGTTAAACCTATTAATTACATGAAGTAAATTAAGTTTTTTCATTCATTTATTCATTATAGACACAGACACACAAACATGTGTGTGTGTGTGTGTTATATCCCGAGATGTAGGAAATACAAATGATAATAAAAACAGTGAAATATGTTTAACATATAACAATATTTGTTTTATCTATTCTCATTGACAGGGAATACAGTCGGATGGTTTTGGATAGAATTCAA
Organism: Doryteuthis pealeii; assembly: GCA_023376005.1. Classification (NCBI taxonomy): domain Eukaryota; kingdom Metazoa; phylum Mollusca; class Cephalopoda; order Myopsida; family Loliginidae; genus Doryteuthis; species Doryteuthis pealeii. Next base: position 126,737,758 of record CM042138.1, on the reverse strand, counting down.
CTCTGTGTGTATAATCTGCGTGTTCGTCACATAGGCCGTCCCTTGTGTTGTCATGTGTGTGTTCACACATGGGCCAGTCCTTTGTCTGATGACTCTCTGCTTGTCAGTCTATTTAACACAGGGTAGAAAATGCTTCTACCCTAAAAATGACTTAACTAGCTCAACCGCGCTGACGCACGTGGTCACTAGTTCAAGCGTGCTCATGCACGTCTGTACAGTCTAAAACCTCAGTCCAAAGTAACATGGTGGAATCCCATATTCGGGTTCCGTCAGTCCCTTACTGATCAAAGAGAGCAACTGTATTTTTTTAGTTTTACCTAACAATATATATGGACTAATATATGGACTACAAACTATTACTAAAGAATACTGAGGAATATCACGCATTTTTTTTTAGTTGTTCTTGGGTACATACAGTGAAGCTTTTCTGGAATAATGTAAATGGAATTGACCACAGGCGTGTTTATTCCATCCGTTTAGTTATCTTCAAAAGGTAAGAATTGTCGAATCAACATGTTCTTTGTTGGGAATTGTCGAATCAACATGTTCTTTGTTGTATCGGAATTCTTTTATATATGCAGATATTCAACAATCTTTTAGATAGATATTTCCTCTATACATTTTATCCCGAAATGATTTCCCTTGTTCGTAGAGAAGAAAAATAAAATAAAAAAATGCCTGTAAGTACTTCTTGTCAGTCATCTTAAACGAGTATATATATATATATATATATATATATATATATATATATATACTCGTTTAAGATGACTGACCAGAATATATATATATATATATATATATACATATATATATATATATATATAATTGGAAGGCTTTCTTTGTATTGTCTAACATCGAACCTCGTTTTAATATAGAATAGGCAAGGAGAGACGTGTTTTCTCCTCTAATCAATATGTGACAAAATCTTCAGGAAAACTTTTGTTGCTTTTAGGTGAGTTCATTCTTTGAAGGCCGGGCGGATACAAGCCGCTTTAACGTCTACACTCAGCTGTCATACGTGTCTTTTGTTAACAAAGAGTTCAATAAAGCGATACTGATTTCAGATCAGCCAGTGTGTCCAGCTGCAACTTCTGTTATGGTAATTCTTTTGGAATGTGTAAAACTAACATGATATTCAAATGGCATGAGCGTCACTAATTTTGTTTCGGCTTGAGAAACTTCGAAGAAAACTTGCAGAGAACGCAGTTAATTGATTCAAATAGAAGACAAAGCACTGAAATAAATAAATAAGAACAGTTCTTCCGACAGTATTTCAGATGAAGTTATAACAAAGTAAAGAAAAAAATGGCTTTTAATATTCTTAGACAAATTTATTTCAAAGTGTCAATAGTCACTGGACTAAAACTAATGGAGTACTATCAGAAAACCTGACAGAACATCCTGTTATAATCTAGTGAAAGAGAGTACTTTCCCTATTGATTTTCGTTTTATCTAGTTCAAAGCGTTAATTACTTTCTATCTACTTCTAAGAGAGCTGTATCGAAGCTAATGTGTGCTTTGTTTATTTTCAACGAGTTCTTACCTGAAATCATTTTTGCTTGAATTGATTACATCTCAATGAATACGTGATATTTTCCACCTATAAATAAGGTGTTTAATTCTTAACTTCTTTTAATTGTAACATTTTTACGGGTAAAACGGAAAATAAATTACAAGAATAGATTTTTATTAGTTTGATGAAACAAGCAATTAAGAACAGAATTTAAATTTCTGTCATATAAACCAAACAGTATTTACAAAAATAAAATTGTTTCAAAACCCTGCAAAGTTTGGGTTGTATTTTTTGAAATGATATTTTAAATATGTATGAAAAATCCTAAAATAAAGAATTGTAATATGGAGTTTTTTTAGTAAATCCTTTTATTTCATAAGGAATTTGCCTAATTACTTTGCTTTTACTCCCTCTCTTTCTCCCCTTTCTCCTTCTACTGTCACTCCCAGCTCTTCCATATATATTCAATATGATTAATGTACTAATGTCCCATAAATTCTCTGAATAAACTTTGAATTAATATAATTTCCTTTTATTGTTGCATTATGGATGGGCGGTATCTTATCATTTTTGTAAGGTAGTGTAAATTTAAAATGACGATAAACTGAATCTAAAAATACAACGGTCACTGAGTTTTTGCGTGTCTCTGAGAAATAGATAGTTGGAAACTGAACGTCAGATTCGGGCAGACGTAGTTATGCCCGGCAAGATATATACTAGGACACAAACGATTCGGAGTGATAAAAGTGTATAAACAGAAAATGTCTCTGTGTTATTTATATAAGTAAAAAAACTAAGAAAGAAAGGATGTACTGAGAAGTATATAACTTTGATGGTAAGAGAAACAACATCCCGATATGAAAAAACAGAAAAAATAGTTATTCTGATGATCATATAGGCGAGAAACTGACAATCACCAAACGTAGTTGACTCTGTATCTACGCTATACTCTCTCCTCCCCTCTTTCTCTCTCTCTATATTATATATATATATATATATATATATATATATATATATATTCAATAACTTTATATATTTATCATTGTAGGACTATATATTGTTTGAAAGTATGGAATACCACAAATAATTCAATGACATGACTGCATTTATATCTATTATCCCCTCAATGTTACCAAAAACAAACAAAACCAGGTCGTATATTTAGATACTCCCGGGGCGTCCTGGGTTGTTGATAATGATCATTTGGCTCAAAAACTATGCCTGACTCCACACTCATCATGTGACGTAGCTTATTTGGCGTCATCCCATTTTTTCTTTGTGTTATTTTTCAGCATCTGTATTAATGTTCACTGCTAATCACAGTTTTCCTGAATAAAAGGTGTCATATGTACGTATGAAGGGGGATTTCTGATAGACTGTTCCTTCAGTTTTTGAAACAAAACATATTAGATCAACATAAGGATTTATTTTGCTCAAATAAATCCCTGGAGCCAGATACGTTAAATGACAACGTAAACTGTTTGATGAACTCAACATATTCTAAATGATACAGTTAGGTGTCGTTATTTCTTGTTCATTATCTCGCATATCTTACTATGAATTAAAGAACGTTATAAGAATAAATTAAATAATTTTGATATAAATACAGTAATAAACATATCTGTAATAATAAAATTACTTGGTAGAATTATTAAGAGAAAATTAGACAATCTTAAAGAACATGTTCTTATCGCAAATACATTAAACAACGTGTTTAATGCAATGGTACATCGACGTTATATTTCAACTAAAACTGAAATTGTTCTGCGAAAACAATAATCAAGTTTATCTCTACGATAATGCATGTTTTGATTCAAACGTTATCTACAGTAATTTTAGGTCCGGTTTACTCACAGATTACAATTTACTAGAGGATATGAAAATGAGAATAATAGATAAAAATTATCAAATCCGTTTTTCATAGGGATACAGCTACATCTTAAAAATAAGGGATCCTACTATTTATATTAATTATTAAAATTAACCGTCTTTAATAGTATATTTCCACTTCGTAAAACAATTCTTGCTTTCTGAGGACACTGGAAAGCTGAGAAAGTTTATTCATCTAATTTTCAAGGCAGTTATTTCTTTCTCACCCTGCTAAGCACACACACACACACACATACATATATATATATATATATATATATATATATATATATATGTGTGTGTGTGTGTGTGTGTGTGTGTGCTTAGCAGGGTGAGAAAGATATAACTGCCTTGAAAATTAGATGAATAAACTTTCTCAGCTTTCCAGTGTCCTCAGAAAGCAAGAGATTTTTTACGAAGTGGAAATATATATATCATAGCCTTTGGGTGTATAAATACATGTTAATGCTCTTGTAAGAGTCATGAATCAATCTCTTCCCTCCACAACCTATTAAAAAGTAGTAGGAGAGTGAGGGTTTTTGGCCTTTGTTTGGCAACCACTTTAGCAGAAGAAAAAAACTTGAATTCAAACTAGCTTTAATCCGCTTAAATTTGACATTGTGTAAATTTGACAGCTTGTCAGTACTAGATAGATTCTCCAAATACACATACATTCATATGTATGTGTGTATATGCATAAATATATATGTGTGTGTGTGTGTTTACGTGTTTTATATATATATATATATATATATATATATATATATATATAATAAACGTCGAGCAATTTTTTAAAATCATGAACAAAACACTAATTAATGCTCGAATGTTTCTTTAAATTTTAGGTGGTTTTCTGTAAATTTTTGTTGTACAATTTTTCTTAATGTTTGCATGACTAAATTTAAAAAAAATGTTTGTAAACACGATAGATAAAAATACCGATGTAACTAGACACGTATGATTAACCTTACAATGGAAATCAAATAATTAACTTTGTGCTATATGTAAATATGAATATTTTTAGAATGTGTGCCATCTTTCAAGTGTTCCGTATCTAAGAAATATTTTTGATAACTATTTCTCTCAGTATATATTATATATATATATATATATATATATATATATATATATAAGCAAAGTAATTAATTCTTTCTATCGTCTCATTGCTAAACTGTTCATGTATTAACTATATAATAGACGAGACAATCACCAGATGAAATCTTATCCAATAAAAGTTCTTAGTTAATAAACTGAGTGACTTGTATGATAAAGTGTTGAAGTCTAAAGTGCTCTGTATAAGTCTAGGCTGTCTAGACTAAGTGTCAGTTTTGCATTAATATAAACAAACATACTCGATATTTTCTAATCCTCGGTGTCTGTAAAATACAGTATTGTGCCATTGCTCCCATACACTGTAGACTTACATCAGTGTGACTTCTGGTTTCCTAAACTGAAATAAAATCTCAAGTGTGAAAAACTTATGACAACGCACATTTACATCATATCAAAATAAGACATTTTAGAAGTGTTTTAACCAATCGAAACTTGTAGGAATAAATCTGTTGTGTAAAAAGCAACTCTGTTGAAAAAAACATTCAACGTTTCCTTTGATATTCCTTTCTTTCTTTGTGAATACAGAGTGATTCTATATAATTTGAATAAAACTTATATTCCAAAATAATTGTTATCTTTTATAGATAAAAAAGTTATTTTGTTAATCATCGAAATTCTTGAACTTCCTGTCGGCGGAGTTCAGAATTCACTGATTTTATCATCTAAAATAGGGCATTCCTCTCACAAAAAATAAGTGTGCTTTCTATGTGACTAATCTATCTCTGATGTTGTGTCTTTTTTTTGTGGAGTACTGTTTCATTGCCATTAGCTACAGGTCTAATCTGACCCGAAGTGCTAGTAACTGTTTGGGACCCACATATATATTTACCAACCCCGCCACACGAGCAGGAACATTGTATTTTTTTAAATGTGGGGTTTAAGGGTTTTACATCAGAGCTATTCATCTAGACTAGTTTCCTTATCAAGTTTAAAGATCCCAGTCCGCTCTACTATATACCGATTGCTGGAGAGAAAATAATTGGATGCATACCCTTCCTAGTACATTGACACTATATCAAATACAAACATCTGTCCTTAATTTTAAATTCTAGTCCATTTTCTACGAAAATAATCATACATAAAGTGCTTCCACTTGTGTCTTCTACAAGGGTCAAACAAATCTGTTTTTCTAACCTTTAGGTATAAGACAGACGGTATAAATGCGTTATGTTCAATTAATCGAATACTGTAACGGAAATAACTATGAAATTCTAATTAAAATCAGTCCCTAATTTCTCAAGAGGAAGATCAAAATCGTACGGAACAAATTTAAAAACAGAATTTAATAGATTCATCGCATGTTTAGTTCATATTAAAATACATAATATCATTGCATCGTCTTATTATTTCTTCTTGAGTATATCTACGTCTTCTATCTTATTTCTAAACTTCCGGTCGTGTTTAATGCTCTGTGTCTCTCGTCTGCATCCCGCTCTTTCATGTTGGGATTTCTTCAGCCGTATATATTCACATCTTAATTATAAAATTGGAAACAATATGTCATGGGGTATAAAAGAATGCAGAGGACGCTATTTTTGCGTTTGAATCTGATGCCGACTGCAAGTCAACTCACTAAGTTACTAAACATCCCCACAGTTTTTGGATATCACGTGACATTCTCAACCAGTAAGAATAGCACGACAAAAGTTAATTAGGGGTCAAAAGCTGTCAGAAAAAAAAATGATGATTTTTCATGTGTTCTTCTAGATAAAATTTTTGCTTTTCGATTTAGATATTCTACACTAGATTACAAAATGAACAGGCTACCCCATTCATTATATAACAATATATTCTTTTATAGTTTTGAAAAATACCATTTACAATAAAGCCTATTATAAGTCGATGTGAATAGGCTAAGCGTGAACATATTTTGTCTAAATGTATATAAATCTATATATATACATCTATAACTGAGTGTAGTCGGTTTCCATTGTAAATATTATCATTCGTTATCTTTGCTCAACTCGGTGACATGAAGAACCGAGGCGAGAAGAGTTGGATTAACTGCATTAGATTGTAAATACTTTGTTGGAATCCGATCAGTTATTGACCGAGAGGCCCAACTGTCACTGACGTTTTCAACATTGTTCCTCAATTTTGCACTTCTCGTAAGAGGGAAATCGCATCTTATTTACTAAAAAGTACTTGCTCGAAAAGTGAAAAGAAAAAAAAAAGAAAAGAAAATCGATTTGTCGACTGAAAATAGTCTTACCCTCTTTCCCATGAACGCAATTTGAAAATTGGAAAAACAATAAAATAAAAATAAAAAAGCAGATGTTCCCATGAGTGTAAAGCAGGTTTTTGGTTTTGTTATAAGAATGATAATTCCGATGGAATAAATTTCGATTTTTATTGAACAGCTCCAACTCTCTAAAGTCGGACGTTGATCATGGCACAATGTCAAGTCTGCGTATCGGGTAATCTCAGCAAATCTCAGAGAGACAAAGTTATTTATTCTCGCAAATCCCATATAGAGAAGAAATAATAATAATAATAATAATAATAATAATAATAATAATAATAATAGATACTTTGTAGAAATGCTCATCTCTTTAGAAGGGCACTTTCAATGTGATTGGATAAACACCACCAAAAAGAGGCAGCAGAATAGCATGAATACATAAGAATCATATGATCACTACCTTCCCTCATCCTAGTTTGTGTGTACAGACCTGGTGAAGAGGTGTAAGAAATCGAAAGTAAATCTAATAATAATAATTAATAATAATAATAATAATAATAATAAAATCACCTTATGTACATGGAAGATATCAAGATTTTTGTCAAAGATGAAAAACAACTTGAAACCCTGATATAAACCATAAGAACATACAGCCATAAAAATAGAAATGAAATCTTGAATCGAAAAGTGTGCTATGCTCGTGATGAAAAAGTGCAAAAGAGAAAACACCGGAAAAACTACCACATGTGGAAACACTTGGAGAAAAGAAGATTACATGTTTTTCGATACATTGAAAGCGGACACCTTGAAATAGATATGAAAGAAAAAGTAAGAAAAAAAAGTACCACAGAAGAACTAGAAAGCTTTTATAATCCAAGCTCTAGAGCAGAACTCTCAAGGGAATCAACACCAATTTAAAATCATGGACGAGATAGCGCTATGTGAAACGTAAAAAGCCTCCTCCACAAATCGAACTCATATTGTCGTGCCTATTTCCTACGACGGTAACCATTACAACACACGTTTACCTTGTAATTATTCCTTGTTATTTGTATATATGAATATATGTACTTTCTTTAGGTAATTTGCATATATGAATATATGTATTTCTTTAGGTAATTTGTGTGTATATATATATATATATATATATATATATATATACACACTTTGGTAAGTAATATGTTTAGGAGAATGAAAAACAAAATAATTCAAAGCCAGGGCCGAGGGTTTTAAAAAAGTTTCCCATAAAGATCTACTAGCTACAAAACTACAACATTATAGATTCGATGTGGCTGAGACCCTCTGCACTTCAAAGATTCGAGAAATTACAGAAATCAATATCATTAACAGTCCCCGACATTATTCAGGCCGTTTTTAACAGTATGATTTTATTTTATTGGGAGATAAATATAGCTTTGTCGAGTCTATAATGTCTGTGCCAACAAATTTGAACCTTTAGTCGACGTAGTTCAGCTGTTGGAAGCTATTCCTCAATATTCAAATGTAAGGTTCACCGATGGAGGTGACTAGACAGTGTCTGCGTACGATTTGGCACTGTTTGCCAACAGATACTAAAAGAACAAATCTCAAACTTATGAGTGAATACAAGACTTGTGTCGAAAATAGTACTGTAGAAGTAGATGTATCTAAGTCTGAGAGGATTACTATAACACTGGATAACCCCGGAATTCACACCCCACTGCTTACTGACTATGAACCTTCACATGATACTTTGCTACCCGAAGAATCAGTCAATCTACCGTGATCTTCAAGAATTCGTCAAAAACCCTTCCGATATCTAGAATAATTTAAAAAAACTATAGTATTTTAATATCTAAATAATGAGGGATGAGATAATTGACATATGCATTACTTCCCTTGATTTGAAACTAATAATTCTTATCTTCCTTTGAACTTTGTTCTATATATGTTTGGCTTGATGTTCTTTTCTAAGTTAGCGCTGACCACTTTCTTTATTAAAACCTTCCTAAATATTTATTCTCGTCTTGCAGTGGGGAAATCATATTTTATTTGTAAGAAAAAAGGAAATCTAAACGAGCTCTTATCAACAATATAATGGATTTAAACTAGCAGTAAAAACTTACTGAGTAAAACACAACTGGTTCCGTGGAGTATAAATAGTTTATAAATTATTTAATATTCAAAAGAAATGGACAAAAATCATTGGGTTTTTTTAATATTTCTTAATAAAATTCATCATCACTTGTTGATAAGTCCAATTCGATAAAAGTTTAATCGTTAATTTTCGGCCATGCACTTATAGATCTGTGTATCTATTTATTTAATCCCTCCACCGGGTTAGGATGCAACAAATGTTATTTTTATCTGTGCGATAAATCATCTGAGAGCTTGCCGTAGGTGTGACGCTCATTCTTAGCAAAAACAATCTCACTGATATAGCGCTGACCAAAAGGGGATAGACTCCCTCGTTGTCCAGTTGATACAGAAAATAGCCTCCCCGCCGACTATTTTACTTATAGGTGTTATCATAAAGAGTAAACTTTTTAATTTATTTTTTTTTTTAATATATACAACTAGATCTTCATATTTACAGTAAAGTAAATACAACATTTTTGAAAATTATATCTTAATCATTGTGTTTGTTTTGTTTGTTTTTTTAATAAAAAGGGAAATCAATAACTTTTTATTTGAATTCATTGAATTATTCAATAGGCAGTTAAACAAAATTATTTTATTCAATTTATTTGCGTTTTTGGAAGCGGTTTGGCAATAAATGTAAAACTTTTGATTTTTTTTATTGGACATTTCAAATCAGACATGCATAGAATTGCCGAAGGCAAACGACGTTGGAATTGAATCTGCATATGGATGCATACTTTTTTTCCAAGATTATTAGCGCTATGTGTGGAATGTAAACAGCCTCATCCATGATTTGAACTTGGGTTGCCATCTCCATTGCCTACAACAATAACCATTACACCATGCGCCTCTAGTGATATATTTCAATTTGATATTCGAAACGGTTTTCTCTTTTTTAAATTCTTTTGGATTTCATGAAAATCTTTATAAAATCTTTTGTTGTGTGACAAAAAAGATTTTATAAAGATTTTCATCTCCTGTCATCTATAAAACATACATCTATTTCTTCACCCCAAGAAACATCCAGATGAAGGTTCAAAGAAACCGAAACGTTTAAACGTTGATAAATAAATTCATCCTATTTTCGGAACACTTGTTTTTTCAAATTTTTTAATATTGTCGGATTTATTTCCATATTTACTCCCATTATATATATTATATATATATATATATATATATATATATATATATATATATATATTATATGAGAGAGAGAGGGAGAGAGAGAGAGAGAGAGAGAACATCAAGTCTAGTTCTTTATGACGATAAATGTCGGGCAACATGCGCTTCTTGTCTAAGACTTTAGACAATTCATTCATTGCACCACACACACACACACACACACACATATATATATATATATATTCCCCGTTGTCTAATGATTATATGTATGTGTCAATTCTATTGAATTTCCTAATTTCCAAATAGAAAAGAAGCACAAAAATGTTGCCAGGTTAAATTGATTTTTCATTAATTACGTCTATCAATTAAAAAAAATAATAATGATATTCTGCTGTCAATGCTGAAAATAATTGGTCTTTTAATAAAAATATGAGTGGCAGAATTTTTACCTAAGAAATATCCTTACAAAATTATGTCGTATGGTGTTCTATAGAAAACCGAATTGCACTGAAAGATTCCTCCGATGCCAATTTAAATACAACAAAGAATCAATGAATAGGAAGCAAGGACATATTTGTACTTTTGTTATTGGCAACTCTGGACCTTATCTTCTGCACAATTGGCATTATCAGCAGTACGAATAGGAACTGTTATTCACCTATTCAACAGACATATTTAATATAATAAGCATACCAACACAATAGAAAAACGTGTCCTGGTTATGACACTAAACTAAGTTCGGTGCTGAGGCCTCAGTTCTGGACTTTTGAAAAATGTGGTTTCACCGTTCACATTGATAGATTTACTGGACCAGGAAGTGGTTATACGTGTTAAGGTCCAATTCATGGGTCAACGATATGTTTGAAAACAATTAATATTAGATTACTTTCAACCATACACCTCTGCATATTATTTGTACGAAAAGTGTTTACTTGAACCAATAACTGTATGGAAATGATTATTAGATACTTGAAAACACATGAGTTGGTTATTTGGTTATTTTGTTTTACGTTATATCATTATCGAGTCATTTAATACCGAATCAAGTCATTTTGATATTCAGATCTAAGTATTAAATAGCTAATTCGTGTTTATATTCAATGATCATTTGGGAACCAGTGCTTTCAACGTATGTAGACCGCAAGTCTTAAGTACTTGCTGAAACGACTCCGGCATTAAATAACCAAACATAACCCAACAGTTTTTTTTACATACCGTAAACACAGACAACAAGAAAATAAAGACACTCATATTATATATATATATATATATATATATATATATATATATATATATGTGTGTGTGTGTGTGTGGGAGTGAGTTAGTGTGTTACGGAATCCACGTATGATTATTTATAGATATATCACATGGATGTTGGGAAACTATTTGGTTACATTAGAAGCATGGAAGAATATAAGAAGAGGAATAAAAACGAAAATTCCTAGATGAATATTGTATTGTTTTAATTTTGTTTATTTAACCTAAGTTTATATGTAATTCTAAACAAGAGGCGATTCGTGTAATGGTTATAGTCGCAGGAAATTGTCACGATGATACAAGTTCAAATTCTGTCCGAAGTTGATTACATTTCACATAACGTTAAATGCTTGCAAAAGGTATCGATCCAACTATTTTCCCTTCAGTAATGGGTAAATTTTACGGCAGTCTAAATATTCAACCTTGCTATGGCTACTGGTCTAGAACAAGGAAAACTTAATTTAAACCTGTTAAACTGATGAAAGATTGTTCATGTGTCACATCCAACTCATGTGGAGGGATTGGGTAAATGCATATGTAATTGTAGGCAATGAGTTTTATACTGAAAACAATGTCGTTATCATTATCATTGAATGAAATTTAATGCTTTTACATTTCCTAATTATTTGTTTCTGTGCAGTGTTTTTATTTTTAGATATGATGATTCCGAACATGAATCATGAAAAAAAAAAAAAGATCGTGTTTTTGACCAAAAAATGATGTACGGCTACCGAGAACAATGCGTGTGAGATAAAAACTTGACAAGAAGATGTATAAAAAATGTTAGAGAAATTTACTGCGTTAAAGAAAGAAGTTTCTCAAACGATAATATATCATGACAGTTTCTTTACGAAAAATACGAACCATAAAGTTTTAACATCCAAAGGAATAAAATAATTTTACTAAAAGTAAAAGGGTTGGATTAAAATTATATCTATCTTTATATCTATATATTTGCATTATCCAAACAGTATCTCAAATAACCAAATCAACCATATAACAACAAAAATACTACTACTACTACTAATAATAATAATAATAATAATAATCAGAACAATATAAAAACACTTTAAAACAAGATAAGATACATATACTTAGGAAGTTTAGAATCAGACACCATCAAGCAAAGAGAGATTTTTTTAAAATTCTAAATAAATACGTCAGGAGAACAAGAAAACTCCTAGAAACCAATCTCTGCAGCTGAAATCTCATCAAGGAAATAAATACCTAGGCCTTCGCCCATTATAAGATACTCTGAGCCTTTCTTAAAATGGACAACAAGGGAACTCTGACAGATTGACTAAAAAACAAGAAAATTAATGATGATTCACAAGAAATACTGAGAGGGGATAGGCTATATGTATCAGGAAAGGAAGTTGTAAGTGGTCTTGTCAACAGACAATTGCGTAAATGCCACACTCCAAGGACTCAGAGTTTAGAAAACAGACTAGAGCAATTAGAAATAAGAGGAGGAATAAGAGAGGAATCGAGAACACCCAGACAACAGCATTGCTAAGGTCGGCTATAATACACTGGTGTGAAAAACTACTACTACTACTACTGATAATAATGATAATAATAATAATAATTACAGCCAACATGTATCACATCTTTTAAATTGTGCATGCATTTTCAGAACTCTGCATACGCCATCGTCTATTGAGTTGACTAATATTTCAACGGCATTCCAACCTGCCTGGTGTTATTTTATGGTAGAGTATTGTACATTTATATTTACATTTTTGTGTAGTTTTCTTAAGACTTTGCTTTTGAGGTTATGATATATCATATACAAGAATTCCTATGTAATACGAATATAATTAGAAAAAACAAATCTATTTGAACCATAGCTAGGAGCCCAAAATATACTAGAACTTCTGATCAGAGGGAACATAAGTAATAGCAACGAAGAATAGTCTCAGGCCCCAGAACCGGGGCCTTAACATTAGGTGCAGTTTAGTGTCATACCCAAGACAACATAAGCAATAGTTACATTCAGTGGAACCTAAATGCCAACGACAGGGTGATTTCAGGTTATGCATCAATGATAATATAGTACTTTTTGCAGAGAAATATTTCGTGTACTTTTATCGAAACGCAACTGTTCATGAGTTTTCACATAGACTTGTAATGGTTTAAGCTACAATTTACTCATGTAATTAATATGATGTGTTTGCATTCTAAACTTGTTGAACACTGTTATTTCCATGTTTAAAAGAATGTTTACATGATTCGAACAATATTATGCATACTTATGAAATGGTTTGGTTCATTTAAATTAAATAAAAATATTGATGCCCGTTTATCTAGAAGATATTTAGTGTTTTCTAAGGCAGAAATCAATAGTCAGTAACGAAACTAACATATCTGGAAATAGAAGTGAGTACAAGAAGAATTGAACTAATTCCTTAGCCAACAGGTATTAGTACTTAATGATCCTCACGGTGGTGAAATCGCCTACAAACTATTCATGGATATTACTTTCTAACAAGTTTAACAAACACCATGTGATCCTTTCTTTTGACCTTGTCACACTCTGTATTTTATATATATGGTGGATTAATTTGTTGCCTTTTTCTCCCATTTCTATGATTTCAGTAACTACATCGATCTTCTATAGAATAATCATTGTGTTAATATTTCAGCATATACCCAATCAAATGTAAAGAAAATTATAATTATTATTATTATTGCAAATTATTCTCACTGGTTCTAATTGACGGTTATTCCTGAAGCCTTGTTGACATGTCTTCTCGGATCTCCAGAATTCTTCTAACGATCCTAGACGATTTGAGCAGATATTTGGTCTAAATGATCTCAATTCCTATCCTGATCTCTTGTTCATCCGACCACTTTTCTAGGTTTTCGGGCAAGATTCGGGTACGTCTGAAGTTTTTAACTTTCTTTTATTTTTACTTTGGATCTGCCCGAACGTCAAAATCGACAATCGTCCTTACTATCATTCTTTCTAATACTACTACTAATAATACCCCTTGCGAGATTTTTCACAACAGCTCTGCTGGTCTTTGGCCTAACAAAATCGCCTTCCCACCATGTAATGATTGTTCTTGTATTAAGACTTTTCAATAACCATCAAAAATGAAAAACAAAATGTCTTCGGCATAAGATGACCCCAAAAAGGTTGTCATGTCGTAAAATCCACCCAACCAATAAACAAAAAAAACAAAAAAACGAACAAACTCACAGCCGATTTCTATAAATACATACGCGTGCGTATATAGCCATTTAGAGAATATAACAAATATATGTGTAGTTAGTCATACAACTGCAGGTCTGTGAGCAAGACTTCTGATTCACTTACGGCTTTGTAATATTTACGTACATTAGTAAACTCTGTGGGTTGTTTTTGCGCGTCAGACAATCGTCAACCCCTGATAAGATGCAGCAGATCAAGGCGCAAGTAAATATAAATCAGAGGAATAATGATTTGGGAATTGGGGCTGCTATATTCTGTTTATTATTTTTTTCTTTCTTTGGTTTGTTTCATGGAGACATTTTTTACTGAAAGATGAATTCCTATGCATATTGATCATTTCCGAAAACGGAAGAATAACAGAAAGAAAAAAAACTATCTAACAGCTTTCTTGGTCTCGTCTACCTGTGTCGACCACATTATAAATACTGATTTCTTTCTAAATTACACTGGCAGACATTTTTGGTCACAGCCTGACACTGATAATGTTGCAACTTTCACACTGATATGATTTTTCATTCTTTTCTCCATAATCTTCTCTAAAATGTAAGAATGTTATCACGAAATGAACGCATCAAATATTTCTACAGGAGACAGTTTTTTCATTACATCACGGTCTCAGAGGACATGGCGTATGACTCTTCCTGCAAGGTGTCGCTAAAGAATAGTTATTTACTAAGCTTAAGATTTGGTAGAGTTTCAGAAATATGAAACAGGCAGTGAGAATCTAATTCTCTAGTAATAGTCAACTTGAAAATCTAAAATAAAACTAGAAAAAAGAAAAACATGTTATTACAAATAATATAATTTCTTCTTTTTTTTTTTTTTTTTTTGAATGGCAACAAGCTTACTAATGAAAAGACTAACAATCAGAAATAAGAGCCACACCTATTCAATAAGTTCTGATTAAAATATTTGTATATAAATACGCTAGCCCTTACTTATGTGAGTCACTTCCTGACATAACCTCAGATAAATAATGGACATTCCATTATGATTGCTAAGATATGAATGCATATGTTCAAATATTATACCTTGTTATCACCCCAGATAAATAATGGACAATATCGTTGTAATTATGAAGAAAGAAAGGGCAGAAAAAGAACATGCTACACGACAGAGGGGGGAAAAGAAAGCAAATATAGATAGATAGAAAGAAAGATGAGTGATATGAAATAGAAAAAGAAACGAAAGAAAGAAAAAAAGTTAAAACGTTACATATCAAGGTTGAAAACACAGTTACATAAGTATGGGTTGACTCTGGGTAAATAATAGGGAAGGCCGATTATTTAGCCTTGGTTAGGCAACCAGTCTAAGAGAATGAAAACTCTGAATTTAAACCAATTATATCCCGTTTAAAAATTGATCTTGTGTCAAATTCTGCTTGTAATGGGGGGTTTTGGTAAATATATAGAATTGGCATGAATTAAGAAATTTCCTTACTCGTGTGAAAGAACGCATCTACTATTCAAATCACTATCATTACTACTCAATTAGTATTATTTAGTAGTTATCTCCCTTGAGGCTGTATAATTATTGGAGTATTCACGATACAGAAAATACAGTATTTTTTATCATAGACCTAACGGAATTAAAAAAATTGTTCCATGCTCATAATGTACATAATATTAACACATTTGCACTAAATATAAACACCTCACAATATTCCTGTGTTGCTGTGTTAGTATGACATATTTAGGGTCCCGTTTAGCTTAGTCGGTAGAGCATTTGCCTAGGAAGAGCAGGATTCTTGGTTCTGAACTGAATAATCTTCTTTGTCGTGTGCAAGCGAAAATGTGATAGATTCACTCGCTGTTCGGTTGATACCGACAGTAGGCCACTTCACTTACAATAACACATATAGTAAGACCAATTCATTTACTATAGATACGAACAATTTTACTTTTTTCTTCGATGCAAGAAGATTACAAGAAAATAATAAAAGAATGAAAATAAGTGATGATCTTACGTAACAGTTTGTCTGATGCTCTAAATCAACGGACAGGACAGTGATTTACGATCGTAGGTCACTAGTTCAGCGAAGACGTAAATGTCAGGAAGAAAACATTTATTTCAAAAGATGTAGATAATAAAATAGCGGTTTTCGGGGAAGACGCCCGGCTTGTCTATGAAATTACATGGACTTCTTCAGACTGTTATAATCTGAAGCCAATACCCGATTGCTCAACCAATCATTCCACCCGTATCTTAGGAAGAAGAAGAAAAAAAACGATTTTCTCGAATAAATGTGCATTGTCGGTTTGCGTTAGCTTATACATGAATGCATTTTTTGGCTGGTGGCAAAGGTTTTGCATCTTAATAACAATGTTGCAAATATAGCTTAAGCTTTGAAATCTAAAAGACAAACGTTATCTAAACACTATCGGTGGGGCTTAGAATACACTGGATGTATTCCCCTGCAGAACGATATGACGCAAATTCTTCAACTTATTCAATACTAAAATAGGTTACCACTTAGCAACAGCAGTTACTATAAGCAATATGAGTCCTTTGTTTATAAAAAAGGAGTTGATTTTGTATTAAATGACTAGAAAAAAAAAACAGCCAGGACGGCGGCAGCCCAATTTTTCTCATAATTTATTTGTACCCATCAACAAAGAGTAGAGATATCCCTTTCAGTGGGGGTTGAATACACAGAAGGTTAAGACCACTTACTTAGAAAGAGGTGCCTTGGGTATAACACTAAATTACATCTGATGGTTAGAATCCAGTTCTAGGTATTTGGGGAGTGTGCCGAACCCTTACACTGTCATTAATACTAGATCCACGGTGACACCGAGAGTTAATAGCACCTTTTAATGTCCAATCTATGTTTTAAACAGATGAATTTGTAAATTATATGAAAGGATTAAGTAATACCACATAAAGAGGTGTAAATTATTTGTATAAAAAACAATTACTTGAAAGCTATATTTTACAATTAATTGTTTTTAGTTACTTGAAATCACATAACTGTTTATAAGCAAATTATTGTTATTAAATATAAATAGTATCTTGAAACAATTCAACTGGATAAAAAATATTAGTATTAGATAAGACTACGTGAAACTATAAAATGTGTGCAAATTATTATTATTAGATAAGAATAATTGATATATACTTTGTGAAAAAAATAATACATAAAATGTTAATTGATATATACTTTGTGAAAAAAATAATAATTGATATATACTTTGTGAAAAAAAAACATAAAATGTAAATATGAACGTACAATGTACACGATTCCCTAACCTGTAAGGGTAAAATAATCTCAGACGTTAAAATCAATATACATGTCAACCTATTATGTTGGTTACAAGTGATAAATGATTTTTTCACCATACAGCGATGGAAAACGAAATTTCAACATCATATAAGTTTTTAAATTCACTCAAGTTTAAACGCATAAATAATATATCTAAATTGCACTAAACGATCTCACATATAGATCGATACGTTCGAAAATAAGGTGTGTATTAAAATACTGTACTCCGTTTAAAATAAGCAACGTTCTTTTGAATGTTGAACTTTTATTTCTCGTTGGTATATATGTTTATGGTTTGAAAATAAATTATTGTAATAAACATTAAAATGTTCGTGATGGAAGAAGAAAATAAAAGTAATGAAAATGTGCACTTTCTAGCGTACAGTACGCAACCTACGAAATGGAAATATGTATTTTGTAAAAAGATACTAGAAAGAAAATATTCATATATACAAAAATATCATGAAATATTTCTTATCAATAAGTATCATTCTTTCAGGTGTATCTTTATTTTATGTAGCAAGCGTCAAATATTTGCACATGTTCATTTCTTTTTTATGTTGATATAATTTCCGTTTCTACTTTTGGAAGAAATACATACACGCACGCACACATGCATATATGTGTTTGTTCTTGTGTTTAAATGAAAACAGTACTAACAGAAATGAAGTTATGAAAAAGAATAAGATATAAGAATTCTTAGAAAAATGTTGAAATAAGGGAATCATTCCGAAAAATAAATTTTAAAATCGTATAAGGATGAGCTGGAAATGATTTAATAAACAGGAGATAATTATGAGTACCTTACAAATATATGTAGACGAGGAGTAGTAGTACCTGTTAGGGCTCCATCTATAGGTCAAATATATATGTTCGAAAATCATTTTATTAAATAGGAATACCCGATAACATAACTTTGCAAATTAATTGCATTAAAATAGTTACTCGAACTGTTATTATTATTATTAGCATGAAACCCTTTACTTGCA
Organism: Doryteuthis pealeii; assembly: GCA_023376005.1. NCBI lineage: Eukaryota > Metazoa > Mollusca > Cephalopoda > Myopsida > Loliginidae > Doryteuthis > Doryteuthis pealeii. The sequence continues at coordinate 126,719,113 of CM042138.1, read as the reverse complement.
AAGTATTAGTACCTGTTTGGGTTCCGTCTATAGGACAAATAGAAAATTATTTGTATCACAACTGTGTAAATTATTATTTGTATTAAGAACATGTACTTGATCCTATGGGTTTATTTTATTAAGTATCTTAGGGATGACTAGTTACTTGAAATCATATAATTATTTACAACCAAATCACAATTATAAATTAAGAATAATTAATTTGAACCATGTGATTGTTTATTGGTTATTAGTATTAGATAGGATTATTTGAAACTATACGAGTGGGTGACTTATTTTGATTAGAAAGAAATACTTGATATCGTATACAAATGATTATAGAAAAAAAGCTTAATTTAAAAATAAAATCAATTGAAAAGAGAAAATCAACTGTTTATAAAACATTTCGTCAGAAAATAACCCATAATAAGTTATGTTATTAAAAAATAAATCATACCACGACACTTGTAGGTTTAGTTTCTTTGTTTGATAGCATAGCATCTTAGTGGTTTATCTATTGCCACATCCATCCCTGGGGAATACGACTAGTAATAATACTATTTACAATATATAAGGGGGCCGAAGAGTACATAAATTTTCCATGAGAATTAGTCTGAAAGTGTACGTGATAGCGTGATTAGAGTTCGAACTCGATACTACTAAGTTGCACACCAGCAACTTAACCACTAGGCCTCGGGAAGTCTCCTCTTCGAATATAGGTAAACTACTGTTAAATGATATATCTACTTGTCCTTAATTGTATATATATATATTATGAGAGAGAGAGTCAAGTGACGCTGAAGCACTTCTTGTCATCAGATCATTAGATTTAATTTGAGACTGTTTAGTGCTTAGATGAATGACCACTTAGGAACAGCAGGTACTGTAAGCCGTCTAAGTACTGCGTGCAAGACTAAGAAACAACTTAGTAAATACCATCAGCAGGTGCTGTTTGTTGACTGATTTGTAGGCTACACTAAATTTGATATACTTATAAGATCATGTCAAACTGAAAGCACCGGTGTAGATATATATGTTTGAAAATTTTCCACCCAGTCGTGTTAGTATTGTATTTCTTTTATGCAATTTTGCTGCATTCACTCATTACGTGAAAAATGCTAATTCAAGAAAGGAATAAATTAAATAGTTTTAAGTCTGGCAAATAAGGAATTAGCTAATTTAAAATGTATTAAATTTAATACAAATATTTGTAGATAGAATCTTTAATGACAGTTTCTGTAATTAATTCCTTTCATAAAATGCTATGAATTGGCTTTTTCTTAAAATTTGTTTTTTGAGTAGGTGAGGGGATAAAAAAGATTAAGGATATTTCAGTTTATTTCAATGGTGAATATTGATTTGATATACGAGGAAATATGGTTACTAGGCAACGGGAATCTGTCTCATCCCTATCTATATCGAATTTCTATTCTGTTGTGCATTATCAATATTTGCCCTTGATATTATTTGCCCTCATGGAATTATTTTGTGCTGTCATTGAGGTTACAGCTTCGTAGCCATTCATAGGCTATCTCGTGTTAAATGCCCTTAGTTTGTCGCTTGACCTATACATATAGCTGTGTTTTTCTCAAATTACTTGTCCTATTATTATTATTATTATTATTATTATTATTATTATTATTATTATTATCATCATAGTAGTAGTAGTAACCAATATGAAGACAATAGTTCGAATAAAACAAAGCATAATAATAGCAAGTACACTGACTGAACTCTGAACAAATGCAATTTCAAATTCGTTTGACCTTTTCTTCCATTTTTACGACTTTGGTAACTTCATTGTTCTTCTCCAAAATATTCACGGTTTTAATGTTTTGGTATATCGCCAATAAATCAAATGCAAAGAAAAGCCCAATTAACATTGAACGATCTATCCTTCACACCTCATAGTAGCTTCATAGCAACAATTATTAATTAATTATACGGAAAGATTAAGAGAACGCAGCAAAGCATAAGTTCAAACGTACCAGTGCAGAAGCTAATAATGCAGTTAAGGCATTTAATTAGATTAAAGCTACCTTAATAACTAAGGCATCTTGTAGGAAAATAAAAAAGAGAAAAGAAATAGACTTAATAAAAAGAAAAATAACGAAGTAATCTTACCATGAAGCAAGCAAGCAAATGCCTGCGAGAACTAATTCGTAAGTCTAAAGAAAAAAAAAAAAAAAAAAAAACAAAACAAAAAAACAAGCAAACCTATATAGACAAATTAGGAACTTCACTGTGCTAAGTATTTTTTTAGCCTATTGTAGAAGCTCGAATGATGTCTGCACTCTAAACGTGTATTGATTTCTGCGGAAAGAATGGAGTGGATTAGATTAGAACTCCTTTCGTAGCTTACATGTTGACGTACAAGAACCATGTAAGCACATAGGTAATAAGTAAATGAAAACCTAATAACGTACTAAGTGTTTTGCACAAACAAGAAGGCAATAAAAGTTGGGAATTTTCCAATTCCGTAAGGATTTAGATAAATAAAAATGTATTAGATTTAATACAAATACTTGTAGACAAAATCTTTAATGACAGTAATTAATTACTTTGATCAAATAAATTTTATGAACTTATATGCTGCTGTACTAGGTCTAGTTCCATACCGGTCCTCGCCAACAGCGTATGAGTAGCACAGGGGTCTGTGCGGTAAAGTAAGGAGCTGATGGTAGGTGTGGCGCTCCATCTCAGATGCTAAAACAATCTCCTTGGTCTAGCGCAAGTGAAAAAAGGATAGACTCCCTCGCTGACTGGCTGATACCGACTCTAGGCCGTCCCGTCGACTTTTTATTTACTAGGTCTATTTAACCCAAAACTAGAGGGATGAGGGGTTTATATCTCTCCCAAGGGCGTTTCGTTTGAAAGACGATATAATAAGATAGATATGAACAGACTAAGATTGAAAATTAGGAAGGGACTGGATAGATAGATAGATATGAACAGACTGACTTGGATAGGTTTCGGTTTGGTTTCTTTGTTTAATAGCATATCAGCATTTATTGGTTATCTAATACCAAAGCCATCATTGTCGAAGAACAGTAATGGTTTGGTTTCTAAGGCATCTTAATTGTATTATGTGCGATTAGAAATAATAAAATCCTTGTTGAGAAGAAAATTCATTTTTATAAAAAAAAATTGTTCTTGTTGAATGTTTTTACTGGTGATAATATATTTGTAAAAATTCGTTCCAGTATTCTGAAATATATATGTAGTTAAGATTATTTACAATGAATTTGTAGACAAATAACTAAGGTTAGGCATTAAAAGTTGTCCCGGTTATTTTCTTATATTTAAAAAAAAAGCCACCAGGAGACGCTCGTTGCATAATGGTTATCTCGTAGAAAGTGGAATCATCTACCTGAATTAAAATCCTGAACGACACTGTATCTCACGCTAATAAACTTGGGAAAGATATGAATCCAACTATTCCCGATCCAACGATGCGTAAATAGTACTGCAGGCTTGACACTCTACTCTTGTTGTGGCTACTAGTCTAGGAGAAGGAACACTGAATTTAAACGAGTTAATGATCCGAGAGTACATTTTGTTCCTACCCAAGACACGATACATGAGTAGCACCCTATCCCGTGACAAAACCAGTTTATGGAACCTGTGCATGAGTGAGCACCACTACAACCACCGCGCCCATTTCCCTTGTTACTCTGTCTGAACAATAGAAGAACATTTACAAAAAAGTCATCGGGGCGGCCTAATGTCGGTATTAGCCAGACAGCGAGGGAGTCTATCCCCTTTTCACTAACGCTAGACAAAGGAGATTGTTTTAGCGTCTGAGGCGGAGGGCAACACGTACCATCAGCTCCTCATTTTACCGCACGTATCCCTGTGTTACGCGTTGTAATAATGATGTCGAAATGGTAATTCTTGGGCAGTCTCCTACTTAGTATTCATACGTATACCGAATGTTGGTGATCTAAGGGTTAAATTAACCGTAATCCGTTTAGCAAATCCGTTACGTTTTCCATCCCTCGCAACAAATTCCTCGGGCTTTTTCGAGACTCAAAATATTTCCTCTCACTCCGTATTCTTAAGACTTTTCACCTTAGGTCCACGCGTGGAATAATCTGCTTAAGCGTATTAAATCTGTGCAGTAACATTTTTATTTAACTGATCATATATATATATATATATATATATTGGAAGTGCGTGGTGAAATGGTTATCGCCACAAGAAATGGACACGACGACACGAGTTCAAATCCAGGAAAAAGCTGCTTGCTTTTCACATACCGCTATGGTCATTGGGAAAGGTATGAATCCAACTATTTCATTCGGCTGTGGGTGATTAACAGATCATACTAGGCTTTTTAACCTTGAGTTTGCAACCAATTAATGTTTCTTTTGTTTTACGGCATATCAACCTCAGTGGGTCATTTAATGCCAATAAAGTTTTGTAATGAATCAATTCTTAAATGGATAATACAATTTTTTTTATAAATACATTTTTCTATTTAACCCATAGATGGGACCCTAACAGGTACTACCACTCCGGGTCAACGTCATTCCCAGGACATGTAGACCCGCAGTCACCGCCTTCTAGCACCCATATGATAAAAAAAGCTGGGACTTGTTGCAACCAATTAAGGAGAACGAAAACTGAATTCAAACCTGTTAACATACTCATAAGAAAAATATATTGTATTACATGGTTGGTATATATATATATATATATATAATTTACCAACCATGCAATATAATATATTCTCACGTCACGGTTTTACTGACTAATAAATATTTGATGAAATCAAAAATGGAATGTCATACTACAAAATAAATATTAATGGAACAGAAAATAAGCAATGCAATTATTCTATTTACCGTGCTTGATAATGAATACACAATGATACCTTGACTTACAAGTGCATCAATTTCCGAGTTTTCCGAGTTACAAGTTGTCACTCGATATTTTGTTTTTGTTTTTTGGCTTTGTGCTTAGAGCTAAAATTTAAGGTACGTGCTAACTTCATATACGCTTAAGTTAATAAGTCCACTAAAAAACAAATTTCTATATTTATTACGCCAAAGAAAATTACCATTTAGAAGAACAAACATTAAAACATATTGCAGGACATAATTCTTTACATTCCATTATATCTATACATATATAAAGGGCAGTTGTGTATATATGTATATCCGGAGGAAACTTCAAAAATAAAACAATTAACGACTAAATAAATATATATACACATTAAATATTACCAGGGCTTGATTTTTGAGCAAAAATAAGGAAGATTTCATTTATATTTGGGAAGATGTTTAAAAGTTCAAATTTGAAAAGTAACGGAAGAGAAAGTCATTAGCGAGTTATTTTGTTTACCTTTTTTTGTCTGTTTTGTTTTTTTGTTTGTTTTTTTTCGTTTTTTTTTTTCCTTTGAAACATGATATTGATTGATTGAATTAACTGCATCATTTATAATTTTTCTAAAAATTGTAAATCATTGAATGGAAATTTCTTCCTATATTGTTATATATTTCCGTGGGGATTTTTATGGGGCAACCAGCGAGGACCTCACTCATTCTTTTTTATTTAAACACACGTAACAAATAATTAGGGTATATTTATTTGGGTGGTAGAAACCTATTAATGGCATTTTATTTATTTCAATGCGGAGAATTGATTTGGTACACTGATTTTGATCTTTTTATCTGGGCATATTTAACTTAACCTTTAGCATCTCACTTGTTGCAATGGTATGCAAGCTCGAATAGCAGACCATTACTAGGAAAATGTGTAATGCATGTCCAGTTATAATATACTATATATTACGTAAAATTAATTTTAAAGGCTTTGATAATAAATATAGAATATATCTATTTTCCCATTAAAAATGAAGACAAAAACGATTGTTAGAATTTAAACAATATTATACCCTAAGTATTCATTTAGAATATCTGATATTTAGAGACCTACACAGAGTTACCACATCTTTAACTGCATAAACTACTCTTGAGAACTTTATGTATACGCGTTTACCTTTTAAATATAGTTAAGATTACAGTGATTGAAAGATAAAATCGTTAGATCAAAATTTGATTCATCAGACATTCTACGGAGTTTTAAACCAAATGGAAATACATTTTTTAAGTGGATGAAGAATACGACTATATTGATGGTTTCAATATTCAGGCTTTTCATGATATATAACAAATTATCTTTCGAACATTCGGGCCACAGTCAATGATTTGTGTGTAGAGTAGTGGATCAAGCGTAGAAGTTTGAACTTCAGTCACGATATTGTATTCACTTTCGGATTTATACACGTGAGAAAGCCATGATTTAACAGTTTGTTCGTATATATCTTGGTATTAATTAACCCATGGATTTTGGTATGCAATTAAAGAAAGAAGCCTGATAATGAATTATAATACAATTATTTTTCAAGTTTTCCACTTAGAGTTTATCCTGAGGTTACTTTTTCTTTTCTTTCAATAACTTTTCTCGCTAAATATTAATTGTATTTTCTCCATCAGCTTTCACATTCCTACGCGAATTGTTTACTACTCCATGAGATTTATGAACTTTCCTTTAACGTCTTTCATTTTGTTCAAAGGAAATTCTTCCCGGGAGCCACAAAGATGTCTAAAACAAGAATAATTACCAATATAAGTCTTCTAACTTCCAGAATAAACAGTAACTTATTTAAACCCGATTTCACTCACCAAGGAAAATAGCAGCTTACTAGGAAATAGACAAAAATAATATTTCGTCGTACCCATATTTTCTGCACTTAGTTTAGTATGGCAAATTTCCAAATTTAGGAAACAAGTGTTAGGAAACGCCAGGTTCTACCTACCAAGAAAATCGGTTTTCGAAAACATAGCTTTTACTTTCTCTCAAAGATCGATCTTTGGTTCAAATGAGATATACACACATATTCCAACTAGGAAGAAAAACTTAATTCCTTTTTTTACTATGTTTAGGTCAATCGAGCACAAAGTGGGCACCTTTGTTCCCATGGGTGCAATGGAAGGGAGCAGAGGGAGCATAGGGCCGGCAGAATTGATTTTCCTTCAAAATTACATTGAGCTAAAGCCAAAGTTGAAAAAGCATATGGTTATATATATATATATATATATATATATATATATATATATATATATATATATATAGCTGCTACTCTTCACTTCATATTCAAGATATATTTTATTTCCGATAACATCAGACTTTGTAGAGTGAGGTGAGTTCACTCATATTTATTCAAAACAAAGAAAAACATAGAAAATTAATGATGTCGGTTATTTTGTTTAACCCTTGTGGTCTATCCAATACCATATATATATATATATATATATATATATATATATATGATTATGCTAATAATTTATAAGTAAATATTTTCGTTTGGTTTTACAAACTTGTAGAAATAAATTTCATTAACTACATGTGTACTAATAAATTGATAATATTAGACTGGTTTTTGATCCTCGGCCATCGCCTTTGGTTTGGGTGCTTGCCATGATATCAATTTAAATAATACCACTGGTACTATTATATATCGGATGGGGCCTCTTCGACCGCCCGTGTAGCCGAAGAAAGATCCAAAAAGGAGTGTTTTATGCCAAGGGGCGACTTTGTACCCGAGTCAGGAATTGCTCAGATACCACAATTCTATCCTCGGGCATTACAGATCAACTCCCACATTAAATATGTGACCCCATAGTTTGGTTTTACTCATCTGCAGAGATGAGGTCGGCGTATTATACAGCCCAAGGCATCAAGAAGGAAAATGAACTAGAGCCACAAAACGTATATTCCATTCCACGTATTCAACAAACTTCTTCGCACATCATTTCTCAAGTTTCTTCAAGTCCCAAGGGAAAAATAAAAAAGGGTATTTATTTTTTATTATTTAGCACCTTTCGCTCAAGGTTATTTTTATCTGTGAAATACGTACGCTTTTTCAAGTATAAAATGAGGTACTTTTCCAAATTTGCAACGGGCCTTATTCAAGGTGGTAAACTCGTGGCATAGAGGCAAAAGTGCTGGACTGGAGCATTCAAGTAAACGAACTCGAACTTCAGTCATGCAAAAACTTTCACTTTCGGATTAATATGATTGGGAAAGTCATAAACCACTCATCCTCCCAGCTATGGGTTAAATTGTGCCACTACTATTTTAAAAGAATGGATTTAGCATTGTATAATTCACTGTACGTCTCATTGAAGATTTACTTCTTTAATTAGACATACATATGCAATTCAAGAGAACAAGAAAACCTTATGAAAAAAGAGGCGTGTGTTCCCTGTATCTATTTAGCTAATGCTCTCAGCAGGATTCTAAATGAGGTCATTTTAGGTGGAGTTCAGCTGGTTTTGAATTCAGAGTTTTCTTTCTGCTAGACAGGAGCCAAAGATTCCAGTCTGGCCGACTATTTACCCATAGCTGGAGGAATAAGAGAATGATTCATTCAATTTCCAAGAGCATCAGTACGAAGTGAAACACAATTAGCCACGTCCAGGATTTGAACTGAGACGTTCAATTTCCTACGGAGATAACTTACGTCTGTTAATTGTACGTGTATGAACGTTAGGTATCTGATCGGATAGTGACAGTCCAAACAGATTGGACACTACAGACTGGCATGTTACCTCCGATTTACCTCTTCAATGAGACATGCAAAAGTATGAAAATAAGCAAATAAGAATGAACTTTTACTATAAAATAAACGGTGATGGTTATTATCATAGAACATGCATTAAGGGTACCAGAATTCAAATCCTGGACAAAGCTGTTGTATTTTACATAGAGCTAATATCTTTGCGAAAGCTATGCATCTAACTATTTTCCCTACAGCTATGGTTAAATAGTAGTGTGGACAGGGTTATTTAACCCTGGCCTGGCAACAGGTTTAGAAGGAAAAATCTGAATGCAAACCTCTTAAACCCTGCTTAGAAATTGACCTTGTGTCACACCCTGCTCTTGTGCAATGGTTAGTAAAAAATAATAAATGAGATACTCTTTAAAAAGAAATAATGGGAGGTCTTGGGGGAAAAACAATTGTAGAGCAAATTGACCACAATTTGCTGATTGGAATCCGTCGGAAACTGTTTTTTTTAAACCAACTCTTTCGGCATGCCATTTTCGTACTTAACAGGAAGATTTGCCTCACGAAATGTTCCAAAAGTGTAATCTCTATATCAGGCAGACAAAGAAGAAGCCTTAATAGACATAAAACATCACCTACAGAGGAACAATAGATTATGTTTAAATGTAACATTACGTGAATACTGACACACATGTCTAATTATTTACTAAGCTTCGTTTAGTTGTGGAACCCCATGTGAATAGATCTTCCTGATATGTATGTTCTACTTGATAAAGTTAACTCACACACAAATGAAGATATGTACCCAACCCATTCACCGCGGGTAGGATGTGATACAAGGTTGCAAGTATAAAACATCCAGTGAAGTTCAACCTGTTGTTCATTAGTAATGATCTGCAAGTCTAGTTGCTAACCATAACAATACGATGGGACACACAGGCAGACACAGATGTATGTCTGTCTCTGGAGCCTATCACCGCCCAAACCGATGGACACAGGCAGCTATAATTTGGTTTATTATTCCCGTCATAACATAAATTAATATCTAATCCCTAATCGAATTATTTGTATTAGACCACAGAACAAATATTCCGCGTTACTTTTTATGTGACCGCCATTTACCCCTCAAACACAAACACACATCACATAGGCATATCAGCATACATTTTTATCCTACGATCACTTTACACAAGCGACTTCAGAAAGAATGGTATGTTGCCTATTTCATGTAATCTATTCAATTTAATGTTTGATATAACCTTTTCGAACGAAACTTAATAATATGTAATTCTTAATGTGTAATGTTACATTTTTTTTAATTTTCAAGGAAAACAATTATAAAATATATGATTCAACTATTTATTCGAATTTCATAAACAGCATTATTTTATGGTTTTATTTTTTTTACTAATATGTATCAATGAAATACAATTTATTTCCTTTCTTCCTTGTTTTTACTTTCCTTACAAAAGCTCTCACAGAACTTTACACACTGTTTTTTTTTTTCATTATATCCAAATCTCATTGAAAAAACAAACAAAACTTTTTTTAATAAAAACTGGCAAAAAATTGAATCAGATAAATCAAATTATTCTTTTATAAATTCCAATAAAATATGTTTCAAAAATTAAATTGCAAATATTGTTTCTCAATTTGCAATTTTTTGTATATTTATTTCTAATACACGACAAGAAAAAATTCTTATCTGTGTTTTTTTATATTTTTTAAAAATTATAATCGTTTCTCTGTGAAATATCGTTTTCTTCCTACTTAAAAAAACGATTTAAAACTTTTTATATACTTAAAAAGGAAAACATTATTGAATTGAAATGGACAGAAAGGCAGGAAATACATCTTCAATAGTCATGAGTAAAAAATATCATAGTAAATTTGAATTTCGAACCTAGTAGAATAACAGACTGTAAGACATGACACAACACCTGGATATATTATCCTTAAATCCAGCTGCCTTGCCGTTAAAGAAAGATGACTTAGAGAAAAGGCCCTAAAATAGACCATGTTATATCAACACTAAACAGATAGTGACTTATTCTTGTACAACTGCTGGTCGTCTCGGATAATAAGATGGATCGCTTATATCTGTGATAACGCTTTGAAACTCACTTACTCTGAATATGTATTTGGCAAGATTAATAAAAAGAAAATAATACACACGCCAATAACACTGTTTATTTGGAATATAAAAAAAACACAAATATCTGGAAAAAAATCGAGGAAAATTTACCAGGTGTGTTAAAAATTATCTAGGTTAAAATTCTATTTACTAAGTCAGAAATAAACAATGAGCGAAACGTATTCTTTAAAATATTTCTCTTGGGTATTAAAAAAAGCATATCTGAAGGTTTTCTTCTTTTTTGACAGTGGTAGAACCTTTAGTGTCCGATTATTTTCATACTCCACATATCCTTAAAACGTAACATAGAAATCTTTTTATTTCAGAAATCAAGACGATGTACAAAGCTGGATTAGTGGGCATGGCAAGTTCAACATTTGCCAATAAATTTTGGAGAGTCTCCGTGGAGTAGTAGTTAACGTGTTTGACGGCGATACCGTCGTTCGGGATTTCGAACCCCAGTCACGCTATTACGTTCACTTCCGAACTAATAATCTTTGGGGAAAGGTTTGAACCCTCCCATCCCCCAGATATAAGTTAAATATTACCACAACTGTTCTTTAACAGGACTGAACAACATAAGATAGGCCACAAACATTGATATGCCCTTAAACAAAGAAAACTAACCAGTCATTTTTTGATTGAAATATATCGAGATTGCCTTCATTGAAATAAGAAATGATTCGTCTAGACTATGTCACAATGACTATGCATCATTACTTGACTATGAATGTGTCTCTATTGTGTTCAGTATGCTAATTATGTCGGACTCATGTTTAATTTGTTCGCGTGACACAAATGCTAATTCCAGCTCGACAGGGTTTGCAAGAAATGTTGAACAAACTTATTGCATTTATTCAGATAATGTTGGTTGCGTGTTGATCATGGACGAATTGGTTAGAATAAGGCCAGTCTTACGTGAATTGTGACAGTTAAATTTATATTCATTTCTTCTGTCCAGTGATAATATTTACATTTAGAATTTAGAATGTTTATGCTTATATATATATGTATTCTCACATTTGCTTGATTTCACTTTTCCACACAAAGCCATCATACCTTGATGAAGGGTGAATGTTCACCCGAAATATAATAAATTGAACCAGGGACAGAACAACAGCTGGATATTGAAACTATATATATATATATATATATATATATATATATATATAAGAAGGAAAGAGAGAGAGAGATAAAGAGGAAGAGATAGGTTTACCAACCCCATCGCACAAGTAGAATGTGACAGGAGGTCAATTTCTTAAGCCGATTATAAAAGGTTTGAATTTAGAGTTTTTCTTCGCCTAAAACGGTTTCCTGATCAAGGTTAAAGAGCTCAGTCTGGGCTAATATTCAGTAGCTGGAGGGGGAATAGTTTGATATATATACCTTAAGTTTATTAGCAGTATGCGAAATGCAAATTGTGTCGTCGAGTATTTGAAATTTATTTGAAATGTGAGGAAATTTAATTTTGATAAGTAATATTGAATATAAACAAAAATACAGAGAGGTATGTTAAAATGATTTCAAAGAACAATTTTTAATATCATGACCTCAAAGAAACCCCGTTTCCTTAATTTTCCAATGAAAGAATTTGGGTGCTACAAAAAATTGTAACCTGAACCCAATTTTAGGAAGAGAAGGACAGAGTCGTTGGTAACAAATGAAAAATACAAACGTTCTATTACTATACGTTTCATTTTATTTGAAACTGATTAAAAATTAAGACATGATTTTTCTTACCCAGTCAAAAAGAAATGGAGACGATCTTTCATTTAATAACCAGTTATCCATCCCTAATTTATATTATAAATTCCTCGGTTTTATTCTTTGAGAGTCCGTTGTCAGCTGATTCTCTTCTAGTCTGGATCCCAACTGACTTCTAAATTATTAATATATCTCTCAGATTCCAGGTAACTGTGCTTAGCTCCCTGATTCCCAACGTGGGACAATTTTAATTTTTAAGAGGGGCAATTTGAGAATAATTTATTAACTGAACTTTTTCTAGTGGGTCTGTGTGACTATGATGGTGAATTAATATAGTATAAATTCAAGGAAATATCAATATACACGTGTAATCACATAATTTAAGGCAGAGATATCAATTTTAGGGGTACTTGATAACTATCGGTTGCTCGCCTATGCTATTTTTAGACCAAGAGAATTATATGTATTCGTATTTTTCCGAATATACTGTTATGTAGTCCATCATTACAAGAGTGGTTAAGTTTTGAGGGCATGATATGAGGGCTGCTTTATTTTCTTGGGCATGATTGGATGGTTGGTACTTCTGGGTGAATAGAAATTCACTATTTCAATAATGATAATTATATCTCACACTGGCGGGTATCAGAATTTCAGAGATGCTTAAATCAATGAAAGATATATTAGCCAGTAAACAGGTGTTCATTTGATTTCCACTATTTTGAATCTTAGAGTTTTGCTTCGGCAGTCAACACCTTTTCTACAAGTGTGTTGATATGTTAGTATTATCAATCGAAAACTCTGAATGGAAACCAGACGTTAAACTGCTTAAGAATTCATTGGAAATGGAATTGGTGAGCTTAGTTCAAATTTTCAATTTTTGAGGTGTTTGTATTTCACTTCCTGCTAATTCGTTTTGAAAAGACATGAGCCCATCTTTTCTCACCCAGCTATGGGTAAATAATAGGACAAACTGTGTTCTTTAGTTGTTTTCCTTCTCCTAGACGGGTTGCCTTAAAAAGAAGTAAAAACTGTATTTTATGGTAACTTTTCGGTAGTTTTGGAGAAATATCTAAATGGAAACTACTCTTTGATGCTGTGTGCTGTCTGAAAAATCCTGGTAGCAACACCCCACACAAATTAGCTGTAAAATCTTTTCACCGAGAGTATTTGTTTTAATTTCGCCCTAAATAGTATGCATCATCTCAAGAAAAAAAGAAAGATGAAATAAATAATCTTCAGGTTTAAATATAACAAAAAGAAAGAAAGGATGCGTGAAGAGAATACAAGAAGGAAAGAAAGAAAGAGTCAGGAGAATACAAGAAGGAAAAAAAGGTGTGGAGAGAATAAAAGAAAGATTGAGTGGAGAGAAGGAAAGAAAGAAAAATCAAGAGAATACATGAAAAGAGGGAAAGAAAGAAAGAAAAAAAAGAAGTTCTATGAAAAAAAAAAAAAAGAAAGTCAAGTATATGTAAGAAAGAAAGAATCTTCGAGAAAAAGACAAATGTGCACAGGATGCTAGGAAGCTGAAAGCTGATTCTTTTAATTTCAGGAACAACCAAAAAGTCTGTTGGTACTAAATCAGACATTGTACAGAATGTACAAAAACATTCCTCAACAGATAACCGAATATGTGGGTAAAAATATCATAGCAAATTGGATTTTCTTGATTGGGTAGAACACCAGACTGTAAGACAGGACACAAAATGTCAACCTATTATTCTCAAACCCTGTTGCCTTGTCTTGGAAGCTTGAAGGCTTGTAGAAACGACCCTAAAATAAACTGTGTTTTATTTACACTGAACAAGACTTCGAATTTCAACTCATTCTAGAAACATGTTGTATTTAATCAACATTGATTAAAAATATTGTTTACATTTTTATGGATTTGAACATCTTTAATCGTAAAAAGAAAAATTACTGAATGAAAATTGAAAGAAAGGCATAAACATATACCCTATTCATGGTGAAATATCATTGTAAATTGGGATTTATAGACTTGAGTAGAAACCCGATTCAGTAAGTATTGTCTTTAAATCTCTGAAATCTTAGAAAAAAGGCCTTAAAATAAACAGTGTTATATCTACACCAAACAAATAGTGAACTATTCTGGCAACATGTTATATCTTGTATATCTACTGGTCGTCACAGATATCAAGATTGGTTGTTTATATCTATAATAACGCTTTCGAACTCAGTTAATCTGAATACCTGTTTGCCGAAATGTAAATACTAACATGAAAATAATACACCTGTCATAAACCCTCTGCTTATTTACAACTGTGTAGTAGTCTAAATTTATATTCAAAATATTGAAATTTCAAGTAAACTTCGGTCTCAATAATTTGTATGTCACCTCCGAGATTAAGAAAACTCTTAAGGGTGATTTTACTCAATTCAATTTTTTTCTAAAACTATGAAATCTATAATTATTTGGTTTGCATATAATAACGAATATGTATATGCCTTTCCCAATGATTAAGGAACATGGCTATTTTTTCCGTTACATAATAAAAAAAAAAAATCAAAATACACATTCGTATTTTTTCTAATTGCCACAAACACTTCCCATTTTTTCTAATCTATATACATTTTCCAACAACTCCAAAGTTTTCATCAGAATATCATTTCGTCAAATATACTACTAACACCAGAAGGATGATGTCTATGCTTACATAATGCATAATGTCAGAATAAGGTTAATACCTCCTTAACATAAACATTTTACTCATATCTATCTGTATATCTTACCATTTATTATAATGTAGCTATGAAACGTGTATATTTTATCTAATGAAACAGGAATTCAAGATTTTAAACTTTTTGTCGGTTAATGTCAGTGTTTCAAACGGATTTTTCTTCGTCAGCTGAGTGTTCCTACTTCAATACCACTAAATTCATATGGTGCATGGTCTAAAAAATATATTGCTTTAAATTAGAAATATTTCCATGATCTTAGTTCTTCTATTGTATCGGTAGGTATAGGCTTCTTCCTCAATCTGGCTTTGGTCTGGAGGTTTGACGATATATTTGTGGATTATGAAAATACTACCCTTACAAAAGTATCAAATGTTTAATTCAAGAAATATTTAGGCTACTTCTCTTTATATCTTCATTAAATGTCCTAATAATTTTATTAATGATTAGATATTTGTAGGTGTGCGTGTTCATGTGTCATATATATACATCTAAATTTTATGGATACTACATATATGTATGTATGTGTGTGCACCTGAATAATACTGATTGTTTACGTAAATGTGTGCACCTGAATGGTATGGTTTATGTATATATATATATATATATATATATATATATATATAATATATATATATATATATATATATATATATAACTGTTTACTGATGTCATAAAGAATAAGAAAAGGAAACCTTTTTTGATCGTATTGCCAACAGCGGTTTTAAGTGTCTTAGGAAGAGTATCTTGTCCTTTAAAATAAACTCTAGAAGTGAAGTTCTATGAACTGTCAATTGGGATGCCTTAAAACGCAAGGCTAACGATAACTACACCACTTGTATCTGAAGACCTTCAAAGATATAGCATAATTGAAATACTCCATATGTAGTGATTCAAATTTACAGAAACTCTGGAGAACTTTAACACCAACATCATATTGTTTAGAAACGAAACCGCTTTAGCATAACTTATATAAGCCTGATATAAACAACTATTTAGTTGACGAATTTGCATATATTGCCGAGATATCCCAATATGTTTAATATTGACCAAGAATCCTTTTAATTCTCAAACAATCATCCTAAAATAGAAGTCATTTGTTCTCATATAACAAACATTTAAAATGTAATTCGCAAAGTATTCAACATTAAGATCACGTTGCATTCACGAATAAACACTTAATGCGTAAGACGAAGACTTTTGAAGAAGGCACGAGAAGAATATAAGTTTTAAATTGAAGGTGCCTAATTTCAGACGAAAATAAATGTCTTTTAAACGTGATGAGACGAGATTATGTATTTGTACGCCAATTACTCTTTTGTCTTAAACTGACTGTCTTACTCGAAATAGAATCAAACGGACGCGGAACACATAAAACGTCACAGTTGTATCTAATCAATATCATCTCTTCTCTAGTCGAGGTTAGAATCAATGACTTTTACATTACACTCAGAATTGTCTTTTTATACTCTTTCATATACTGTCATTATTTTCATTTATAAAGCACAGACATAATTAACAGGTGTTGTTTCAGTAATTTCTCAGCTGTCTTATCCCGTGTGTCAATGTAATTACAATTATCGGCTAAAATCTTTTATTTTTATTTCAGTGGGAAAATGTCCTTTGCATTAATTTGAAGAAACTGAAGTCACCTAGTTTTTTTTTTCACTTTGTGTTGATTCAAAAGAGATTGAGGACAAAGTGTATGTTTTAATTATTCGAAAACGAATGATTAATGTTAACCCCTCTCAGACTGGGTTTATTTATAAGATTTACCCCGTTTTTTTAACGTCTAGTTGTTTCTAGTGTGGTACTATCTAACTCATAGCTGGGAGACTATAGGCTATCATACCTTTCCCAGTGGTATAAGTCCGTTAGTGAAAGTAATGTACTAAAGTAAACATATATATATATATATATATATATATATATATATATATATATATATATGTGTGTGTGTGTGTGTTGGTGTGTGTATTATATACATATGATTTATTTACACATGGGTGTGGAGAGAGAGAGAGTATTGAAAAATTCAAAAATAAAACACCCCACAGTCCGTTAGGTTTGGTCTCTTTCGCCTTGAATTTCAATTATTAATTCTCCATTTTCTTTATAGGATGGAAATATATATGTATAAATAGAATTCTAATTGAAACCATTCAATCCTTTCTAAATAGAAGCATAACTATAATCATAGCCTGATATCACCACAACAACCTAACGGATCAACTTGTAGTCTCGTATAATAGATATAAAAGATATATTTGATATGTTTCAGCAGTGCTGTCTATAATCGTGTCATAATTGCAGTGAAAGTCAAATATCTATATCGCTTCAAACATGTTATCAAATTGAAGAAAGATGTTCAATTTGTATTAGACATTTACGATCTAATAACGCTTGTTATGCAAATGAAATTATATTATCTCTCGATGAAAAATCTACAACATATCTCGATAATTTCAAAATGTGAATAATTATGCTTGATTGTATTACCTTTATTGTATAGATATACACATGTATATACAATAAAGACAATGCCCTATGAGACAATACGTTATATATATATATATATATATATAACGTGTATGTGAGTGTGTCTGTATGTATATTCATATAACGTGTTGTTTCGAATTGTAAATATCAAAGTTGTAACTGAGCCATATCTCAAAGCGCACACGCACACACAGTATATATATATATATATATATATATATATATATATATATATATATATATATTCATAACATTTCGTTATAAAATAGACCCGGACGGGTTGTTATGCCGTTAAGATCTATCAATAAAAAAAAACAATTATTATGTATAAATATCTTTTATAATTTTCTTTCTTCCGCTTTCGAGCTGACCTCGAAACCATAGAAGTTAAAGGGCTAATCCCTGCATATATAATACCATAATTTATATCAGGAACTTTGCTCAGTTGTATACAATTGACGTATGAGTCTGAGAAGAGATGCTCAGTCAAACGGTTGATGCTGCGAAGAACTGAATCAGTGAACTGATTTCAGGCAACAGCTGGGACAGTGCACATTCTCTTCGAACTAATACAATAGCATTGGAACTGTTTCTGCTCTTCCCAGTAACAGGTAATTGCAGATTGAAACCTTTAGACCAATATAAATGTGATCCATTATGGTTGTTCAATAATGAGGTTAAGTTAGTGTCTGTTCCTTGTTATTGGTAATGTGCAAACCTGTACACTGTATACCTGTGACTTCTGAGAGGTGATGGGCACCGCCGTATATCTCCCATTGCTTTGATAGATTACAGGAAAGGGAATAACGGGCATATCAATTCGTTGATCTGAGAGGTTACTGTAAGCATCATCCATCCAGAAGTGCATATTTGTGAAGCGCAGTATCAAGCCCCAATTTAACCACTGTCCTTCGAAATAAAATAAGTGAATATCATAACTAAACTATCTAATAGGTTCCGTTTTATTGCATTGTAAATCTATCTCCTGTGATTAAATCTAAGTGCAGGTGCATACGTTAATTACAATTTATCACATCTCGCTGCTGTTAAATCTGATAAAGAATGTTGGGAAATTTCCAGATGCATTTTAAAGACCAAAATGATATAAAGATCTATGTGATTAAAGAAATGTGAAAGTAAAATATATATATAGTAAAGTCAGTGTAACAAAAAGTCGTTGGGGCGGCCTAAAGTCGGTATCAGCCAATCAGCGAGGGAGTCTATCCCCTTTTCACATGCGCTAGACCAAGGAGATTATTTTAGCGTCTGAGGTGGAGCGCCACACCTACCGTCAGCTCCTTACTTTACCGCACAGATCCCTGTGCTACTCATACGCTGAGTTGGCGAGGACCGTTATCGAACTAGTAACCTTGTGGTTTCTAGCCGAACGCTCTACCGACTGAGTTAACCCCGGACAGTGGGAGAGTCTATCTTCCTTTTACTAGTGCTAGACCCGGGAGATTTTTCTTGGAACTGAAGACAAGCACTGCACCTACCATTAGTGCCCTAATTTATCACACAGATCCAAGCCGTCATACTCATGCACTGAGGACCGATATCGAACCCTGAACCCTGTGGTTCTGTTATAACTTGAGTATCAGAGTTAACAGAGAAATAAAAGGAATAACGAGTATTAAGAATAGTTTTTTAAGGGTTTACTAAGCAAAGATACAAGGGAAACAGTTATTAGTAATTGCTAGGTTTAATCAACAAGTTCCATGAGATCTCGTTGTTTCTCTCTTCCGAGGTATCGACATACATTATTTATAGGAAAAACAGACGATAACATTATCATGATTTAGGTACTATATAAATTGGGGCACTATGCGGATACTCTATCGAGTGGGCTAAACCGGTTCTTTAAACATATAAAAATAAAATAAGCTGAAATATACTGAATAATAATTATGTTCCTAAAGATGTTACTTTTGAAAAACGAACCTGATTTTCCCTTGGGATATCAGTGTGAATCTGTTGTCAAAACCCTCAGATTTAATTATCTTCTTTTTTCACTTAATTGTTGGAATATCTCCAATATTCTGACGCCCTGTTGGTGGATATTCTAACAATCTGACAGTATCCCCTGCAGAGGGGGAAACCACGCCTCAAAAGGGTGTCCTGATTAGGACACTAAATGGCATATAATAGTTGGGTTCCATTTTTGTAGTAAGCAACGCAAAAAAATTTGGCTTACTCTCAAGTTATATTGAAGCTCCCGCTAGATCACTGAAGTTAAGCAGCTATCAACCTGTTTAATACACAGATGAGTGATAATTTAAGAATCAGCTGATACTGTTAGAACTGAATAGAAAACTGACTTGATTCGCCAGTAGGTGACCCGAAAAGGGTTGATTTATCATAAAACAATCAACCACCTGTTTAATACACAGATAAGTGATCATTTAAGAATCAGCTGATACTGTTAGAACCTGAATAGAAAACTGACTTGATTCGCCAGTAAGTGACCCGAAAAGGGTTGATTTGCCATAAAACAATCAACTAAACAAAACCATTTGTTGTACGCAAGATGATGGCGCATTAGAAAACAATACCGTAACCAGATAGTTGAATTAATTTCACTCGGTTTGCAAGGATTTTGATTAACAGGCAAGGTCAAGTAAGTCTAAGATCGTAGATTGCAAGACCGTGTTCCAATTCATAGCTAAATTCGGAGAGAATCAGGCGAGTTCAGAACTTCACAGTCCAGTTTGGTTTATCACCCTCAGGATCTCAGCACAATCATACGAAGCTGCTGAATTCTGCTCACGATACCAATATTTGCATAAAATAACCCTGAATTCGTTGACATCCGTTAAATTCAATCAATCACGTTATCAAAATATTGTAAAACTTTTGACTCACCCTAGAACTAAGTATTCTTTTCAAATAAAAAAATCTGACAATATCATTATTTACCAAAACAGCTGCTCAAATCAGAATCAGACTAGAGTATGAGCCTAGAAGCATTGGCCTCTGCGTCAATTCATATAAAACCGAGTTTTAAACCATATTGATGCATATCTACACTCTATGGTAAGCCTCTAAAATTCGTAAAACAGTTCTCATGTCTAGGCGGTAGTATCTCATCTACAGAAAGCAATGTTAATGCACGCATAGAAAATACGTGGATTGCTATAGGCAGATTATCAATGATATGGTAATCTGATCTCGCTGATAAGAAAAAGCCAGAAATCTTCAAGAAGTAACAGTGTCAGTGCTACTGTACTGATGCATCACTTGGACCCAAATAAAGCTCCTACAGCAGAAGCTAGATGAGAGCTGCATATGGACACTACATGCTGTCTTGAAAAAATCTTGGGAACAGCACCCCACAAGAAAACAGCAGTACGACCGCTTGCCTCCTATTACACAGTGTGACTAAGAAGACATGATGGACACTGCTGAAAAAGCAAGGACGAATTCATAACACGTTCTCTTGGATACAGCAGTATTAGCTGACCAGTAAAAAATCTATATCAATCAGCTCTGTATGGATTCTAGATGTCGTGTAGAAGACATGTTACTGGCGATGACAGATTGGGCGGTTAGAGAGAGAGAGAGAAGAGAGAGAGAGAGAGAGATGTAGATTCATAGGAATCTTTCCTCTCAGCGTGATCTGCTGAAGATGATGTGTTTATGTTTCGGAGTTTTCAATGTGAGTGTTGTCAAGAAAAACACGATTCTTGAAGAAAAAAATTAAACTGTTTTCTAATAATTATTAAATCTCACGTGAACATGTGGCTTAATTTAGAATCAGATTCATTATGTGCGAATCAGTTTATCGAGATTTTAATTTGAACTAAATTAGAACGAAACATTTTTGAAGCCTTTAACGTGCCTACGGGGAAATTTTCAAAATGTTTACAAAAAAAAAAAAATTGCTTCAGGGAGTTTCAACCGAAATGAATTTAATTCAAGCAATAAGGAAACCTGACAAATACAAGAAAACAGAATATTCCAACAAGACGGTGGTATCCTGAGGGAAATGTATGGATAAAGGATCGAATCATGCTGAAAGCACTCGTTCTCGCCAGAAGCTAAGTATTAGCAAGCATGATTATTACTGATATAAGGGAACACTTATTAATAGTAGATATTGTAAGAAACCCAAGGCACATGGGCTAGAAAGAAAGTTTAGCAAATAACAAATATAGAAACTAACAGAATAAAAAATATATAATCTCTTAGGTTGGAGATTAAAAAAACAGTCGTTTTTTTTTGGATGAATTAAAAGTTGCCGTTTCCCTATATAAGTCATGGTGGTACCTACGTTTTCCATCTTCCTATTAGACATGTTTAATATTAAATTCAATATTTTCTTAATTGATCTAACATATAAAAATGAATGTAAAGATTTACTAAACCCTCCGCTACAGGCAAGTTGGGACACAGGATGAAGTTTTAAACTGTAAAACTTCTCTGGATTCGGTACGATCATTCACTTAGACCGGTTGCATATTCGGCAAAGATAAAGATATGATTGTTGTACAAACTGGTTTTTATGTCTGGACTGTATAAGAGGTCAAGTTTGGGATCATAACTTGGTATTTTATATTAAGCGTAAACGCAACGCTCTCCTATATAAGGGATGGAGCACTCTATGACGGCCTTTACATACAAAGCGATGTGTGTATGAAAACAGTTAAAATCCCGTAGCATTCTGTAAGTCAAGCCAGCCTAATGGTTAAGGTGTCGGACTGGCACCCAACCGATCGGATTTCAGTTCCGGCTGTAGGTAGCTTAAAAATGTCTAGCTACACTGAAGAGACTTGATAAGTCGAAACACGTGTCTGTGGATGACTCTCTCTCTCTCTCTCTCATATATTATATATATATATATATATATATATATATATATATATGTGTGTGTGTGTGTGTGTGTATGTGTGTGTGTGTTTATATTTATATTCATTCATAAAATAATTCACAAATATATGTGTTCGTTACTATAGTTTAAAGGCAGAATGCCAATTTAATATCTTCAAGACAAACACATTGAATGGAAATATGCGAGCAATTCCGTGTTTATATATTTATATATATATATATATATATAACATTACAAACATATATTAATCTCGCCACACGTTTCTTACGCGGTATTTAACGGGTTTGAATTCAGCATTTTCCTTCTCATAGTTCAGTTGCCATACCAAGGTTAAAGAACGCAGTATGCTCTATTATTTACATAGCTAGGATATTTAGATATATCTAGCTAACCCATAGATGTGACTTTAATAGCTACTTCAGCTACGAGTTTGTGTACATCTAATAATAATGGCAATTCCACACTCCTCAGAGCTACGGAACTGGAGCCTCATAAGCGGACGTAGTTTAGTGTAATACACAGAATACCCCTTTTGTGTAATTCGTGTTTGGGAGATCTATATTGTCTGATTGTCTATAGAGGACGGACAAACAAATGAAACCCAATAGCTAACATAAAGTGTATTTCATAAAGAATAAACCTAAATCTAATCCCACAATCATCTGTTAATAGAAACACATATATATATTAATATGTAACAGTTGAAGAGATTTCTTCGTGCACAGGCCTAATTGCAATTTTCATTCATTTGTAGTGGGACATGTATTTTATTTTCCAAAGATGTTCAGTGCTGTGACTTATTTCACGTATTTTGAGACATTATTTACGAGATTGTTTAGCTCATTTGATAGAGCATCCGCCTAGGAATCGCAAGGTTCCCTTGTTGATACCGGTCCTCGCTAACTCAGCGCATGATTACGACAGATATGATAATCTGATAAGTCTGGTAAATATCTGAAAACTGATGGTAGGTGTGCCGCTCCGTTTCCACAAAACAATCTTTAGCGAAAAGGAGATAGGCTACGTTGCTGTTAGTCTGATACAGACAATAGGCAACTCCACGAATTTATTTTTTATAATTTAAGGTTTAATATTTCGAAATCATCTTTATACCCTAAGAATGAGAGAGAGCAACATTTAAGGGAAATGTAAATATCAATGAACCTTCATTTTGAAATGTTATTGTAAATTAATGCCGTAATCTCTTTCGCAATTAAAAAAAAACCGATGACAAAGTCTACCAGTTGTAACAATAACACAGTAGTCTCCAACATAAACTCAATAAAACGCTCAAAAATGTCTCGCCTGTTTCCCTGTCGCCCCTTGTGTTTTATTCATAGCTCGACCCGACAAATTTGCATACATACAAAACATTCTCGATAATTCCCCTGGCTCCGGGATCGCGTTTCCTTAAATTTCGGTGCTAAGGCAGCCATATTTTCTTTTCTTTCGATTATGATTTATGTCTATAAATTATTGAGTTAGAAAAAACAAAACAAAACAAAAAAAACAAAGATATTTCCTACGTAGAGGAATAGCACGAATTTAGGATAGAACTTCTAACGGTAGAAATGCAATTTACTACTTGATAGCGGGGGAAATTGTTTTATCTTTTATGATCTAAAAAAAATCTGTCATGCAGATATCCTATGACACCCGTTTAATTAAACTCCTAGCAGACCCTGTTGCAGTTGTCACTCAATAGAGATATAATTACAATTTAAAATAAATGATAAAGAAGGATTTAAGTGTAGCTATTATGCACCTTGATGTCGCTAACATTGTATTCAAGATTTATGCAGATTTATCAGTACAGGTTTGTCAAGATTGTCAACATGGTTAATGTCATTACTGAAGATGCGATAACAACACAGCTGCCTGAACAGAAAATGCAACTGACTAGATTAATGCACAGAACTCTATCATTATTATAGCACTCTCAATGATTAATAGTTCTTTTCAGTTATCAGGATTGTCTTGCACTACATATTTCTGGAAGATTATATATATTTCCCAACCCCTCCGCACGAGCAGGGTGCGACACAAGTTTAATTTCTTAAGCAGAGTTTAACAGGTGGCATTCAGATTTTTCCTTCTCCAGAATGGGTTGTAAAAGCGTTCAGCCTGCATTACTATTTACCCATAGCTCTTGGGGGAATAGTTTGATGTATACATTTCCCCAAGTGTATCAGCGCTATGGAAAGGCAAACAGCCTCGTCCATGATTTGAACCGGGTCGGTGAGTTTATTCCTACGAAGATAACAATTACACTACACGCCTCCACCTACACTTTTAAAAGAATATATTTATTTCGCAACCCTTCCACACAAGCAGGATGCGACGCAAGGTCAATTTCTTAAGAGTTTAACGGGTACGAATTCAGAGTTTTCCTTCTTCTAGACTGGTTACCTAGCTATGGTTAAAGAACCCGGTCTTCCTGCTATTTACCCATGGATAGAGGGAAATTTGGATTCATACCTTTTCGAAGGGTATTAGCACCATGTGTAATGCAAAAAGCTTCGTCCAGGAATTGAACTCCGGTAGGCGAGCCCATTTCCTACGATTCTAACCATTGGCACACGCGCCTCCATTAAGAATATAGGTCAACATACGCCCCACATTTGTGATGACGCTCCAGTTCCAGTAACCATTAGATTTTTAATGGGTGAGATTTTAACCACAGTCCTTCATTCTCCTAGACATGTTGCCTTAATCAAGCTAAGTAGCTCTGTCTATCCATCTATTTACCTGAAGCTGTACAGTATAAAAAGTGTAAATGCCTTTTCGAATAGCATTAGCGAGAAGTGAAATACAAACAGCTTCGTCCAACTTTTGAAAAGATTTTTACATCTAAAAGATTTTTAAAAAACGTGGTTCCACTCGGGACTAGCGTAATATGATGATCTGGAAATGAGCGAAATGTAGGTTGGAAAGTACATAAATCACTAAAGATACTTGGAAAGAATCTAGAGTGTAAAAATATTTCTCATATCTGAGACCTAGCTTGCATAAATATAGACTCCACGTGCTGGGAATTGACCCTCACTCACACACCAGCAGAGAAGACGGAAAAAATTAAACGAATGACTAAAAAATATTACAAAAAGTACTGCATGGAATTAAAAATAACTGATAACTGAAATTTCATATCGTTCCAAATACTGTCCGGAAGACATGCGATCTGGTATCTGATTTTTTTTTCCATTGTCTAGAAGACATTCACGTCACTATTTCTTCCCATCGCAAGTGGAAAATGCAGCACTAGAAAATCTTACTTTTTTGGAAAATATCTTAAATTCAGAATGCAGATATTTCAATTATCTATAACTGAAACATTTAAAATTACCAAAATCTAAGAAAAGGGAACCCTCGGTTACAATGCAAGCGCAACTATTTCTTTGAGAAGTCGATGGTTTTTGTTACCAAATGTTTTCCTAAAAGACAAACAGGAGATTAAATACTATTCCACTTGTGTTCAACAGAGCTATCAATTAATTATGAACAGCTATTCGCTCGTCACTAATTCTGAAGGGATTTGTATTCAGTAGCATCTCGTTTTTACGACACTTACATTAATTAAAAAGGAATAAAAGTTGCCGTTATAACGCCTGAATTTTGAGAGACGTATATAAATAATTCTGATGTTGTATCAGAGGTAAGATAACTTTAGTAAATAATGGTAATTAAATGATACAGAGAACTGTATTAAATAAATATATCTATCCGTTTCAAATTAAACACACATACAATATATATATATATATATATATATATATAATGTGTGTGTGTGTGTGTGTGTATGTGCGTGTGGAAATCAGGCTAACGAAGACATGAAGTCAACGGCGTATAGTAACTGACAGTCTCTTCCCAATACGATTTTCAAACCATGCTATTAAGAATATTGAGCACTCTTTACACATAAATATAGCAAACTGTTATCAATGTAGATAATATTGTACGTATACATGTATAGGTTTGTTAAACATTATATATATATATATATAATATATATACATATAGTTATAAATCATGAAATACCCTAAGTTTTTATAGGGAAAACTTCGTTTCTAAATCATATTGATTTTTTAGATACGGTTTTTGGCATAAAATCAGGCTTTTTAACTGCTGTAGAAGATGGTAATCAATAATTCGTAGCCGAATGAGGTAAAATGAAAGTTAATATTTTACCTGACAAATACAAGAGACGTTTCAAAGATGCCGTATTTAATCTGATTAAACAAACAAATAAAAATAAATATAAATAAACAAACGATGGCAAAACATTAATTTCTTCTAAATAAAGAGATCATGGCAATTGTCGCGTTTATTAAAGACTTTCGACATAGTCGAAGTTCGTTTCGAAATCCTACTGATTTTTACAGACGCAAGTTGGCTTAAATTTTTTAAAATGAACCTTTAGTCTGAGGATAATCTGGTAAAGAATTATGTTACTGATAATCTGTAATTTGAAAAAAAAATCCATCAATCAAACTTCTTCAAATCTATTGTTAAAATGTATCCTATCATGCTATTTAAAAGCTTTGCGTGGTCATTATATTACTTCTTTTTGTTGTTTTGTGTTTGGTGTGACCTACCTGAGCCACAAGTATGGAAATTACGGAATCATGTCTTAATTTTTTTATGAGGCTTGGGAATTTTCATTATTTAGATTTTTTCGAACTGTTTCCCTCATTTTTATTATTATATAAACAACACTTCAGCCGATGTGTCCGCCGGACATTTAGATACATGTAGTAACAGATAGTCATCTGCAGGTTGCAGGTTCAATCCTGACTACAGGCGAAAATAACAGAATACTTAACATAGCTTAACACGCGTACCAGGTCATTGTTAACGGAATGAGAACTATCTATCCATATCGATTAAATAATAAGTTCGGTTTGTAGTCCCCTGAAGGCTACCGATTGAGCCACGAAGCCTCCTAAATTCGTAAAAAGCTTGCTCGACAAGAAATACCTGCATAAGGCCGAAGGATGTATCAGCTGAAACCGTGTGTACATAAGTATAAAGTTGAGGACAACAGTCCGAAAAATCTAAATAATACAAAGTTACAAAAATATCTAGCGTTAGTGTATGATAAAATAGCAATTAGGCCGGAATCCCGGGCTCGCGTTTTCAAAATGTATACTATAACATTCTCCATTAAAAGCATTGATTAAAAATTATATCTAAAAAAGAAAATTTAAATCTAAATTCATATAACAACTGTCTTAGGATGTGAACTTTCTTATCTATTTTCGTATTTTAGAAATTCGACGCCCGGCCAATTATTAAAAATAAGTTTGATAATTAGGTTTTCGCTACTGAAATGTTAATCGATCCCAAATGAATTACTTAAATATTTAACTATTTTTGGCAAATCTTGAATTCGTCTATTTCCCTTGAGGTCTCGACCATAAACTGAAGGTCACACTATTGCTGTAGGGAATAATGGCTAAACATTAACAATGAATTTTCAGATTTCATTGAGTAACTAGGTAAATACGCGCTGTGATAAAAATTCAAAAACAGCGAAGCTTTATCTATTTTTTAAATGTAAGATTTAAATGAAAGATGTTAAAAGCTGAGATACTTATATAATAATGTGTTCGTGCTCATGCTGTCTAGAATTAATCTAGATGCCGAAAACTTATTTAGAAGGAGTTGGTTGAGTTTCTTAATGTTCTGGGTATCACGTTAAACTATCTGAGAGTGAAGTTTCAATTCTGGAACTTTGGGGAATATGGAGTACATTTTCTTCGCCATTACTCCCAGGCCAACTCTGACCCCGGGTAGTAATACTTGTTAGAGTCCCATCTATGGGTTAGATAGAAAAATATTGAGTTAAAGAAAATGTTGAATACCTATCAAGCATGAATAAAACAAAACGTCTTTGTCATAAAATAAACCAACAAGGATTGACATGCCGTAAAATCCAACAAATCAAAGCAAACCAGACCTCAACTAAACAAGTAAATAATTTATTCAATTTATGATGCCATTATATTATTGTAAAAATACGACTTTTACGTCGTATAAACGATCCGTTTTGGTCGTATTTTAGGCGGAGCCTATCTTCTGGTCAGGCCATGCATACCATTGGTGTCTTCGAGCAGGTCCGAAGAACTAACTGGCCCATTCGATTAGTATTATCAACAGGCGGTGTGTACAAAAGGCAGGGATGTTGACCCGCGCCCACCAGAAATTCTTTGTCAACGAGGTTGATTATAGGCCCCTATCACAGTAGAAGATTGAGAAAGGGTTATGTATTTTTCCATTACTTCGCTTTCATAGCTCTGCAATATTCGCAGATACATTACAACTGAATAGCTAGTTCATTCCTCTCTGGGGGCCCCATACTTGCGAACTTGTTTTATATCCTAGCCAATCCCTAGACATTAGGTTGGATAAATACCTTATCAGCAGCTAGGTCTTTTAAACTGTTCCTTGTTTCCTCGAGTGGAAAGTCAGATCAGAAGTATTATTCGATAAAGAGGAGGATACTAAAAGTAATACGCCGGTGCAGATTAGTTGATTGATTCATTCTAACGACATGTCAAATTTCTAGGTGTTTTTATGCGTTTAGGTTAGCGAATCACATTTATTGTACGTTCGTATTTGTATTATCTTACGATATAGTCTTATCGAGTCCGAATAAATCTTAAATAGATATATTTCACATATAAATATGACCCTAACTGTTACTAACATTCCGGGTTATTTTTTTGTTTTGTTTGATAGCATATCAAAATTCCTAGGTATTTTAATATCAAATCCACCCTTGTATAAAAAGAATAGTGGTAATATTTAACCCACAGCAGGGGAATAAGTAAGTTCATACATTTCCTAAATCGATCTTAAGTGAACGTAATTTCCCGACTATAGTTCCAACTCGTTTACTACAATGTTGCAGTCCAGCAACTTAACCACTACACCACGGCGATTTCTCCTTACTAACACTTCGAATCAGATGGAAATTAGGAGCAATGGCAATGAAGACTTACACCGTACTCACCAGATCCCTACACGCATAACGTCAAAAGTGTTATTTCTCGATTTGTTGCAAACACCTTTTTTTTAATAGATGAATATTCATAAAAAGACCGTTTCTTTCGTTATATGATCCTGTTTCAATGCATGTTCATACGTTTAAGCATTTTAAGATCATCCATGAAAAAAAAAAATTATTTTCCATTTTCTGATTTATCTGAAAACCAGAGAGAATAATTTCTATAGAAATGTTCATTTTTATCGATGTTTTGAATCCTTGGAAGATAATTGACGTCGAGATTCCGGCCATTGTTTGTTAAATTTGATAAGAAGCTTACACGGCAAAGCGCTTCTTCATGACGCATGCAGTAATAGGGAATCGTAAATGAGTTTTAGGCATATTCAATGCAAAAGATACTGAGAATTTAGAATAAAAAAGTCGTTCGAGCATAAAGAATTAAAACAATATTCGAGGAATTATTCACACTACTTCTTAGTACATACCTCCTCCGTTATTTCTCTTTTCAAGTGTATAACTCAACTGGTAATGTTCAAAAAAGCTTAAACGTCAGTCATCCACTGCATGAACTACAATTCAGTATTAATTATTTCAGAGATGAACAACCTATGATGACCAATGTTATTAGTCTTTGCTTATCTAGACCCAAGGTCAAATAATGCTTTACAGTAGATTAGCACAATTAATATAGCTCACAGAAAGAGTATAGAAGTTATTTTTTTTAATTTATATCATGTAAGATAACATGTTTGAATACATTTACGAATTAGAAAAGATGGGCATTAATAAATTTAAAAAAAAAAAAGCTGACGTTTAATTCAACCAAGAGCCAGACTGAGTTTTACAAGGTATGACAGGAGAGCAAGAGTATTAAAAAATAAACGAGATTTTCTCCTTGGCTCACATCCAGCTAACGTAACCATTTTATGTAAGGGCTATTAATTCGGCTGAACATGCAGTAGAAATCTCTTTGTTTCCGTTAAAGAGGTGTAAAGTTGTGGCTTAGACCAGCATCTGGTTGGTTTGTACATGCAGTTTCTTAGATCATCACTCGTAGCTGAATACAGAATCACATGTACTGGCTATTTCGTCTAATTTCACGTCAAATCAGCAGAGGAGTTTCAGAGGAGTTCCGAATAATATAGAAATCGCTGGAATGAGTATGTGAATTTCTAGTGTACTTTTTGATAGAACGTTTTATACGCATTTGAAATTATAGGGAGTGATTAAAGAAATTAGGTTTAACTACTCCACTAGAGTTGTTCTAATTGAACATTTCAAAATAATTAATGACATTAAATTTTGGTATATACGTTTATATAAATATATATATTTCTCCTCTAACTTACTCTTAAAATAGATTTCATGAACTGAGTCTGTTAACAAATTGGATGTTTTTGGCTAATAGAATATATTCTTAGAAAGAATTGCCTAATAATACAAAAAGAAATTACAGAATTAACGATTAATTTAGATGATTACAGAAAAAATGGTAAGATAAATTATTTAAGAGGCATTTTTGTGAACTATCGTGTGTCTTACTTGATAACATTTTATCTGTTGATAGATATTATATTAACAGCGTATTTGTTCTGTGTAAAGATTCCTTTCTGTTAAAAGTTGATGTGAGAAAAAAAAATGGAAGATACCCAAGGAGGCATAAAAATGAAATAAATCAGTAAACACCTGGTTTATTTTTGTATAGGTAAATATATATGTTTTTAATACCCCATGTGTGTGTGTGTATGTATGTCCGTGCGGGAGAAATAGAAATAAACTGGTGGGAGAAATATTATCCATTAGTCTTGCCGGACCAAACATCTGCAAGGGAATATGAGCGCAGACTAGGATAAATTTGTATGGGGGCGACATGCAATTATTCATTAATCATGTCTCCCACTTAAAAATGAAAAATGTTATCTAAAGGGGAGAGAAAAATTGATGAAAACGACGAACATTTGCATTATTTTTTTTTTCTGATCATGGACTTCAGTGCAGTGTTATCTATCTCCTATATTGGTTGCCTTATATATAATCTAAACAAGTTGTTAAAAACACGGAATATTTATTCCTGATGGTCTTTAAGTATATACAACAACCACAATCAATAATATCCCTGAAGATAACCAGGGATAGTGTTGAAATCGCTTGGGTAAAGAAATATAAGAAATACGATCAGAAGGCTTAAACGTTTATATTTAAAGATACTTAAGAAATACCTTTTTATCAAAACGCCCTTAAATAAGTTATATATATATATATATATATATATATATATATTGAATTCTTCAGAGAGGCTTGAGAAGAGAACATTGGATTCTTGCCTTCCTTTCTTTATTGAATTCTTGCGTAAAAAATTAAAATGACTTCTGTCGGTATTTTTCCTTGGCGGTAACCATAAAGCCAAACAAAGTTTCAAGCATGTATTTATTCAAACCTTCCGCTGATATTCCTTGTAATATAAAGTAAATCTTAAGTAGAGTAAAAACGATTTGAATTCAGATTTTGTCCTT
>CM042138.1:126574678-126682178 GCA_023376005.1 Doryteuthis pealeii | reverse complement strand
CATTGGCCATTGCATGAGCTTCAGTTTGTACGTGGGCTCCTACGTAAACAGACTAAATGTTATCCAGCATGGTTGGCAGTCAGCAAAATATATACTTGCATAAACATTTTCACACACAGAAACCATATGTATGTATTTACATATATAGGTAGGTTGGTTTGAGCTTTATATATATATATATATATATATATCAGAGGTAGATATAATCCATAGCAACTGAGGCTTATTTAACCCCTTCTTGGCAGCTGTATTACATTTACATTCATGCAATTCTCTTGGGGGGATACAAAACTCAGCTGTGGTCAGTGGAAGAGAATGAATGGAGGAGACACATAACTGTCCAGAAATGCCTTCGAGATAAAAATCATTTCTCAGCAACATAGGAAACACTGATGTTGAATGATGTAGGAAAGTGAAAAAATGAATAAATCCCGCGTATCAACACTGATTCCACCCATGGACTAGATGTTCAATAATTCCAAAATTATGACGGAAATGTAAATCCAATGAAATAAAATAAATTCAGGAAAACAATGTGTAATACTTAACAAAGCAGAAAATATTTTCCTCCAAGATAAAACCGTTAAAGAAAACATATCTAAAGATAAAGAAGGATAATAGAAAAAATAACACTTTTGAAAAGGGGTCTCTTGCCATATATGTATGTCTGTGTGAGATCAATATAAATATTATCTGCATAAGCACGTACTCACACAAATTCACGTAGAACATAGCAATGACAAAACAACCAGTCTAGGGGCGTGGTGATAAGGGGATAAACATACACACACACATATATATAGGTAATTCGGCAGAGTGGCCTATTTCCGGCAACAGGGATAACGAGGGTGTCTATCCCCTTTTCACAAGCGCTATACCTAAGATATTGTTTTGTGAAACTGTTATCTACGTGGTGCAAGTAAACTTAGGCAAGTGATAATGATAGCTACATGTAGCTAATATATTTTCATTTTTTTTACACTTGCGATCATTGATATGAGAAATGCCCGCACCCCCCGTGCGTTTGCTGTTGAAACGGTGATTAAGAGTAGGGAATCTTTAATTTTACACACAGCGTCTTTCGTGTTCATTTTATGTTATGTCGTAATGATATTGTTCTCGATAGAAAATGAATACTGCTGTGGGGTTATTTTCGTATTTGCCTGGAGAGTTGTCTGCCCGTTTAGTTTCACTGGTTCCCGCTAGGGGCCTCGGGTGTATTTAAGCGAATGATTTGAACTCACTCTCTTTCTCTACTGCTCGACCTACGAGACACAATGAGATAGTCTTATGACCACCCCTTTCTCGTTGGGGCTTCGGCCGTTAACACTGGCCACTCACTGCTAGTAAGTCTATTATACGATGTATGACTATCCTCTAGTCATGTATCCGTAACTACGTTTTTTATGTACATTTAGGTATCTCTTTGATACCTAAATATCTTATATTGTACCATTCATGAATGTGTCATTAACCCTACTCTGTATATTACTCATGTATGTATGTTTATGTACACCTATGTATTATGTACCCTGTTTATTCTTGTGCTGTATACCTATTAAATGTTTTGTCTATCAACCTTTGTCGGAGTTGTATCTTCAAGTATTATCACTTGGAACCTTACACTGCTATTAGTTTACAATTTCAGAACCAAAGGCTGACCAATAAAAAAAAATTAAAAAAAAAAAAAAAAAAACACATGGAAACCTAGAAGTACAATAATTTTTAAAAATTATGTGACATACGGAGTTAATGTCAACCTTTATAATCATTGTCGATCAAAGTCATGTTTGTAAGTGAATGTACCTGAAAATATGACTGCACCTAGATGGGGCTACCATTGCAACTTGCCTAGTATCACTTAAAACACATAAGTAACACTTTAACATGCTGGGAGATATTTTCTACAGCATATATATATATATATATATATATATATATATATATCTATTATAATCAAGATTATGTAATTGTCTGTCTGTAACCGAAACTACTTCACCACTTTCATGATTTATTTACTTATTTATATTCTCAACGATTATATTAAATAGTCATCATTTAATCTTAATTATTATCTTATTTATTAGCGATGTTTCTATTAAAGTCTAACTGAGTTTGATTTGCCGCAAAACTGCCCATATAATTAATGTATCTAAAATCCTGAAATACGTGTTCTATATCTCTAAGAAATAAAGATTTACATAGTATATGGTGGGAATAATTTATATAATGATTTGAAAAAACTTGGTTAAATAAATAATTATTTGCTGTTACTTATTTCTAATATCATTTATTTTAAACGTATTAAAAGCTATCCTACATATGATTTAATATAGAAATCAATCAAAATAACATTAAAATAATAAATATTTTTTTATAATAATTGCTATTTAGTTTCGTCGGTCTTTACAAATTTAATATGATGTTCTATTACATTAAAATTTAAATACTTGCGCCCAGGGGGTACGTACTTTTGCTAGTATTGATAATATAGTGTACTATATTTATAAGTATATAGATTACATGCTCTATGAACGCTATGAGTACTAAGTCAGGATAGCGGGAAAATGAAGAGAACGGCGCTTGATTACAGACAGTTTTTTCTCCTATGTGATTTTACCCCCCCCCCCCCATATATATATTTATTTATTATGGAACAGATGACTTACGGTGAATATAGTCACAGTTGTTGATGTGAAGTTCATAAAGGTAAGAAGTGATATAACAAATATTAAAGTGCTCTGTACGTTAGTAGAGCAAATTTATTTTAAAATAGGTCCACAATATATTAACTTCAATTAAAATAAAATAAAAAACTAAACTAAAATAAATAAATTTGAACATATTTTAATAAAACCACAATTAATTGCCACAATAATATCTCCATTATAAACCAATTAAACAACAACATAAAACAGCTTACTACTAATGTTTACGTTTTGAACCTTGAATAAAACAACGTCAAATTTCGAAATTTTAAATTCCAAAGCAGCCTTTATATGATTCTATTGCATAATGTACCGTTCATACCAAAAGACACATGCATATAATTGTCTACAACCAACCAACATCTTGATTTACAGTGGAGTTAACCGTGAAGATTCTCAACAGTGTGAAACTCGGGTCGGTTATCACTTGGACCATATATATATATATATATATATATATATATATATATATATGTGTGTGTGTGTGTGTTTGTACAAGATAATGTATCCATCAACCACATGCCAAATGTTCTGCATTTAGAAGGGAGCTGTTCATTTTACAAACGTTTTGGTCATTTAAAAATTACACTAATCTGTTAAAGTCTTATTTGTGTTTCATTCAAAGATATAAAATAAAGAAATTTAATAAATCTATATAATAAAAGAATAAACTAGTTTGTAAAGTATTATTTCATATTAAGATTATTCTTCCCATTTTTCCAGGTGCTGAATATTCATTTTTTATTTGTCTTAGTTCATAATCGTGTTGAATCTGCCGGAATCTTCCAAAAGATATCAGGTCATTTTGACATCTTCGAAGCCGTTCAACGTCTTCATGCGTTAACTATCTGTTCACTTCTGCTGACTAAGTGCA
The DNA here is from genome assembly GCA_023376005.1 of Doryteuthis pealeii. Taxonomy (NCBI): domain Eukaryota; kingdom Metazoa; phylum Mollusca; class Cephalopoda; order Myopsida; family Loliginidae; genus Doryteuthis; species Doryteuthis pealeii. The sequence continues at coordinate 126,678,596 of CM042138.1, read as the reverse complement.
GAAGTGTGATGCATTAACTTAAGCTCACATGAATAAGCACACATATGTTTGCGAATATAAGTGTTCATATAACTGTATAAGCATACTATGATATTGTGCATATACATATTATTATGTATGTGCGGTATTGTCAACTGTTCTCGCTTTAAATCACTATGTGAATGTGCTGTTTGTACATTTGATATACATTTCTTGCATGAGCTCAATGAAACAGTCAGAAAGAGAGAAATGAATTAATCTAAACATCGTGCATATAATGTGCATACGTGTATATGTGTGTTTCCCTTCTAAACCAAACATATTTCGGCAAAAACAAACAAGTTTTAACAGTGCAATAGAAGCATGTGTTGGCGCCACTCTTCGAGTTTCCGCAAGTCTGCTTGCCTGAAAATCATTATTCATAATCGTAGCTCAAATATTCTCCAGTGGGTCTAGTGGAAAAATATAACTCTCTATCAAAAATAGGCTTATATATATATATATATATATTATATATTTATTTCAAAAACTTAAATATATCAAATATAAATTTATTTCAGCTTCTTAGCTTTTTATAATCTGATTTAAAAATGAACAAAGATTACATACCGCTCACCCTCTATCTCTATCTTTCCCCTACTCTCTTTCTTTCTTTCTTTCTTAATATGTTTTTTTTCTGTGTACCACATTATGTTTCCTTCCTTTCTTTTTTTCTGATAAAAATGAAATGGTCCTTTATTTTGCTGAGGTGACAGCACTCATGAGAATTAAGAATTCGGTGGATATGTAATACTACATAATCAGGATTTACACTTGCGTTTCCTATTGGCCTCATTTTTAACCAGAGGATGTTGCAGTATGATAACTGTCGTACAAATAAGGAACACGAGTATTAGCATATAGAATATTAAGGATAATTTTAATTCAAATACAGGATTTAATATATATTTTGCTGCAGAAGTAAACCTGGTAATTTAGTACCCCCAAACTATCAATTTTCTTTCAGACATTTCACATTTTCAAATACAGAATACAATAAAATATAACATATTAGCGTCTGGCATGATATCGCAACATATCAAAATATATTTCCAGAGTTTACCATATGAAAAGTTATATAAACTGGAAAAGTTTGGACACATTGTGTGCAAAGTGTAAAATGACTTAACGATATAGACTGGTTCTAAGCAACGGTTGCCAATACGATAATTTAGGGGATTAATTTGTTATAATTACGGCATTGAAATAGGAAACCCTTCAAGGGAATTTTCTTCGACAACACATTTATTTTCTAATCTTTTCAATTTACTAAACTACCTTTTCTGTACTTTAAGAGACATCACGTCAAATATCACACACATATATATATATATATATATTAATAGAGAGAGGGGTGTGCCCGTCGTGTAATGATTATCGTCGTAAGAAACGGACACAGTAACACAATTTCAAAATCTAGATAAGTCTACTTGCATGTCACCTAACACTAATAGCCACGGGAAAGGTGTGCATCTAACTATTCTCCCCCAATTGTGGATAAATAGTACGGCAACCTGACCTTTTTAACCTTGGCAAAACGTCTATGAGAAACAAAATTTTGAGTTCAAAACTGGTAAACTCCGCTTGAAAATTATTTGTGGCGTATCCTGCTCGGGCCTGGTCGGCATATATATATATATATATATATATATGGTCATCGTTATTAATGCACATGTGCATGTGCAGCTATACACATATTCCCAAATTGTGTGCCTGCAAGATATGTGAGCATATTCGAGTGTATGAATACATATATAAATATATATATATATATATATTAATATATATATATATATATATATATATATATATGTGTGTGTGTGTGTGTGTGTGTAAATACACATGTCTATAATGACACACGGAAATATTTACAAAGGCATATATATATATATATATATATATATACATATATATATACCTGTGTGTGCGCCCACACAGATGTACACTAAGTTATATAAGGTTCTTAGTAAATGTTTGCCACTTTATTCGCCACCTTCGACAAAACTTTATTTTTAGTTTTAGGTGGATTTCACATTAAATTCCAATTAATTATGTTTGCTTTAGGAAAAGAAGCATCAAACTGGGGACAACTAGAAGAATGAAAGTAATTAGAATTCTAAATGAATGATACGTCAAATCGAAATCCGTTTGAACGCCTTTAATCACGACATAAATAATCTCCTGCTGAAAATGGTGTTCTAATCAAAACATGCCCTCCAACAAGTTGATAACAAATCTATTGAGATTCCTGATAGGATTAGCAAGTGAAATGCATACTCTCCGCTAAACTAAGATATATTGCAAATTTAAAATCATTAATGATGGCTTAACGATGGTTGTATGCAATAATGTGGTGTGAGTGACCCCTGAAGGATTGAATTTTCTTCTTGTTTGGCTGAAAATATTATGAATTAATCTGTGTTCGTATTCGCAGATATTTACTTACAATATCACAGCATGTACGTATGCAAATATTCTATATACCACAAATATGTTATTAGTTTAACTAACTGAAGTATTCCTTTACACCTGGAGGTCAGGATTGAGATCACCTGATCTTTACAGAAGTGATTGCCTAGAATTCATGGTGTGCTGGTAAGTATTATTTCCCTCAGGTAGAAAGTTAATCGAAAATGCTCTCTGAGTATACACAATATATACAGTAATAGGTTTTCATGTATTCATACCTAATAAAAACAGGTACTAACATTCTAAGACTGATTGGACCTGGCAATGAAGGTGACCTCCCGAGAGCTCCTAGAGTCACATCACCATATGCAATGGAGTGTCATTCCTAGGACACCTCTTTTTGAAAGGTCTACCCCTCTGCAAAGTGTGCAGTCGGTGTAACTTAAACCTCACTGATATCATTATTAGACGAAAAAAGATCGGTGAATGTTATCATATTCAGAGTACTATATATGTATTTACCAACCCCTCCGCACGGGCAGGATGTGACACAAGGTCAATTTTTAAGCGGGGTTCAACAGATTTGAATTCAGAGTTTTCCTTCTCCTAGACCGATTGCCTAATCAAGGTTAAAGAGTCTAGTCTGCCCTACTATTTATCCATAGCTGGAGGGAGAGTAGGATTCATACCTTTACCAAGGGTATTAGCGCTAAGTGAAATGCAATTACCACGTCCAGAATATTGTATAAGCTTCTAAATCCCACACCACTGTTTGCAGTTTAGTATTATACCCAGGGCACCCGCTTTTCGAAAGATTATTATCGACAGGATTGTTAGACGAGCAACGCTCGTGGGATGATACCATGTACAGAATATTACATAATCTTCAGAATGCTACAATTGTTAAAGGGATGAAAATACTTTTTATATATTTTAATATAGAGGAAATTAAATCTTCTCTGTGTTACTTAGAAAAAATAAATTTTGAAACCAGTAAGAACAGTGAAATGATAATGCTATTTTCTTGAAGATTATTTACTTTACTTTTGATTTTAAACAAGTGAATCGTATTTTGTTTACTTTCTTTTCCTTTTTTGCTTAATCTATTATATAAAGACATTATATCCACTGCTGTTTTTGTCTATTTTTCCCATACAGGTATTCATATAATCGTTCTCGTACCAAAAGGTTCTTTCTTGCGGGTCGAGAGAGTCTATATGGCGTAGTGGCTATCATACTGGACTGTAACATCGTAATATGAGTGTTCCACTCCACTCGTACTATTACGTTAAATTGGGAATAAAACCTTGAAAAGTAATGAACTCCTACATCCCACAGATATGGATTAAATAGTACCGCTACAGTTATTCCAAAATGATTTCTAAAAATAGCCCATTAAACAAAGAAAGCAAACTAAAAAAAATAAATACAGGGTGCCTCTCCCCCCCCCCACACAAAAAAAAAACAATTGTTTCTTTTTTTTGTGTGTTGGTAGTCTGCATAATACTAGTATATATACAGTGTGACCCCAAACAAAACAGAATTTGAGTTCTGCTTTGTTGGTCACCCTGTAATATACATGAATATGAATTCAATATAAAATAATTAACATGAATAGGAGGGATCCCATTGGCAGCGACATAAGTGAGTTTGAACTACAATCGTGCTATTACGTTCACTTATGGACTAATAGCATTGAGAAAGGTATAAACCCCAACATTCCCCGGATGTGGATTAAATAGTTTCCCTAGTGTTTTTCTACTCTGAAAGCTTTGTCAATGAATAACTCCCCAAGGTTGGTATGGCATTAACAAAGAAACTAAACCAAATCTTTTACGGGTTGGCCTATTGTCGATATTATTAGCCAAATATCGAATGAGTCGTTTTGCTTGCGCTAAAACAAGAATATAGTTTTGTTAAAGTGGAGCGATAGACCTACCCTCAGCTACTAGATACCGTACCAGAGAGATCAGATTAACAAGCAGTCATACTCCGGCACAGCGTTAGCCTTGACCGGTATCAAACCCGGAAACTTAAGATTCTTATGTGAGCACTGAGCTAAACTGGTCTCATTTTGAATGTACTCAGAACAAACATTGGGATATTCAAGCTAACGCTATGGAATGATACGATAGCCGAGTCTAAACGGAGATAAATCCTGGCTGTAAATTATGTCGGTCCCTATTTAAAAACTAAATTCCCCAGGATACTGAGGGAGAATAATTTAATTAATCGTTATTCATTGGATTAAACCATAGTAAAATTCAGTTTAGGTTACATTAGTAATGTATGAAACCCTGGAAAAAAAGCTGAAATAATTCTAAATCTAATAATACTAAGCGGGATAATTATCATAATCTAAAAAAAAGATAATTCAAATCTAATATGAAAAATGATTTGAATCTCACTATAATTGATGAAATATCATTTTCGTTCATCTTGTTATCGCATAACTTAAAAGAAATCGCTTTGGCTGCCGGATGGTTTTAGCACAGTTTTTAGTAATACCAAAATATTGTAATTTTTTAATGAACGGTTCAATCTTCTGTTTTAAGTAGTTTACTAATTTTGTTGCGGCACAAGGCCGAAAGTATGGGGAACCCAATGAGAATCGAAATCTTTAATAGGGAGTGGATAATCCTGTTTCATAACCATTACGCCACGTAAAGTGACTTTTTTTTAAACCGAACTTGTTTGCCATGTGTAAGATGTGACAAGTAAGGTCCATCCAACGACAATCGAATTCGCTATTCAGTAGTACAAGATCTGCGATCCAAGCTTGTTAACCTTTATACCACGATAGAACGCCTTACCTGTTTAAACTAGACGTAGTCTTTTTTTCAGGTTATTGAAGGTTATCTTTGAAGATCCAGATACAATATGTGCAATAGGGCAAATATCTATCTCTCACTTTAGCTGGCCCCGTAAACTGGTTTGATCATAGGTGCGCTACACATGTTCCTTGTCTAGGGAAGGGATAAACAAGAAGATCCATTCCCTATCCAGGTTTACAACTTTTCTTTCTCCAAGACCAGTTGCTATACCAAATCTAATAGCACAGTCAGCCCTCCTATGTACCCACAATTGGAGGAAGAATAGTTGGATTCATATCTTTCCCAACCCGTTTGCCACATGTAGCATGTGACAGAAGGTCGCATGTATGGGCATCAAGCAAGTATCGAACTCAAAATTATTTAGTAATGGATCTCCGGCACAAGATCGAACTCGTAGTACAAGATCTGTGATATGAGCTTGCGAACCTTAACACTGCGATGGTATGCCTTACCTTCTCAAGGTATTAGCGCTATGTGAAATGTAAAATGTTTCATTCAGGTGTCCACTTTCTACAAAGATAACCATTTTGCATCTCTAAATGTAATTGTTTGTTAACGTGTTTTTCAATAAGTTTAGTAAAAAAAGACTTCTTGGTTAAAAAAGTTTTAAAACTCTTTAAGTACACATCATATACAATACATTGAAAGTTAGTAAAATTCTTCCGCAATAAACGAAAACCGCCCATTTTTGGACCTTATCAGTTTCGACATTTTTATTTTTAACGTTTCTTTTATTTTCGACATGGTTATTTTCGACTTTATCATTGTGGGATATAAAGACACAGACTGATACACGGTATGATATTGATTCGCTCAATAATCTTCCGATCACTTTTTGTTATCTTTCACCGAGTTTGTCTCCAGATATATTGGCACAGGTCACGTGAGTACTAATTCCTTTTTATTTTTATTTTTTTACAAAAGATCATACAATCGGTTCTAAAGACAGAATTCGTATCACGTTGTCAGTGTGACTTAAAATACGTCGGTTGCATCTACTTCAGGGGTAGGACCCTTGTCCAAAACGGGTGCCCTGTGTATGATACTAAACTGCACGCTGAAACTTTGACAGGTAGGTTATCATATATTTTCCGGTGAAGGTAATTATTTATTGGTATCTTATTTTCCTCCCTTATATCCTTACTAATGACAACCATATATATATATATATATATTTGTAAATGTATAAGTAGTAACTTACCGGTGGGTATGAGTACGATCGTTGGAAGCGCACAGTATCCAGAGATTAAGATTGAGAAAAAACAAATACAAAGTGCTCAATACAATGTAGATCAAAAATTTATTTTAACAATGGAAAGTAGTAACCTACTCGAGTTTCATCGATTGATTCTTCAGGGTTACATTAATTAAATTAATCGAGTTTTCGATTAATCTTAGATGGTATAATACATGTCCGTTGGAATGGGATTTATCTTAGTTGACAACTAAGGATAAATCCCATTCCAACGGGCATGTATTATACCATCTAAGATTAATCGAAAACTCAATTAATTTAACTAATGTAACCCTGAAGAATCAATCGATGAAACTCGAGTAGGTTACTCCTTTCAATTGTTAATATATATATATATAATATTATATTATATATATAATATATATATATATATATATATTATATATATAATGTCGACGGGCTAGTCTTTTGCCGGTATCACCCGTACGACAAAAGAGTCTACCCACTTTCCGCTAGTGCTATATCAGGGATATATACTTTTTGCGTCTGAGATGGGCTGCCACAACTACCATCACCTCCCCACTTTACCACTCGGATACAAGCTGTACTATCCATATAGATATATAAATCCATATTTAGTCCGATTGTTAAAAGAAAGCAAAATCATGTTTCGTCGTACACCACACTTCGTGTAAATTCAACAATTTGATGATAGATCTCAATATACATCTGGAGACCACTGTTTGATTTTCGGCCATTTTGAATAGCCTCGATGCAAATATTTTTGTGAGATTTTAATAGCTTTTACCTGACAAGAATTCAAAAGAATGCAAACTTTAGATTTATGCAACAAACAATATGAAAAAAAGTTTGCTCTAAAAAAATACACTTATTTATTGATTGAAACATATATATATATATATATATATATATATATAAAGAGAGAGAGAGAGAGAGAGAGAGAGAGAGAGAGAGAGAAGTAGGTTTATATAAGAATTTGGATACAATTCTAGATATGCACACATATTTAGGTATTCATAAAAATACATCTGTTCAAATATATTTAATTAGCTGTCAACGGGACTTGGAATTCGTCAACGACATATTTTTCAATCTCTTAAGATTTCCGAATTAAAAATGGTATCCTGCGTATGAAATTAAACTGCATCAGGATTCCTTAAATATTATAAAAGTAAATAAATGTGTTACATTTTCGTTTCATTTTCACTTGAAAATATTTTTAACTGAGCTTCATGTTATCCCTCCTTAATATTTCTCTGATACCCCCCCCCATATATATATATATATATATATATATATATAAGCAAAAATAAGAAACGCTCGAACAAAGCTAGATCTATTCATTAATAAATAGATACATCCTCTGAATATTTGTTTATTACATATATATGTAAAATAAAACTGGAAGTGAATCCGACAGTATGTTGAACAAATAAATAAAGGAAAGAAAGTACAGAATGGATAGAATAGGATATTTTAATCATTTTTACTTACACGTGTTTCGGTCACGGGTTTATCCATGTGTACATTGATAATAATAGTTAGAATAATGTACACATGGATAAACTCCTGGCCGAAACACGTGTAAGTAAAATTGATTAAAATATCCTATTTTATCCATTCTATATTTTTTTCCTTTATGTATTTTTTTAACACACACACACACACATATATATAAGTATCGAGATGTTAGTACTTTAGTAATACACTCCCCATCTTAAAAATTCAATAACATTTGAATAAAAATTGAATGCAATATTTTACTAACTATAATTATTTACATCCTGTGAAATAATTTTTAACTAGTGGAATGTATTATCCCTCAAATCAAATAAATCATAAATAAGATAATTATCTTTTTTAAATGGTTAATGAAATCTACACCACAAGACACCATATATCTTGTATACAGGTAAAATACATAATCTGGCATCTAGTGATAAACTGACGTCATCTTGGCGCCTTTTTCCAAAACATTTCTTTCCGCCTGCTGAGAAATGTGACTCATATCAATGGTAAACCAGTGGAAAGGAGATAATGATTATCTCAGCTGGAAACAACAAAGAAGGATGTATTGTCGATTCTTTCTGTGAATTAGCGTTAATTGTGACACCTCAAAGATTGTTGTATAAATTAAGGACACGCTCACGCACCAAATAAATCTGACTCCAGTACCTCTCCGTGCATGTAAATAATTCAGCTTCCTGTAGCGATGTTTGCTTGTACTGATAAATTTCACCGAATAAGACCTTTCTGATTTGGACATAGTTAATACATACAATATATAAGCAACTCAGCTGGAGTCAATAGTAATTTGGGAGAGGATTCGCGAAGATGTACTCTCATTTGCTCGAACACAATACTGATATTTGAAGCCGAATAAACTTATGTGTCTGTCGTTAACTGGAAACATCATTTCCGGGAGTAAAATAGATTGCTAATAGTCCGCTTGTAATTGGTGCAAATGATTGTATGATAACAATATAAAAATATATAAAAATTATATGAGAAATAACTACTGATTAAAATATAAAAAACAGATAAGATATGCCTTAATTTTGTTATTGATACATTGCACTTAGTGTACTTGAAATACTGGACGATTTTTGGCAACGTAAGGTACTTACGAAAATTTGTACTTAAAATTCTTGTTATTCAGTTCAAAATTAAATATCATTAGGCTTTACTTGACTGAGATATGGTTTAATAAATTTATCAAAGCAAGATATGCTTACGCCCATACACAGAAACAACGCACTCATATATTTATGTATATATATACAATTACACATACACTCTATGAATACGTATACATCTATACATATACATGTGCTTGGGCAGAGGGTGAGGTATGGAACAAAATCAAACGATTCGGAAAAAGTAAGAAATTACGGAAAATTAAATTGCTATATATATAGCTGGAAGGAAAGATTATATTCAGTTAAACATGTAAAATCAATATTCGTATTGTCATTATATATGGATATGTATATGATGTACCAATATTTAAATATTGAACATTTGTATCAACTATGCACAGAGACAGATAAAAGCATATATATATATATATATATATATATATATATTGTTAGTCACAAATATAGCTACGGGTGTCTGTGGCCTAATATTTTTGTAACAGTAAAATTCCATTTATAAAAAGTGTAGAGTTGGTGTGGTTGGAACTCTTACAGAGGAAAATTCGGTCGGGTTTCGATTCCGGTCTAAAATAGCCTGCCTTGTCTATTCACACTGTCCACCGGTGGAACAGTACTGTATGTGAATGACAATATATATACATATATATGTGTGTGTGCGTATGTGCCTGTGTGTGTGTGTGTAGGATTCGGATAGTTATCCTAATCGTGGTTGTTATACTGGCAATTTTTCCCTCCAGAAAACTTCATTTGTTATTTTTCTTTTAATATTATTCAGTAAACTTTATAGAATCTACGACCGAACACTTTATACAATCCATGATTCTAGTCTGTATTCAATCCAATATTCATACTTTCGCATATCATATTTGTTATTTCTTTTTCAGTTATATAGCCATTGTGTTATTTTGGATCTTGTATCTATCCCTAGGCAAGGTGTATAGATTAACACAATATGGGAGCTATTAAGTGAGAGAGTGAGTGAGAGAGGGGGAGAGAGGGGGAGTGAAAGAGAGAGAAAGAGAGATTATAGTTTTTAGAGGGGAGATTATAGGATCCCAGGATTCCTAACAACATCATTTTTTACAAAGGAAATGCATTCCTGCTCTGGTTGAGGAGTCATTAAAATAACCGTAGGTTTATATTGTCGACGTGATAGACCTGGGTTAGGAGCTTCTAATTAGTATCTACCTGGAAGTCTTGGGTTCAGTCCCTGGGGTCTGATCTGCCAGAAAGAAAATGGATATTACATAACTAACAAGGCGAAATAATTGATACGGGCTATTCAAAAGTATGGACAGCGGAAATAAAGCAGTCAACCCCGTTGCTTGAATAAAGAATTGGATTCGAAATTCCATATCAGTTACTGAAGACAACAATTGACATCTGAAAAGGGATGAAGCATTGTTAATATAAAAACCACGATGAGATCAATAGTCAGAAAGATGTGAATAATGTACATGATAATTTCCTCACATTAAAGAAATGGTTTGATTTCATATATTGTTTAAAGGCATATCAACTGCTCATAGGTTATTCAATATCAAAATATTGTAAATGTTTTTGCAAACGTTTATTTGTAGATATTTGATTGTAATTAACTGTTTTTTTTCAATGGTTTTGTTATGATGTTAATTGATTGTAATCAAGTAAATATTTAATGATCCATTGCACGTTTTTATTTGGCTCTAATTATTTTGAACAGTTATATATGATATCAAGTAGTCTTATATAATACAAATAATTTAAAGACAATTATATTTATATTATAAATTTCGGGATAAATTTGACTTATTTATATTTGGTTATTTTTTCCGTAGTTTGGGAAGTATTGACGCACACTACGCATCATTTAAAAGCTTTAACCCTTCTTCATTCATATACGTGATGACACATAGAATGGATGACTGGAACCCACCTGAATTATGGAAGAGAATGACTTGTGTCATGATGATCTGCGCCGGCCATGAAAATAAGGAGATTGTGGTTGCTGCCCAATTCTCCCTGAAAACTGTAACAACAATCAGGTATGAACTGGAGAATTGCAATGGAAACTACGTGGCTGTGGCTAGAAGAAAGCAACATAACAGACGATTTGATTGCGTTCGTACAGCAGAATCCCTCGAAAATCTGCAAAAAAAGTGAGGATTCTCAGATGCCTATGTGGATTTCCTAAAGACTGTAATCAAGCCCTGGATAACAAGGGTAGCCAATGTTAGGCCATATGTATGGCAGCAGGATTCAGCCCCCTGCCACACCTCTGGAAAAAGTCAAAAATGTTTGTCAGCGAATTTTTTACGACTACACCAGTCCCATTGTTTAACCTCCGAACTCCCCAGATTTTAACTCCATGGGTTATGTATGTGGCGCTGTTGAGAAAGACACCAATCGCCGGGACAGTGCAACAAAAGCCCAGTTAATCGACAGAATTAAGGTAGTTTTATTTTTCTCTTCCCAAGGAAACTGTAACATCAGCTTGCTCCAGGTTTCGGAGCAGGGTTGAGACTGTGATCGACGCTAATGGCGATTATTTTGAGTGAAAGTAACTTCCGTGTTAGTTGAATTTTTTTACAATCCATTAATTTTTGTAGCTACCAAGCACTTTTTCTTTTTCCTTGTGAAACGGTCAAATTTATCCCGAACACCCCTGTATATGAAGAGAGAGAGAATGTAGGGATAAGTAAACAGAGGAATAACGCATTCCCAGACAATTGAAAACACTGGTATGTTTTTGCCGACCATTACACGGCGCTGTTGCGGCAAAATATAATACACAATATCATGTGACTAGATTGAGAACTACTCTCTGTACCAACCGCTCATATTGACTTAAGAAGAATATAAGCGACTAAACCTACGCCTATTACATTGTTTTGATGTTCTTATTGCCACAGTTATGGGTAAGAAGACAGATTTGTATGTAACAACATCACACTGTTATGATCAAAAGACTTGGCATGAACATTTCTGAAATATCACCGCTCGTTGTGAAGTTCGCGTCCGGTGCGTTGAGTGCTTATCAGCAGTGGACACAGGAAGGAATATACGCAAGTTGATTGAATGGATATAGACAGTGAACACGCATGATACTCGCTGGATGCTCCATATCTTCGACCTTTTGTCACATTCTATCCGTCGTGAATGGATTGGGTAAATATCTATATAGTAAACAGATAAATGAAAACTCGTTCCTGAAATATGATTACTTTTCGGTTTGTGATGGCATTTGTTTTAAGAATGCAAATTGTACGACCATTGCATGTTTTTCGGGGGGAGGTGATCGACTATATTTTCCACTGCACGTCTTAGAAAAAATTATACCATTAATTTAACTAATCTAATCGATTTTGTTGAATGTTCAGCTATTAAATAAAAAAAAGGTATGCGTCTTCCAGTCGGTGCAGTATTCGCCTAGGAATTTTAAGATTAAGGGTTCGATACCGATCCTCTCCAAATAAATTCATGCATAGCCCGGCTTGAATAATCTGATCTGTAATATAAAATGGGTAGCTGGCGGTAGGTATAACGTTTCACCTAAGCTAAATCAATTTCCCTGATCTAGCGGAAGCGAAATGTAGATAGACACCTTCACAGTCCGGCTGATACCGACAATAGGCCAAACTACCAGCTTTACGACTGATAAATAAATAATTAAAAAAAACAAGGTAGACATCTTCTAAGAGGGTTAATTCTACAATTGTTGTCAGCTACTTGAAGATGTCAGAAGATGAAAAGAAAACTGGTATTATTTGTACAAAAAATACAACAGCCAAAACACAACCTGTCAACACAGAAGTATAAGTAAAGACTCTTCAATATAAAAATGATCTGTTATTGATGGGGAATAAATATCGCTAAATGTTCTTATAATATAAAAAAGAAAATATGAATCTCGAATTATCAGAATTTGAGGAGCAAGATAATATTTCTTAATAAACTTGAAATAATATATACCGGTCTCCGTACAATAGGACCACAACGTGATGAGAAGTTTTGATCCAATTACCAACTCTTCGGATTAAACGAGAAAGATTTTCTGTGACGTGATATCAATAGAAAAAATCAGTTGAAAAAAGAAGTTAATTTTTCAATAAAAACATAACTGTACTAGTACTTCTTACTGAAAATGGAAGTGACAAAGACACAAAGACGAGATGATGAGTGACAACGAGATGAGGTTATCCATATTGGGAGGAAAAGATAGACCCGTGATTACAAAAAATCTACTCACTGGATTGTTGATGTTTCGAAAACGATCTCATGAACAGGAAGATATTAAAAGGTATTTTATCCAGTCGATCAAGTAAATACTTTTTGTAAATCAATGATTGGTTCTTTTGGAAAATCCCAATTCATGTTTTCTGACCACCTCGGCCCAATACAACTATAATTATTTTGATTGAAATTTTGTTGTCAGTCATATAACTGGGTACCAAATTTGCTATTGGTAGACTGCTACCTCAACAATACAAAAACATAGTTCCATTATTTCTTGTAGTATAAATAAGTCTTTGATAAAGGAAGTTGAGAACAAGAAAAACACGCCTATACAAAAACAATGTCAGTCATTTTAATTCTCATGTTACAAACTATTTTTGGACCGTGTCATGAACAGGGTGAAATGAAGTGGTATGTTCAATCAGGGAAAGATTAGCCTACCTCCAATCTATGAGATTTGAGTTGTGAATTTCATTCTAATAGTAACTGACTGAAACTTTTAAAAAGTGTTTTATGATTGATCTTTAGTTGTTATTTACATAGCCGAATATTTTGATATTAATTCGTTAATATTTCTGATTGCTACGAAAATATTATGTAAAGGTCATAATAAACGAAGTAGGTTGTCATATCTGAAATCATCCTTACATAAACGATCTTATGATGTTGTTGGTCCATATAATCTGTGATCTAAGAAGGACAATAAATTGTATATATAATCCGGTGCGAGGAAAACTAAAATAGAGAATACCCAAGACATAGAATATGTGTGTGTGTGTGTGTGAAGAAAATGAAGTGAATCCGACGGTATTAGTATATTAAGAAAGATTGAAAAACACAGTTTAAATGGTTAAGTGGTGAGTTTATTCGCCGACGCTGCAGTGTTTCGATCAATTAATTAGATCATCTTCAAGGCATTTGTTGGTATATGGAAGGTAATAAGAATTTTTTCTCGTTATTCTGTGATAAAAAATTCTTATTACCTTCCATATACCAACAAATGCCCTGAAGATGATTTAATTAATAGATCGAAACCTGCAACGTCGGCCAATAAACTCACCACTTAACTCATTTAAACCTGTGTTTTTTCAATCTTTCTATATATATATATATATATATATATATATATATATATATATATATATATATATATATCCAAGCTAGCAGGATGTGACACAAAGTCAATTTTTAAGCGGAGTTTAACAGGTTTGAATTCATACTTTTTCTTCTAAACTGGTTTCCTAAAGGGCCCAGTTTACCTTATTATTTAACCCCAACTAGAGAGAGAATAGTTAGATTCATACCTTTCCCAAGCGTATTAGGGTTATGGGAATCGCTAACAAACACGCCCAGGGTTTGAACTCCTCTCGTCGTGTCCATTTCCTACGATGGTAACCATTACACCGCGTGCCTCCTAAGACACTATATATGGATATGTTTAATAGCATGTACATGTTATAGCTCGAAAATACTCCCTCGGTTATTTCGCCGAGAACTCTTCAGTAAATAGTTATTTTTAAACTTAAAAGATAAGTAATGGGTCGTTGAATAATTGCATAAAAGGAACACGTATTAATCAAACAACAGTGACTTATATTGCGTAAAATTTTAACTTCCCTACTCTAAATTCTACCGCACATATATATATATATATATATATAATCATGTGTATTCTCTCTTAGAATTTGCTCCAATAAATTATTCATAACGCATACATTATTTATTCAACATGACGCCCGAGGTTTATTGAAGTTTTTTTTTTTCTCCTAATGTGAAATCAATGTTTACACAATGAAGTCGTCCATCATTGAAAAAAAAAACGCCTCCGGCCACTGAAATGCAACGATTCCACTACACTAACCATTAAGCGAGTTCCAGGCAGTGCAGTAAAATACTGAACTAATTCACGAGCTCATAATGCATGATGATGAACGAGACTGTTGACATTTTTATGCGTTAGTTAGCGGCCCAGTGAAGAAATCGCGCGCCTTATTAGAGCCACGAATTGCGTAATCAAATTTTGTGTTTACGCCTGTCTCGCTCGTTTAGATCCGGGAGGGAAACCACGTGCACATGTTTGCCTGTTCCCGTGTCAACAAATCGATGCAAAAGAAATAAAAAAGGAAAACAAACCGTTTTTGTTTTTACATTATTTTAATTTGAAAAGAAAAATCATACTATCTAACTATGTATCTGACCAAAGGGTTTTTTCTCGTGTATGAAATTTGACGATAAACATATCCGTTTCAACTTTCCTTTGTTTAATGTTATATCAACTTTTGTGCGTTATTCAATGACAAAGCAATCCTTTACAAAACAGTAGTGGTACTATCTAACCCACAGCTGGGGAGATTAGTGATATCATACCTTTCCCAAGGTTATTTGTGTATCTGGTCGGCATCCTTAGTTCCAGATGTAATAAGTAAGTAAGCAAGCCAATAAGAATCCGGTTTTAGAGTATTCTTTGTAAGTCCTACGTCCAAGAGAATCCAAGTGTCAATGAATGGTGCCTCTATTAATACAGCAGAAGCAGCAGCAGCATTGCCAGTGATTGGACAATAGAAATCTACCCCAGGTCACGTGGTAGTCAACGAGTCTATATTTAGGAGTGACCATTTCCCCATGCCTTATATCAAATAATTCAACAATTTGTCTGAAAGCGAACATTATAGTGCGACTGTATTTCGAACTACGACGATGAGCAAAAAAACAAAAAAAACGATTTCTTTCATTTTTATTTTTAAAAAACACTAACTATATATCTGTACAAGGATTTTTTTTTCGTGTAACTATCTTTTCAGTTTAGTTCAAAAGCGCCGGTTTAGCTCAGTCGGTAGAGCATCTGTCTCGAAACCATAAAATTCCGGGTTTGATACCGGCCCTCAACAACTCAGTGCATGAGTAACACAGATTAGAACTGTGCAGTAAAGTGGGGAGATGATGGTAGGTGTCACGAACTATCTCAGACGCAAAAACAATCAACATGTTTTAGCGCATATGAAAAGAGGGTAGGTTCCTTATCTTGTCGATAGAACTGTGTTTCTTTTTCTTTATTAGATATTTAATACTAAAGCCATCTAATTAGAATATCAATAGTAGTACTATTTAACCCATAATTGGTGGGATGAAGGGAATCACACCGTTGCCAATGGTAATAGTCCGAAAGTGAACATAATAACGCGACTCAAGCAACTAACTACAATGTCACTGTTCAGCGTTTTTTGTTACTAAGCCACGGAGACTCAGCTCCATCCCAGAGCTATGAGTGTAAAAAGTACTCAATATATTTTTATAATTGTCGATTTACCGAGCAATAAACTAATGTTATAATTTTTAAGAACACTGACTATTCCATGTGGTGGTCTTGTGACAGATATTACATGGTTTATAAACATTAATCACTATTAATCATTATTATTTTACTACATTTATCATTGTACTCTTAGGAATTGTTAGGTTCCTGGTTCAAAACTGACCCTTGTCTACACTGCGTATGAGTGACACAGGGATGTGTGCGATAAAGTGAGGAGCTGATAGTTGATAGGTGTGTCGCTCCACCTCAGACGCAAAAAACAATCTCCTTGGTCTAGTGCTAGTGAAAAGTGGATAGACTCCCTCGCTGATACTGACTGTAGGCCATCATGTCGATTTTATTTTACTTACTCAAAGAATGTAATGTGCC
Organism: Doryteuthis pealeii; assembly: GCA_023376005.1. Lineage (NCBI taxonomy): Eukaryota > Metazoa > Mollusca > Cephalopoda > Myopsida > Loliginidae > Doryteuthis > Doryteuthis pealeii. The sequence continues at coordinate 126,661,565 of CM042138.1, read as the reverse complement.
AAATTATACATGATGATTACACCGTATCCAAACTATGCACGATAATTAAACCATCTAAAGTTAAAGTAAAGGAGTCTATCCCCTTTTAGCTAGCGCTAGACCAGGGACATTAGTATTGCTGTGGACCACCACACCTACCGTCAACTCCCCACTTTAACGCATAGATTAGCTTTCTCAATCATTTTCAATCATCAAACTGTGTAACAATTACAGTTTGTAACCGTTCGGTGTTAACATTTAATTGAATATCTATCCTAAAATAGTCACTGACAAAAATTAAATAAGTAAACGTTTTTCTTTGCTGTTCCTTATTATTTATTAAGTACATCACTGTCTGTCATCAGTGTCTTGATACTTATGTGACATAGACGGGTACATCAGCTAGTTTGCCGTACACACACACACATATATATATATATATATATATATATATATAATAAAAAGGGCTCAAATGCTGGGCAGCAGTGCAGTATAATACTTAAAAGAAATTAAAATCTTACTTCTTTTTATAATATCATTATTAATGCTTTTCAGGATAAACGAAGATACAATCAGATGAGACTTTGGAGCAAATAGACAATGAAATGAATCATAAATATTAAATATTCCTAGCGCAATGTAAGGAATAATTGCATGGCACAGATGTCGAAGAGAAGAAAAAAATTCAATTATGGTGAATATCTTCATTGGTATTACAGTCAATGTATGATTTAATCTATCATTCTGCCATTAGAATAGTTTGGAACATTCTACGACACTTAATCCTACCTCATTTGAAGCCACTCTGTCCTTTACTTTGCAAGGGTCCTTGGGTTCCTCGGTTGCTAGCAAAATCTTAGAATTTTCAGTCGTCCAGTTTGGAGGTTCACCTGAAGCTTACTCGTGGCTGCCCATTTGTAGCCGTTAGCAGCCAATGTATATTAATTATACTAGCAAATATATGCACCCTCCGGGTGCAAGTATTTAAGTTTTAATGTAATGAAATATCGTATTAAATTAGAAACGCTAATGAAACTAAATAAGAATGCAGATAAAAAGATTTGAAACAGAGGAGGGTATAATCGAAAAATAGAACAACTGAAATTTACTTTTCCATCGCTCTCGTCTTTCATTGTTATTTTTTCTAATTTAAGTATTTAGTTAAAATAGGAAATAAAGAATAAAATGACAATTATTTTTTCTTGTTAATGGATTTCATTTAAGATTCATTGAAGAGATTTTTGCTAATATTCATTAAAATAAAACCAAACAGTTAGAAATCAATAATACTAAGCACATATTTATTAAAATCCCATTTTTAATATCAATATGCAAATTAGGCTTCCCGTTCACACTGTAAACCGCTATTTTGTTGTATATATAAATACAATTGCATATTATTAGAATGTAGATATGGTTAACAGTATAAATAATATAAAACAATTTTATTAATAATTGAGGTTAAAATAAGGATAAATTCATGGTGAATGTGACGTCAATTACTAAGGGAATTGTGACTTGAGTAGTGATTTAGTTTCGGTTACAGACAGAAAAACACACAATCTCCATTATAATAATAATAATAATATATATATATATATATATATATATGTGTGTGTGTGTGTGCTTTGGCAAAAGATCTGAAGTGTTTTTATCCCGAATGTATATTTTGAGAGGCAATGTAGAAGATAAAGAGTAACGAGCAATTTTCACCTTTACATCTTCGTAACACCTCTTAACCCAAGCCTACGAGTACCTCTCATAAGAAATATTGACTACGCTTCTGACAACTGAAAATGTGTGGCGATAAATTTCTCTTACTTCCACTACTTAATAGACGCTGCTATATTTAAAAGAATACTCGGTGGGAACAAACCGTTTTTATGCATTTGCATATATTGTTTAGAAGAACACATAACCAACATGCAAATTGCAGTTGGAACAAATCTATAACTATACAACTAAAGAAAAAATGTGAATCATTTTTTTACATGCCTCAAACTTTCACTATATATATACAGGGTAAGTTAAACAGGTTATTAGTATTTTGGGAGTAACTTTATGATATAATTAAAATAGTACCCTCAAGTTTACCATTCCTATCAGAACATTCCTGAAATCTACAGGGGATTAAGCATACTAATATTTCTATGGGAGTATCGTTATTAGAAAACAAAACTGATATTACGAAGACAACCTAGGGAAGATTCCATTGATTTTTTGAGAGAGATCGATAATATGTTCAAGTCATCAAATGATAACAAAGGAATTTCCTTTGAAAAAGTCACATTTTTGAAACAGCGTGTCTATGGATGACTATATCAGATGACCGAGGGGTTAAGTAACCAGACTGATGAAAAGTCAGTCAGGTTCTATGCCCAGCTTGAAGTAGTTACTGGGTATTTTCTGAAGAGACATGAAATGTCGAAACTCGGTGTATGGGGATGACTATTGTATGCTCCTAAAACTCGTTAGAGCTCTCTAGGAGGGACTAATTGATTTTCATCGCATGGCTTGTCTGTTGTTTACGGATTTGAACTTTCTGGTGATCGTAAAATATATTCACCGACGTATGTATTTTTCAGTTAAAAACTCCACTCCTCACTGGCAGCTGAAAGACTGTCGAGGGGTAAGGAATCGGCCTTATGAAAAGTTAGTGGGGTATCGCTCCCGGCTAAAAGTAGTTCCAGGGTTTAGCACAGAAACGTAAAACGTCGAAATACGGTGTCTGTGGATGACTATTATATATATATATATATATATATATATATATATATATATATATATATAATATATATATGTGTGTGTGTGTGTGTGTGTGTTTATCCAACCCTTCGTCTCAAGTAGAATACAACAGATGGTCAATTCATAAGCGGAGTAAAAGCTGGTATGAATTAACAGTCTTCTTTACCTGGACTGGTTCTCCAAACAAGGCAAAATAACCCAGTCTACCCTAATATTTTTCCACAATTAAGTAAGTGTTAGATCCATTCATTTGCCAAATACATTAACTCGAAGAGAAAGGCATACACCCTCAGTCAGTAGCTGAACTCGACACGCTGGGTATATTTCCAGTGACGAGAGCCGTTACCTCACGTTCTTCTTCTTTGAGAATAGGTGAAATGTTCCACAGTTTTGGTACGGATTTTATATATACTTAGAATTAACTTTATTACAAATGATAAAATTCACTTGTACCAAGTCTCCTGGGTTGTTCTGTTATAATATACAAAGGTCAATCAAATTAAATTAAACAAAAGAAAAACAACCAACTTGTAGATTTTTGCTAATCCTTTTAATGGACGCACGTGGGGTGGAAAATAGTTGAGCCGAAAAATTCTAACAGTATCTGCAGTCATTTTAACAAAAGATGGATTCTCTTGTACACAAATGAGTATTGCTAAATAAACATTAAAGAAGAAAAGTTATTTCATCTTTGATGATGAGTAATGGTACGAAAGGCCACGAAAATGGGAAATGGAATGGGAAAAAGAAAGCAAAATTAAGATAGCAAAGGAAATGTTAACATTTTTAACTTGAATATGGAGGCAAATGGGGGGTGTCTAGAGATGTTGAAGAGACGAGTTGATATAAACAGAAACAGATCTAAGGAGAGAGTCAAATATATATGAAGTGAGAAACCAAATATTATATCCAATAAATATTTTTCATCCATACAACATTTTCTTTGCATTTATCTTTCAAGATATATATATATATATATATATATATATATATATTGCTAAGCAGATAGGAGAATAGAAATGCTAGTTTAGCAGAAAGAGTAGGAAAACAGAATAAAACTAAATGATAATGGAAAGAATTGAGGTCAGCGAGAAACATATCCTAAAGGAAAAAAATAACGCATAGAATATTAATGAAATGCAAAAGTAAAAAAGAACAGACAAAGAGAAAATTTAAAAGGAAAATAAATCAAGCTAAAATGTATAATAGAAATCAACAGAGGAAAAGAAAGCTAAAGAAAATAAAAAAGCTAAGGGTGGCGGAATATAAAGCTAAAATTGACGAAGAAATGAGGAATTAAATCTTAAAGTCTTAAAGAAAAGAAACAATGATAAAAAGAGATGAACGTCAAAATCCGAAGACAAATGTAAATTCCTGGATATCAAAATACGTGCGGGTAAATAAGTGATTATGTGCGTGATCAAATTTACATTATTTCTTTTGCGAATTAAAAATTTAATCCACCAATGAAATATCACACGCAATGAAAATTAAAACTCAACTTTTATCGTTTGTTAATGAATATTTAAAAAAACATTTGTGGTGATAACTAATTCTGTATCAGATTCCCTGTACAAAATTTAAGATAAAATAATTTAGTTCTTTGAACCGAAGGACCTGAAATTTGCAAAAACAATCTCTCTCTCGTTCATATTATATATATATATATATATATATATATATATATAGATTTTTGGATTTTTTTACAAGTATTGTTGAATATAGTATATATTATATTTTTGCTTGAAGGCAATTACAATGCATGTATCGCATAAAATTCGATAGTTTTTTTTTTTTAATAGAAAATGAACTTGACAAGTGTAATCTCGGAGCAAAGGCCTAGTTTGTTGTTATTATTCACTCAACGTCCCTTTACATGGTTAATTTCGCAGGGATTATTCGCTGTGTACTGTGGCCGAGGCAATATGGTCTTTGACTATGCCTGCTGAGATCTCGGTTTCGATTTCTCTCGGAGGGAAGTCGTTAGTATGCATCGCTGGTGAAACTTAAAGTCGAAACAGTCTGTGCGATGTTCTACACACCGAGCGATCCTTTTCCAGGATTACACTTGTCAAGTTCATTTTCTATTAAAAAAAACTATCGAATTTTATGCGATACATGCATTGTAATTGCCTTCAAGCAATATATAATATATATATATATAAGGTGTGTCAAAAAGTATCCAGATTGTTCTTACTCTTTAACACACCTTGAATTTTGTTCCATTGATTCTTCATTTCTATCTTGGTAAATATATCTTTAAACTTGGAACTTTTTCGACACACCTTATATATATATATATATATATATATATATATATATATATATATAATGTGTGTATTTTATGTGTGTGTTCAATTAAAATGAAAATGCTAAAGTACAGTACAAAAAACATGACCTTTTTCGTAATAAGACATCGTGAAAGTCATTATTGACATTAGAGAATGGACGAACGTTAGCTAAAAGCACTATGTACAATAACTAATAATAATATTTTGAGAAGACAGCTGCTAATATTAATAACAACTTAGACGATGATGTCAAGAAGAACAAAGAACATGGCAAAGGAAAAGAGTCATATTACATGGAAAGGAAGTGAGAGAAGAAAAAAAATAACGAAGAAACGAAAGTTTAGGAAGGAAAGAAAAAAGGTAGGAAGATGAAAGAATAGTGGAAGAGAAATAAACGGCAGTTATTATGAGCAATAATGTCGACTACAGATTCAAAGAGAATAAAAATAAAAAGCAAAGGAAAAGACACCCAAGAGAAAGAGAACAGAATACTGCAGGATGAAAGAAAGAATAGGATGAGTAAAGAGTGTGTTTCGAATATAAAAAAAGAAAAATAGCGATGAAATAGAAAGCAGAATAAAGACAAGAGAAGTGTAAGATAAGACAGAGAGGGGTCAGAGAGAGACAGACAGATAGACAGAATCAGACACAGATAGGGAGAAGAGAGATAGAGAGAGAGAGACACACACACATAATCAGATACAGAGGGATAAGAGAGATGGAGAAGAGAGAGAGAGAGAGAGAGATGGAGAAGAGAGAGAGAGAGAGAGAGAGAGAGAGAGAGAGAGAAAGACAGAGAGAGAGAGGAGAGAGAGAGAGACAGAGGAGATTATATATATATATATATATATATATATATATAGAGAGAGAGAGAGAGAGAGAGAGAGAGAGAGAGAGAGAGAGCAGAGAGAGATGGGGGAGAGAGCAGACAGAGAGACAGAGAGAGAGAGAGAGAGAGAGAGAGCGAGAGACAGACAGGCAATCAGACAGACAGACAGAAGATTGCTAACCATTACGCCCGATGGGACGCTCTAACGACCACTTCTGAGTAAATAACTGAAAAGACTGGAATCTTCACTCTTGGGAAGGGCAACGTCTGAAGAAAAAAAAAAGCTAATTCTTATCTATTTGACCCATAATTGTAACCATAACAAATGCTATCAACCAGAGTCAGAAAAGGCCTTAAACTTATGGCAATGAAGAGGTACTGCACAATACCCAGATTTTCAGAACTGGAGCCTCAACATCAGATGCACCTTAGTGTAATACCCAAGACCCAGTATAAAAAATGGGAAAATAAAATAAACAAATAAAAAACAAAGAAAGAAAATAATAAATATTCAAAAGATGAAAGGGCAGTGACATTGAAAAAGAAGAAAGAGAAAAACAGTTAGAATAAAAGACAAGAGAAAATTTAAAACTAAGAATGGAAAAACGACACTAATTCACAAAATATAAGAAATAACGAAAAAATTGGCAACACAAAAATATAAGAAAATTCTTCAAAAAATAAGACAATAATAAAGAGATAGATTAATAAAGTGTTAAGAATAAAAGATTTACCGCAAAGAGAAATAAACATTAATGAAAAATACAATAGATTTTTAATTGGAAATAACTGAAAACAAAGATTGCTTTCAGTTTGTTTTTAAATGTTAATACATTCTAATGGGAAATGAACATCGTTTAATAATAATTGCAAACAAAAGAAAATGGACAAAATGAAGTAAGTAAAAAAAAATATACATTTTAAGCTTAATAGATTGGCAAAATCTATGTTTTAGGAAGAAAGCAGGACGCGCGTCATAAATACTTTTTACGGAAGAAATAGTTTACGATATATTGTATGCATACCTATATAATGTTCGGTTATAGATTCGATAACAGCGATTAAATATGCAGAAGTATAGCAAATAACGTAAGTAAAGTCGACGGGGCGGCCGAAAGTCGGTATCAGCCAGTCAGCGAGGGAGTCAATCCCCTTTTCAATAGCGCTAGACCAAGGAGATTGTTTTTTAGCATCTGAGGTGGAGCGCTACACCTACCAATCAGCTCCTTACTTTAACGCACAGATCCCTGTGCTACTCATACGCTGAGTTAGCGAGGGATGGTATCGAACTAGGAACCTTGTGGTTTCTAGCCGAACGCCCTACCGACTGAGCTAACCCGGCCCCTAGGTGCTGAAGACTTGCGAAGAACAATCCACACTTTCTAGATGAGCTGATAAAAGAAAATAATACACGATGTTCTACAGATTCTACAAAGATTGGCTTCTTGGATCTTACGGCATGTTAACCCCTTCGGTTAATGTATGCCAAATATATTTTTGGTTATTCAAATTATTTCAAAACCTTTTTAAAAAATTTAAAACTATTTTGTATCTATTTGACCCAGATATGGGACTAACAGGTACTACCACCCTATGTCTGGGTTGACCTGGGAGTAATGCCAAAGAAGAGGTATACAGCCATTGGGGGATTTTACCTCTGATATCCACAGCCTCAGCCGACAGGACATATTCAATATATATAATATATATATATATATATATATATATATATAATAAATCAAACTCATCCTAACTAAGAACTTTACCCACTTCTCCCAACCACCCACCCCCTTTCCCAACAAGCACCTAACAACCTCCTCTTCTCATCTTCCCACACAAACCACCATCTCTGAACCCCCTCCACTTTATATGATGTTATTCTCGTTTCAATCAAATCCTCCCTAAACTCCCTACCCCTCAATTCCACCACTAACCACTTTCTCTTATATAAACACACCTATAAGCACCTACTTTGCTTTGAATAAAGTCAGACTGAAGATGTTCTTCGCTTGAGAAGGACGAAATATTTCTCTCCTACTTCTATTTTTTTGAGTCATTATTTTTGTTCATTTTTCCTTTTACTTTTCCATACTGTCGGATTTTACTCCAACCCTCCTATCTTTATATATACTAGCAAATATATGCACCCTCCGGGTGCAAGTATTTAAGTTTTAATATGATAAAATATCATGTTAAATTAGAAAGGCTAATGAAACTGAATAAGAATTCAGATAAAAATATTTGGAACAGAGGGGGTATGATTGAAAAATAGAATAACTTTAAAACTAACTCTTCCATCATTTTCCCTTACTCCCGTCTTTCATTGGTAAATTTTCCTAATTAACTATTTAGTTAAAATAGGAAGTAAAGAATAATATTACAGTTATTTCTTCTTGTTAATGGATTTCTTTTAAGATTTATCCCCGAGATTTTTGCTCATATTCATTAATATAAAACCAAACAATTAGAAATCAATAATACTTAGCATATATTTATTAAAATCAAATTTTTAAGATCAATATGCAAATTAGCCTTCCAATTCACACTGTAAACCGCTATTTTCTTGTATATATAAATACAATTGCATGTTATTAGTATGTAGATATGGTCAACAGTCTTAATGATGTAAAACAATTTTATCAATAATTGAGGTTTAAATAAAAAATAAAATCATGGAGAATGTGATGTAAATAACAAAGGGAATTGTGACTTGAATAGTAATATAGTTTCGGTTACAGACATACAAACCCACAATCTCCATTATAATAAGATATATATATATATATATATATATATATATATATATATATATATACTGTGTGTGTGTGTGTGTGTGAATCAATACCGAATTGGGGAGCAAAAAGTTAATGGCCTTTTTCACAATTTTCATATTTATATATGAATTAATACGGAGAGGAAGAGACCAAGAGTTAATAGTCTTTCGCAATTATATATATATATATATATATATATATATATATATATATATATATATATATACATACATACATACACATGAACACTCAGGACGCAAACATGATCAAATATTTATAGGAATGTATTTCCAGCTTGGTAATATCGCCTCAAGGTCTGTTTTGTTAGAGTCGTCTGAGTCAGAATTGTAAATGAAATTGTAAATGAAACAAGAATTATTCTTTGCTCTTGTAACTTTATCACAGTTAAATGAAGTACACTTACATATTTTTAACTTGATCATAACCAGCTGTTATTTGTCAATTATTTGCTTGAGTAGCTGCATCAAAGGTATCAAACAAGACACTGGGTTTTCCTGAGAATAAAAGGGGCGTTAGATTTAACTTTTCCTTGAGATTTGTACCTGATTTTTGCAAATAGCAGACTCATTAATTTAAGTCGAAAGCCATCTTCGTCTTAGAAAAATAACTCGTCCGTGTTCCGGGTATGAGACTAAACAGCATCCAATGTATGGGTCAAATATATATGTAGAAATTCTATAGCTTTAGTATAATTTCGAAACATGGCATTGTAAGTATATTATTCATATCAATAATATATGAAGCTATTATAATTTACAAATGTTTATTATTAGTTGCTTGAAATGTAATTTCTCGGGAGTTCGGCATAAAATAAACCAACAAGAATTGATATGCTATAATACTATTTGTTTTGAATTCTTTTTTTGTTTGTACAAGTGACTTATATTTTTGGATTCACTTTGATTTGTATAATTATCCTTTCATGTATTATGCCTAATGAATTTTCGTCATAATAAGTTTAAATAAAAGTATAACCTGATATATGTCATTTTCTTTTGTGTCACTCGTGTGTGTATCTTGGAATTTATCCCCACTCACAGAAGCATAAGATATAAAATCAATTTTAAGCGGTGTAACGCTGGTTTGAATTTAGAGCTTCCTGTCTATTAGACTGTTAGCCTAAACATGGTAACGAACCCAGTCTGTCCAACTATTTCCCCATAACTTGATGGAGAACAGATGGTTTCTTGCCTTTTCTAAGGCCATGTGATGTACTCAAAGCGTAATATCTAAAAAGCTTTGACTACACCATCGTAGTAAGCGAGTTCGAATTTCAGTCGCGTTATCACATTCACTTTCGGACTAATAATTTTGGGAAAGGTACTCATTTCCACATCCCTCCAGCTATTGGTTAAATGATACCACTAGTGTTCTTCTAAAATGGTGACTGTGGCATTAAATATCTCACGAATGTTAATATGCCATTAAATAATGAAAGCAAAATAAAAAAAATTAAAAACAAAAAAAGTATCAGCATGAACAAGCTCGTCTGAGATTTGAACTCGGATCGCTGATTGCATTTCCTAAAACGATAACAGTTACACTAAGCCTCTCTGAAGTATGTATAGATGCATGTATATCTTAATTTGTTTCCTGTTTAGGGGGAAACTTATTTTACTTGACAAGCAATCACGTTTTACTTTTTGTTGAAAGAAGTCAAAGTACTCAACCATGGGGTCAGATTTCCTAGGATATTAATACATTAATATTAATGTTCATTGTGTACGTTAATGTTTGTGCGACTTACGACATTTATCAAATGTTATTTATTACATTTACATAAATACACACTTGGTTAACCTTTTGTCTATGCGCATTAAAGCTTAAAAACAGTATTTTCTTCCCAATTTACTCCCGCCAACAGTTCATATTTTGACGGAAGGAAAATAATCTCATTATCCTTAATAAATCATCAGTTTCAACGAGAAATCAAATGAACATGTTAATATTAAGTTTGCTGATGGTTTATATATATATATATATATATATATATATATATATATATATAAGTAGAATCGGCAGAGTGGCCTATTGTCGGTATCAACCAGACAGCGAGGGTGTCTATCGCCTTTTCACTGGCGCTAGACTGACCATCAGCTACCCACAGATTACTGCACAGGTTCAAGCCATACTATTCATGCGCTGGGTTGATGAAAATAGTTGTGGTTTGTCTAGCCATTGACGATGCAATTAGATGCAAATCTCTGTATATGATAAAAATAAACTAGGGTAGACATTTACGGCAAATCTGTAGGTGGTATTTCTATTTACACCTGCATTTATAAGGGGTCACTGGGGACCAAATTACCTACTATATGTTGAAATAGAAAATACATATCGAAAGGAGACAAATTTCGATAAATTTGCAAATTTAATAAATTTCCATATCTAGCATAGTGTTCATTAGAAACACTGGCAATAGACATAATCCTTGATATTGTGTCTCATTCCCTAACAAAATAGTATTGTAGCGTTATTGAGAAATGGGGTTAACATGCACACATTTCAGTTATAAAATTTTACAGTGAGTACATCAAGTGATAGGTACTGCTATACTATGGAGAGTAATATGAGACTTACAGAGCATATGCTTAAATTCATGCTGATATATACCTCTTTTCAAACGAACGATGTTCCAAAGAAAAAGATAATAGATTTCTGGCTTTACTGTCATAAGTGGATTTCTATTCTTTTGTCCAACCCAAACACTGATAAACAAGAAATATGTCTGCTACATTGCTTATGTTTCTATTGCATATGACTTGTTTGAGTTTATAACAAAACTAACATTGAAAGAATACACATTCTTTATTATGATTGCACACGGCGTATATTAAATAACTTGTGGCTGAATATGACCACCCACCGATTTTATCGCAGAAACAAGAAAATATATCTCAGCATAATTCTTGGTCAAGGTTATAGCATGTTGGAAGGTATACAATTAGAGTAAAATGGAGTCGTGCATGTTTTACCCCAATTCACTACTAACCTACAATTATTGAGAATATATTTAACAAATAATTTGTTATTGATATCCAATAATTAACTAATTGGCAACTATATCTATTACTAGGAATTGATTATTTCGTATTGATCAGAAAGCAGGGAAAATATAGCCGTATAATTCAATTTAGAAGTGATTTAAACTTTTACCAACATAATCATGAACAAAGTATGAAATATTTTAAGAAAAATAATGGAAAATATGATGCAGCAAAATATTGATTTTTGTGATACTTGAGATGTCTTTCCATTTTAAAAAAATCATCTTTATAGTTTTAAGTCACAAGTACTATACTGTGATTTATTAATTTACGAGTTTTCCGAGTTACGAGATGTCAGTCGGTTGATTTTTTGCTTTGTTTTGCGAGCTAAAATTTGTGGTATGAGCGAGCTTCAGACATGCTTATGTTAATAGGTTCATTAATAACAAGTTTCCAAGTTTATTACAGCAAATAAAACTATCACTCATAAATAGTAATCATTAAAACACATTTTAGAACATAATTCATTACATTCTATTTTATTATGTTTTTAGACAATACAGGGCCATTTATCTTATTAAAAAAACGTAACAAAAATCTAGGGTGTTTTTTTTGGGGGGGTGACGGCCGATAGTATTAATGGCATTGCAGATTTTTCAATGGGGAAAATTATTTGATATACGATGATATTGAGTTAGGAGCGGAACGAATCGAACACGTAAATTAAGGTACCACTGAATGTTCTTGTATCACAGAATATTCTGAAAATACTAAACATGCTAAAATTTTTAAATTTCCATGCCTTTCGTAATTTATTTGTCTTAAGAAACTCAAGCAAATTATTATTAAAAAATTATTTGAGAATATATTTTTATTAACTATTTTTCTTGTTGTAACGATACATTTTGGAAACTAACATTATCAAAGAATTTTTGCAGGCCTTTACTTTACCACATGAAACAACATAAATACATGCAATAAACTGTTGTTTTTTTCAACACGATGTATTTCCTTAATAAAAATCTCCAAACTCATCACTATAAAATTCTGTATCAATAAATATTTTCTCTTTTTTAGAACATTGTTTGCGCGTAACATAGCCTGTTACGTTCAATAGTGACAATCTAATATATTCAGCAATCCTAGTTTTGGTCTGATCAAATGTTTGTCAAACCAATTTCATCTGACAAAATATAAAAAATTTTTACCAATTATATCCTGGATCAAAGCTATATCATATTATTGAAAATCAACTTTCTCTTAATGAATTTTAAGGAGTTTTGTTGTTTTCCATTTATGTTTTAGAATTGATTCCCCACTTTTCTGTCTTGTGAAAAGACAGGAACGTTGGGGGACAAAAATGGTCCAGTGAAAAAGAATGCTACATCTGCATGAATTATTCGATACTAATATCCAAACTCTACATTTATCCACCCTGTTGGCTGGGGCGTTAGAATGCAGCTCTGCAGAGGGGTAAGATTCCCCCAATGGGGCCACCTGTTTGCCGTGGGTGGCGACCCGTGATGCTTCAGGATAGAGCCCAGGTGGATGAGCAGTTCATGACATGCAATACTCCACTTTGGCCCTATCTTGGGCTAGGCGGACGGTCGGAGAGGCCCCCTCCGATCAATCGGCTGGTCACGTCAAGCCCTAGCACCTATATGATTTTCCCAACCCTATTGCCCTTATGGCAAGCCCCAACCCCTTTTTAATCATATGGGTGCTAGAAGGCGGTGGCTGCAGGTCTACATGTCCTGGGAATGACGTTAAACTCTATCTGATGGTGAGGTTCCAGTTTTGGAGGTTTGGGGAATGTGGAGCACCCCTTCATCACCATTGCTCCCAGGTCCACTCTGACCCGGAGTGGTAGTACCTGTTAGGGTCCCATCTATGGGTTAAATAGAAATGTATTTATAAAAAAATTGTATTATCCATTAAGAATTGATTTATTTCAAAACTTTATCGGCATTAAATGATCCACTGAGGTTGATATGCCGTAAAACAAAACAAACCAAATCTACATCTATCTCCACTCTTTTATGGTCACGTGCGACTATAATTAAATTCCTAACTCTGTGATGTGAGCTACAATATTCTAATTCGTACGTGCAAAACTAGACAAATTATATCGGTGTGTATTTCTTGATTCCTGGAGATTCTTTTAGAGTGTTTATTTCTGGTTATTCTGACAGAAAATTAAAATATATTTGTCAATCTTTTCTCGCTACACTAGAATTGGGAGAGGTATTTGTGATTCAGACTCAAAATCTTTCCTCGTGTGTCTTCTGTTTAAGATACCACATGGTCAACAATCACGAACAATAATGATAAACAAAATACAAGAAAACAAGAACAGGGCAAGGAATTTCATTATTTTTATGATTGGTTTTATTTAACAGCATTTCAACATGCTTAGGATTATTTTTTCTAAGAGCTTAGGTAATTATTTTATATATAATTATGTTCATTGCACATTTATATTTACATTTTTGTGTATTTTTTTCTTAATATTTTTTACACAGTTATATGATACCAAGTATGTCATCTACTACAACTACTTTGCACATATTTGCATGCTTTCAAGTATTCCTATTTAATACTAATAATTACATGGTTTCAATTAATTATTTCTATTCAATAACAGTATTTTGTTCACCACACACGTATATTTTTAGTAATTAATGATAATCCTAAATAAACTATTATAGCTTCAAGTAACAATTCTTAAAAAATATTTTACATTTGTATTGAATACGAGTACATCTTAAACATATCAATTTGACCCATAGTTGGGACCCTAACGTATACCACCACTCCAGGTCAGAGTGGACCTGGAAATAATATGAATGGAGGGGTACTCCGCATTGCCCATATCTCCAAAATTCGAAACCTCACCAGAAATTACAGTTAAGTGTCATATCCAGGACCTCCGCTGGCGGTGGGTATACCCCACTGCAGCGGATACAATTAGACTATTCTAAGCCCCCGTAAGTGCGGGGATTTATTATTTTTAGAAAATGTTAATGACAGGGTATAATGGTTACCGCACGTTTCCTGCATAGCAATTATTGCTGTGTAGTGAGTTTCATATACATTTGGTGTTTAATACCGGTTGATTTGTGCAAAGCCTAAGCTTCCTTTAAATATTCAATGGATGTCTTTTCTGGTGTAATAGTTAACGAACTATACTAGCAGAATATTGTATTATTAATGTTGTAGGAACTTCTGCCGCTGGTCGGTCGTCGACTTTTCTCGTTGTCCCAGGCAACCACATTAATAGAGGCGCAGGATAGGTCACGGTTATCGTCGTCGAAAAAGGGGAAAAGCAAAACTAATTAAAATCATGAACGAGGCTGCTTGCATTTCCCATATTTCTTGCACTCTTGGGAAAGGTAGGAACCCAACTATTCTTCCTCCAGTTAATGGTAAATAGTAAGGAAGAAAGGGTATAAGATCATGTATAAGATAATGTATATGACGTCAGCAGTAGGTTGGTGTGTGGTGCATTCAAGGAGAAGGAGAGATAGGGAAACTGAAAATGTAGAAAAAAAAGAATCAGTTAGACGTGGAAGTTACTGAGATTGGCTTCTGACTGGCCCGGTCAGAGCCACGAGTGTGAATCGAGAAAAATTGAGAAAGTAAAGCTTTCGCTGAGTGTTTGGTTGGGACACACACATGATGATGGTCTGTCCTACGAAGCCATTTACTTGGGTTGATTTAATAAATATTTCAAAGAAATATAACATCAAGTCCTGTGTTTGTTATTAGAAATTACCGAATAACACAAAAGGAAAAATTTCTGAGATGAAAATCCAGATTTCAGACCAAACGGACAGCTGCTCAACAGACAAGATCTATGATACAGAAATAACAATAGAAAAGAAGAGACAACTTACCCAGATAGATCTTAGACGACACAACCAGATACATCGACGACGTTTCTTCACATTAATGTCCATACCGACTTAATACGAAAATCAGCAATTAGCATCCGGATCATGAAAACTAGATACGCGGTTTCTCGTCTAATTAAACATCTAACTAAACTAAGGTCTAACTTCTAGAATTCTTCGTCACATGATTTTAATTCCTTCAAGTAAAACCAACATTTCAATAGGCAGCTCAGCACATTGGCAAAACATTTTATTCAACACACACATTTACGCAAATACACAAAATTGATTCAAGTATCCATATCTGAATATTTGTCATCACTCCCAAGTTTATTCTGACCCAAAATTATAGTAATTGTTAGGGTCATATCTATGGGTTAAATAGATATATTCAAAAATACTTGTATCTAATAGAAACGTGTGCAATAAATAAATAGTACATCTTAAGAAACAACTACACAAAAAAAAGTAAATATGAACCTAAAACAAAATCAATCATCTAATCTCAAGACATAAAACTGTCAAATACACTGATTTGATAATAAAGGTTTCCACCTATGGGATAACTTTTTAAATTGTCTACACTAGCTTTCAAATAATTCATACAGCTAATCTATTATTTAATAATAATTTTGTTAGAAAGTGCTATTCTCACTGTGTGTCCCTTCCACTTGTGCTAAACTGTACTCCAGCTTAATAAATGTACTATTAATTCTAAAACCAATGTGATAACAGTTACCATAGCTAGTTCACAACTACTAATATCACTTCAAGATTTCATTTTTTTTTTCGTTTATAGTAAAACTCTCTGCAAGTGAAAATGAACATTGACTTTATTATTTCTATCTGGCAAAGTTCTTGTTTTATTTAATAATATCACATCGGTTCTTATCGATCAAGAAGAGACAAGTTGCATCTTCACTTGTTCCGTACACACACCAATCTCATCGGCCAACAACAAATAAGTTCTTTCGGTCAGCCAAGCCTTTATATTGATTTTACTTTGCGGAAACGAAGAGAAAACCAATTTCTCCTCTACACTCGATTAAAAAATAAGTGGTGAAGAAAGAACAAGAAAAAAAGAGAGAAGGAATGAATGAAAGGCTTGGAGTAAATTGACGTTTGAGTTGATCATCAATGACAGAAAAAGGTCAAGCACTCATTAATGAAAAGAGATAAGGACAGGAAAAAACAAAAGTGCAAAATATAATTAAAAGGAGAAACCAATTATCACATCTGGAAAGATCATGTTTCAGTGTGCAATTTATTTTAGTTATTGTTTTTTGGAGAGAAAGCAAATTTTAATCAGTTTATTACACAGATCAACCAGTTTGACAGTTGTATTTTTTAAAAACTCATTCAAGATATATTCAAAAAACGACACAAAGAAAACTAAACTACAAAAGGAAGAACTTTAAAAGAAATTCAATAAAAAGCCTTAAATCAAACCAACACGTTTCATATATATATATATATATATATATATATATATATATATATATATATATATATATATATGTGTGTGTGTGTGTGTGTGTGTGTGTGTGAACAAGAAATCACAGCTTCTGTCGACATCTCTAATGTCAGCAATGAGGGTCAGTACATGTCTTTAGAAAGGTTCTTCACTAGATTAAGAAGGCGCTTTTGAAATATTGATCTACAAATTTATGTCATACCAGCAAATTTTAATCAGTTCCCCCAGTTTGGCAGCTGTACATGGCGTTTCAGAAAAATAAAATCATTTTGTAAAATATCATATTGTTTCGGAGAAATAAGTAAAACTATTCGTATCTATATTTAGGACTCGATTTACTATATAAATTACTCTTACCCATGAAAATGGCTCATAATAGAAGGATTGTTGTTAATGCAACAATCTTAATATTATTTAACTTCTGAGCATGGTGCAATTTTAAAATCAGTTTCTTATACAAGTTATTTAAAATAAATTGATATGATTTCGTAATAACTTGACCAATTCCTATTCAAATAATCTCAAATGTTAACAGTATGTTTTCAAGTTGTTTTATCTTCTTTTTAGTATATACATTTAATCAATCGAAAAGAAAATAGATTTATACCTTAAATATAGACTTATGGTTTCTTTCTATTCATGCTATTAAGATCTGAGATCATTTGAACGAGAATTGGTCAACAAATCAAATTTCAAAATTATATCAATTCTTTTATGAAATACCCTATACATCTCAAATGAGAACATTAAGAAAGCATCCTGCAATTTAAAAGCAAACAAAGAATATTCTTAAAAACCTTTAAAGAATTTCTATCAAAATCTAAAACGGAAACTAATAGTTATAATACGTGCATATTTTTATAAAGAAAGTGTATGAGTTGATAATTGTCATTACTTAAAAATAACGATTAAACATTACGTAAGATTATTAATTGTTAAAAAGGCAGAGGTAAATAATTATTTCAGCTTGTTAATTGTTGAACAATAAATCAAATTGTAAAGTTGGGTTCGTTTTATATTAGAGAAAAATCAATTACAACACAGTCATTACTAGTAAATGATAATGGTCTTTATATCGACTGTGGCGAGTAAAATTAACTAAAAAGCTTTCTAGTTAAAATGGGTTAGGAAAAAATGGAAAAAATAATGATTTTTCTTTAACTTGGCTATTAATTAATAAATCAAAACCTTGTTATTCGAATGATATTATCATCATCATTATTTCATATCTGAGTTCACAAGTTTTACCGAGTAAAATAGATCTTCATTCTACCGGAAAAAGAAAATAACCAACCATTCTCGCTTTGATTTATACTGGTAGTAAAAAGGCGCAAAGAATTCTCATCTCCTGCCAACACGACAAAGGTCAGCATGGCAAGGATACGACACATTAGTTTGCATATTTTTGATAAGGCCTAACCCTTACAGGGGACAGACATTTTTTTTATTGTAATAGCGATGAAAAATATGTAATACCAGATAACCTCCTTCCAGTTGGTAGCATGGAATCCAGTACAATCCGTCACCGATTACTTTAAGATTTAAGGGATGCCACCACGTAACTTTAAAAGATAATATGATGTAGATTTAATTGCTACTGCACGCCAACAACCTAAAATGTTTTGTTTGCTTTGGTTTATTTGTTTATCAGTATATCGATTATATATGTGGGTTTTAATGTCGTAATTTGATTCATTTGTAAAGGATTCTTATAAGTGTATTCATATAGTATCAAGAATTTCTATCCCATAGTAATACTTTCCTAATATGACTATTTGTTGTTGTTGTTAAACTACTTGATAGACCATTATAAAAAAAAAAAAAACAATACAATAGTTCTAAATTTTCAACCAAACCCATTTAAACGTTTAGTAAAAGGTCTGTTATTTTATATATATATATATATATATATATATTATATATATATATATATGTGTGTGTGTGTGTGTGTGTTTGTGTGTTCGTAAAATTATTGTGACCGTCGTAGGAAATGTACAACTTGAAACGAGTTAAAATTCAGGAAAAATCGTTTGCATTTCACATAGCGCTAATCCACTTGGGAAAAAACGCATCCAACTATCATACCTCCAGTTATGAGTTATGAATAGCAGGGCACACTGGGGTTTTTATCCTTCGTATAGAAATCGGTCTAAAACAATAACACCTCTGAAATACGCCAAAATTGATTTGTGTCCCATCGTGCAAGTGAGGATGTATAATATATATATATATATATATATATATATATATATATGGATTAAAAGTTCAGACTTTATATTTTCATATAAATATACTAAAATATACAGGGCGTTGAAAATATTATCATTTCAAATATTAATGACTTTTGAATAGAATTATTGTTTTCTTTTAATTGTATTCATTTTGTAATTTTTGAACGAATTGTGAAGTATGCTATTCCTCAAATACCCTGGGGTTTCCGCTATACAAAGCGGAGTCCCTTCTTTGCTGTCACCCGTGGCGGTTTGTACGGTTTCTGAAGCTCTAAATCCGTGTTGATTACCATTCTTCAGGTCCTGGAGATTTCTGGGTTTGTTTACGTAAACTATTTCCTTAATATAACTACCCAAAGAATAAAATCGGGAGCTGTCAACTCTGGCGAACGTAGTGGTGAGTTAATTTCCGTTCCATGTGAAATTAGTTTGCCATTGAATATTCGACAATGCTGAAAATGGTTGTTTTCAAAATAAAGTTGAACAATCTGTGTTCTTAGCTCACTCGAGTCCTTCTCCATTGTAATCCTCACAACTTCTAATTAAATATCTCAGAAATAAATAGATTATAAATAAAATAAAAAATCTACATATTATTCAAAGGGTTAGTGACTTTCACACAACCTTATATCATCATCATCATCAAGAAGAAAAAAAAGGAGGAGGAGGAGGAGAAAAAGAAGGAGAACAAGAAGGAGAAAAGGAAGGAGAAAAGGAAGGAGGAGAAAAGGAGAGAAGAAAAAGGAAGAAGAGAAAAGAAGGAGAAGAAAAGAAGAGAAGAAGGAAGAGAAAAAAGGAATGAGAAGAAAAAGGAAAGGAAAAGGAAGGAGAAGAAAAGGAAAGAGAAAGGAAGGAGAAGAAAAGGAAAGAGAAAAGGAAAAGGAAGGAGAAAAAAGATGAAAAGAAAGGAGGAGAAGAAAAGGAAGGAGAAAAGAAGGAGAAAAGAAGGAGAAAAAGAAGGAGAAAAAGAAAGAAAAAGAAGGAGAAGAAGGAGAAGGAAGGAGAAGAACAGGAAGGAGAAAAAGGAGAAAAAGAAAGAGAAAAAGAAAGAGAAAAAGAAAGAGAAAAAGAAAGAGAAAAAGAATTAGAAGAGCCACAGCACGGATTCCTTTGTTTGTGTGTGCGTGTGTCTACATCTGTCTCTATCAGTCATCAAACTTAGAACTTCTTTTAGACGACACCCAATGTCCGCACAGATCTGATGAATATAGGTTTGATTTGACCGGTCAATAATGTCCAGATGTACTCGAGAACATCACTTGTGAGTTATTACCATCTTCCTCAGCAGTTACCAGCAGTCATTCCTATCTTACATGGATGGTTTCCGAAAATGGGAGGTAAGTGGTCGTACAACCGTTATTTTGTAGAGTGCTGATTTCAGGGATGTTCATAAGAGAACGCAACATCCTTTCTTGTTCTCATTTAACTTTTTCTCCGAGTGTTTCGCTTGAGTCCACGTGGTGTAACCATACAATATCACTGACATGGCAACAACGAAGAAGCATTCCGCTATACTCTAAAATGTTTATTCCCTGACACTATTCTCATTATTATATTATATTCAAGTGGTGCTGATAGCACGTATCTCTGTGAATCATCCTCGTCACTTGTTCACATCGGCCACCGCTCATGAAAGGTTCTCTGCACAGCATTTAATATCAGCGCAGAGCCGATTGATGTACGTTCTTGCAAGCCGACCAACACTGGTGTGCCCATGTGTAACTACCCTCAGAAGAACGTCACTTATGATCTCGTCAGCTTCTCTAGCAGTCTCCCGTATGATCATTTTACCAGTATGACTTGTGTGATAGAAAGCAAGTGGCCGTACAGCTGTTCTTTTGTTGAGTGTTCTAAGATTTATACAGGACAGCACGCATAAAGCTTGTTAGCTTGTACAGTTCCCGTTTAGCTTTTTTTGTACATAATAAGCTTCTTTGTAGTCTTCGTGCATGGAAGGTGTCAGGTCCGTGTCTTGAAATAATAAGGAATCCTTACCTATCAATCTGACAACTGATACAAAGAATAATAGACAAAGACAGACTGACAGAATTTAAGAGTTTAAAAATACAATAAATCTTAAATAAAATTTTAACAAACTATTAAAAAACTGTTGGAGTATTGTTGGTATAAGTCTCACTGAGAATCGCTGCTCCTATTTATAGACTGTATCAGCAGTAGCAAATAATAATAAATAATACATCTCTAGCAAAATTAAAAATTATGCTATTAACAAAACATACGTCGGTTTACCAGTAAAAAGAAATTATGAAATATTACGCAATGTATTTATGTTGTTGTTGAAATAATCGATAATTCTTTATATTATTGTATCAAATAAAGATAGAAGGAGCGGCTGAGAAGCGACTGACAGACGGCAAGTTGGACTCTAGCTGAAAAAGATACATCATTCTGTAATCCGATTATTTATAGTCTCATTGAGAAGTATAATTTAATTTGGCCGTGAATTTTTCTGTCATCGCTCGGTCAAATTAATTAGTTCACATCCAATTAACTGATAATCGTTTGTTTTTTATGCATTCTAAGCACCGATTAAGAGATGTACGGTAGTATAACATATATCGATACGAAAAAGTATAATTACTATGACGCTAAACTGCATCTAGAACTGTGGTTCCAGTTCTGGGGCGCTGGACAGTCTAGAGAGTCCCTTCATTGCCAGTATTATTCCTATATATATATATATATATATATATATATATATATATATATATATATATATAATTTTTTGTTCATACTAATCTATAAGTCAAACAGAACTATTTCTTATGTTATTTATTCTCAAATAGTTTAAAACTTAGGTCATTGTCAGGAGAAGATTTTATGTTTGAAGAAATTATTTTAGAGAGTTTTTTTAAGAGAGTTTTTTGATAGGGAGCATTATAAAAGAATTATTAAAATTAAAATATTTTTTGAGGGTTTGACATGCTATTATATTTTGGGTAGAGGAGTGTATTAGTAGTAGCAATTCCATCTGTTCCATGAAAAAAGAATATATATATGAAAAAAAAATCGTCCGACAAGAATTGTCTGTACAGTTCAACAAAACTTGTATAAAAGAAAAAATGCTGCCAAAATACACACACACACACACATATATATATATATATATATATATATATATATATATATATATGAGAGTGAGAGAGGGGGATAGAGAGAGAGATAGAGAGATATACATGTGTAATTGTAGAGTCTCCGATAGGAAACTATATGCTTGTGGTCAAACTCATGACTACATATATGGTCTAATCTAATAAATGGTTCGGTCCGAAATTCTCAGGACGTTACCAACTGCAACAGGAATTTGAGGAAGGCTTGTGAGAATAACTACCGAAACGTCGCGTCTATATAACTAAGATAGAGAAGCATTAGAATATATCAGTGAATTGTAATGAATAAGAGAAAATATTTAAAAAAAGAAAGATTTTTTAAAAAACATCATAAAATGTCTACAGTTTTTGTTAGAAGAAAGACATTTCTAGCAGTCAGAAATATATACGCAAAAAATAAATGCCTAAGGAATGTAGTCCAAATCAATGATTCTAATACATTCATTTCTATTCAGTCATGAAGATATTAAAGATAAATGTCAGTATTTGTTACTACTGACAGACGCTCGTTATCTGCTTACATTTTATATGGGAAGCTGTAGGAAAATCTTTTTCACAATTCGAAGAAAGATCTAATAAAAGTAAGAGGACAATATGTTTGTCTCAAAGGACGAATCCGGTCTTCTTTAAAGACGATGAGACATTAGTTTCCGAATAAAGTTGCATTGAATTTTATAATATTTACTATTACCGGCAGATATATAAGAGCGAAATTGCCGCCAGAACGAAAGAATTAAAACACAAGTATGCATGCATATACGCGTAGCTATATGAAGTGACATTATACAAAAATTCAAATCGATTTTGACGTAATATATTACTTATAAAGATCTGTGCACATGAGAAATTTGATCACGAAAAAAAAAATGGTTTAAAATGTATTTTCCAGAGCTTTGTCGAGCGTGGTTCATTTGGAATTTCAGAATCAGTAGATACAAGTTCCCTTTAAGGTTTTAGATGTGTAGATAGAATGTCAGCTTAAGACCGTATGCTTGACGCTCAGTGTCACGGGTTCCTGTTTATAATAATTTTTTATGAAAGAAACTAAGTTATTTAGCCTTGATAGGGCAACAGATCTAGAAGAAAAATAGAGCTACTAAAACCCAGAGTCTAGCATGTTGTTGCAACATGTACAACTGCCAATCATCTCGGTATTTTTGTATAACTTGTTTTAGCTCAGTCGGAAGAGCGTCGGACAAGGAACCACAAGGTTTCGGGTTCGATACCGGCCCTCGCCAACTCAGCGTATGAGTAACCCAGGGATCTGTGCGGTAAAGTGAGGACCTGTTGGTAGGTTTGGCTCTCCACCTCAGACGCCAAAATAATCTACCTCGTCTAGCGCTTGTGAAAAGTCCGATAGACTCCCTCGCTCTCTGACTGATACCGACACTAGGCCACCCTGTCGACTACGACTGTCTTCTATGTAACTATTCCAGATATTTGATAATCATTTCTTGTATTGCTGTTACAAAATTTCCTTTGAGACGGTTACTGTCCATGTCTATTGACTGTTTTGATTGATTGACTGACTTCAGCAAAACAATCGTCTAGATTTCTGATATTTACTGTAATATCTTCCTATGATGTAAAGATTCAGAAAATAAATATTCGTTTGTTTTTTTGTTTTTTGGACATTTATTGACAAATCTAAATATTTATCTAAATATATCAATACGCCAGTACCTATTGTTCTGCATAGATGAATCAATGGATTCATTTAATTTATACCATTCTAATATATATATATATATATATATATATAGCTTCTTGTGGAACGGAATCGGTTGAGTTTTAAAATAAGTTAGTGTAAATTTAAGATTTTAAAAAGTTATTAAATTTATATATATTTCTGAAGAACAGTCGGTGAGTCTTAAAATAAATCGACTAATTCGGGCAGAGGGGTAAAGCACACCCAAAAAGCTGTGCTCTTGATAAAATACTTAACCGCATCTGATGACGAAGCTCATGTTCTGAAAGTCTATGGAGTGTTAAGTGTTTTTCATTAGCATGATTCGCCGATCCACTTTGCCCCGTAGTAGTAGCACCTGTAGATAGGACCGTTCCCCTATGAAAATTGAGAAACAACAACTCAAACAACGTAAAAAAGTACGCGATTCCCAAACTGCTAAAGAAAATAAATAATCCTATTTGGATTGGCATGTTGTTACAATCATTGATTCTATATTTCGGACCCAATATTTTATATTTGAATATGCAATCTATATGTCCTGCTTAGCCATGAAATTATATATATTATATTAAAAAATTTAAGAAAACAAGTGTTCCAAAAATAAGATGAATTTATTCATCGACGCTTAAACGTTTCGGTTTCTTTAAACCTTCATCATGGTGTATTATGGGGTTAAAATATAATGATGAATGTTTAAAGAAACCGAAACGTTTAAGCGTCGATAAATAAATTCATCTTATTTTTGGAACACATGTTTTTTCAAATTTCTTAATATTGTCGGATTTATTTCAATATTTACTCACACACACACACGTGTGTGTGTGTGTGTAAGTTAGGGACGTGTGGACATAAATTCAACGGCGTTTAGTAACTGACAGATTCACGTGTATGCGATCCTCATACCAAACTTGGTTTGAGAATCGCATAAGCGAGAAACTTTCGGCAACCAACTGCTGTTGATTTCATGTCCAAACTGCCATAAAGTAAATATACAGACTATCCACGATATTGAGCACTATTTACTTAGGAATATATCCCAAAATATAATCCATTTTAACATATATATATATATATATTGTTTATATACATTTATACACACGCGCACACACACACACATATACATATATATATATGTGTGTGTGTGTGTGTGTGTGTGTGTGTGTGTGTGTATGTGTGTACAAATGTACATTTTTAAGAACGCTTGAATAAGGAAATAACGATAAGTTCTTTTTTATTACGAGAAAAAAAAAAGTAATACTTAAAAAAATGTGGGCAAAGTTACAATTTACTAAGACCATATATCAGGATGGGCAGACATGTAGTCCGCCCAGGAAAAAGAAAGAAAAAAAACAAATGCAAGAAAAAAGAACAGATAAAGAAAAAAAGAAAAAATGTCGGAAGTCACAGAGGGGAAAAACACTATTGAAAATAAAGCAATGCCACAAGATTGAAAGCAAGAAACACGACGCCATAATTACCCAAAACGGTTGGAGGAAATGTCACATATATTTTCAAAGCAGGCACACGTTTAGAAAGACTGGTTAAAGAAAAGGGGATACAAACAAAAGAAATGAAAAGAAAAGAAAAATGAAGAATAAGAAAAATAAGAGGAAAAGAAAAGAAAGAACGTGATTATTCAAATCGAACGGAGAAAGTTTCCAGATCGCGGGAAAAAAAAAAGGTCAGCGTCTCCGTCAAGTTGGAGTTTTATTTGCCTGACGATTACTTCAAGACGTAAAACAGACAAGACCAAAGGCAGTTTTGGGAAGAAAAGGGAAAATAATCAATGTTGTGATTGTAATGTTACTGCTGTACGGGTGGTCGGAATGGGTTTTCCGGTTGGCTTTTTAAGTGTCCATTTAACTGGCAAAGTGGATTGGCTTGGATACGTGGCATTGAATTAACCGTCTAGACCAAGAGCACGTTTCTCAGACTTACACTCCTTGTTTTCGTCTCTGACTCTACGCATTCTGGACAACACAGGAAGGGGAAACTATTGCAAAGGATAAATATTCGATAAGTTTAAAACATCCAAAAACATTTTCCTCTCTGCTGGGTGGATTTATGAAAGCGAATGATAAGCATACTACTTATACACAATTAATAAGTCACTATTGTTCAGATGTTCTTATTTTGAATGTTCTTTAACCGGACACTTCCGCTCAATTGTATGCCCCAAAGACGAGAATGCACTTACTGCACCTCTGGAGAGGGGTAAAATCTCCCCATCTCTTGGCCCTGAGTGGCGGGCCGTGATGCTTAAGGACGTAATTCTGGTGATTTAGCAATCCATGACAAGAAACTCCACTTTGGTACTTATTCCGTCGAGACGGGCTGTCTGAATATCCACCTCTGATCAATCGACTGTACACGTCAAGCCCTAGCACTTATACGATTTTCCAAACCCTATTTCCCTTATGGCAAGCCTCCAATCTTTATCATATTTGCTAGAAGGTGATAGCTAATGTTATTAGGGTATTTGATATGAAGTTAAGCTGAATTTAGTTGTGGAGTTCAAATTCTGGAGCTCTGGGGTTTCGAGTACCTCTTTATCACCATTACTCCCAGGTCCAACCTGAGCCGGAGTGTAGTACCTGTTAGCGTTCCATTTATGTATCAAATACAAGAAAATTAGTTAACAAAAATGTGTTTAAAAATGTCAGTAATGATCAAGAATGAATGAAACGACGTCTTTGGGTTAAAATAATCCAACAAGGGTTAACATGCTGTAAAATCCAACCAACTAACCCAAACAGGAGATGAAAATATCGTATTACAATGCAATAATTTATTAAAATCTAAACCACTTAAATATATCTCAATTACCTCAAGATTAAAGTTACAGGTAATATATACCTGTATTACTGTAAATTATTACATATACACGATAAATATGTATACAGGTTATAACAATATTCAGACCACATTCACATAATATTTATCTACTAACATGTCTATTTTCTTTATTATATCTATATACTTACTATATTCCCTCTATTTGTAACAGGATAAATATGTTTACAACAGTAGTCAGAAGTTATGTACATTAGATCTATCTACTAAACTATATATTTTCTTTACTCCCTTTCTTTCTATACACAGTTAGGGTAGCGTGGGCATGGTGTCAACGGTGCTTATTAACTGATAGATTCTCACCTAGGCGATTCTTAGATTTGAAAAACTTAACACCAACGCAAATATATAAATATACATAGAAAATGGACTCAATTCCGTAATATCTAGGCATTAAATAAACCTAGGAGTAGGTGACATACCGTTGAAATAAACCAATCATAATAGAATATATATATATATATATATATATATATATATAATTTTGTGATTTTGGGTTTCATGCAGTAGTGCATTCGTCAGAAAATGTCTGTCTGACGGTTTTTACTACTGTAAAAAAACAGTGTCACAATAATATATATATATATATATATATATATATATATATAACAGCACTATAACTATGATATTGAGTACTCCACTAATAATACCACAGAAAACTTGGTCCACCACAAATTCTCGAAGTAATCTAGGATAAGCATATATATATATATATATATATTTCTATAGGTATTTACCTTTTATATTGACAATTACTGTTTGTAAATAAACACTTTACATTTTTAATCGTCAACAATTTGTGAAATAGTTAATGTTAAAAGAATAAGTGGAAGAGATTCTTGACATATTTCTCTCGGTTACCACATGTCTGCGGTCCAAGTGACGATGATTTACAGTGTAGACGGGTATCCCTGTTATATTAATGTTCAAACAAGAGAGATATACTTGTGCTATATATATATATATATATATATATATATATATATATGAAAAATGGAAAAGCTGACTTACCAGTGAATATGGTCACGATGGTTAGGTGGTGCAGAATTCGGGGGGGGGTAAGTCAGCGATATAAATATATTATATATATATATATAACAAATAGTAGATTTCAAACTCACAAAAATGTTCCTACTACGATAGTTTTCAAAGTCAATCATCAGCTTATCCTAAGGATCAATATATATATATATATATATATATATATATATATATATATATATGTGTGTGTGTGTGTGTGTGTGCATGTGTGTGTGTGTAATATGAAATGATTTGCAATATTTTTGGAAACTTTATCAGCTTCAACTGGTGATATTTTTAGCGCCAGTTGAAGGGAATAAGATTTCTCGAAGTATTGAAAATTCTTTATTATTTTCTGATGTTTCATTTCCTACAATCTTTAATTTTAACTACATTTGCTTCTTTCAACACTTCATTTTAGTTATTGACATTAGTTCAATATTAGACCCTGTCACTTCATCAAATCTACATACGAAGCATACGTGGAATCCACAATTATATATTTCATTGGGGAGAATATGGTTAAATAACGGTTGGTATAAAACCAAAAATCTGAAAATACATGTTCATAATATCAATAAGATTTCCATCTGAAATATCAAATAACGTTGATGGAAAAATATAAGATTTGGAAAGAAATTTCACTCGTTGAAACTTGATATTTAAATATCTTTGGTGTCGATGGAACGGGGAGTGGAGTGTGATCAACAGACATTTTCAGGTGGGAGCAGAACGGATTTTTTTTGCAAAGGTCATGTGAAGGTTGAAGCAATTTAGAGTTTACGAGTAACATTTTATGAGCAATAAATTGATATTGGCAACATTCTGAATACTTTATATTATTGCAAAAACAGATTTATGTGCAATTTCATCATTTACGTTTTGATTTTTTTTAAATAAAGAAAACTGAATTGGCAAGAGATATTCTTCGTATATTTATTTTGACATTAGGAAAAATCTCTCTCTCTCTCTCTCTCTCTCTCTCTCTCTCTCTCTCTCTCTCTCTCTCTCAATTAATAGGAGAAAATGACAGGAAGTTAAGCTCAGAGAAACGCACACAAACATTTTCTATATGCCGGTTTACATTCAATCCTAAAATCGAAATTGCAAGCCTGTACAACGAGGCATTCACCTGCATTTATCTCAATGAGAGCATTTAGCTCCAATTTCAAAGTAGGCAATGCAGAAAAAAATGTAGTTTCATTAAAATCTGTTCCTGTATTTGCATTTAGAAAATAACAAAAGTCACTCTCTCTCTCTCTCTCTCTATATATATATATATATATATATATATATATATATATATATATATATATATATATATATATATATATATATATATATATATATATATAGGCGTATTAGAAAACTATGCAACTATGGCTGTTCAGTACCCACATATGATTATTGGCGATGTTTACAATACCCTTCACTAGTTTTACAACCTTGCCAAAAACACCATGAAAAATCTATTTTCAAAATAGCCAATGCAGAAAAAAAATGTAATTTCATTTAAATCTTCCAGCATTTGCATTTAGAAAATAACAAAAGTCACTTCTCACACACACACACATATATATATATATTATATATATATATATATATATTATATATATATATATATATATTGGTGTCCACGTTAGCAGTTAGAAAGCTATGCAACTATGACTGCTCAGTACCCACATATGATTATTGGCGATGTTTACAATACCATTCAATAGTTTCACAACCTTGCCATAAACACCATGAAAAATTTATTTAAAAAAAAAAAAAAATGCCATACCTATACTGCATACAAAAATATATAAATCGCTAATAATAAATGTGAATATCATTGGGCTACATTTTTCAAATTCTCTCCTAGATGTCATAGCTCAGCATATATTACAACTTTGGAATCAGTCCCTCTCCGAGAGCAGATTATAAACATTCCAGACCCACCATGCTGAAATTGTGGATTTTCAAGTTTTAACGAATCCGATTATTTTCATTGATTTTTATGTGATTTTTCCGACGAACTTTTTTGTATTATACCAATTTTTATAACATGGAAATAAATTTGAGAAGAATCGGGATTAATTGCGATATCCATCGAAAACCAAACATGAAATAGAAATAACTAGCTTAAAAGCTTTTATGTTAGTAATAAATGTGTGTCATCCTAAGTTGAAAAACTTATTAAAAATCAAAAATACGTTCATTTTTCTTAGTGTCGTCACTACTGTCAAGTGCAAGGGGTTTATAGCAATCATCGTCTCCTTCAGATATTCAAGATATATCCACATTTCTCTCTCTCTCATATATATATGTGTGTATGTGTGTCTATCTACCAAAGTTTCTGTCAATTCTTTCAGTTATGATACACTAGAAACATTCAGAGAAATAAGAATACCCGGATTTTATTAAATCATTGGCAAAATAATATGCGGATGGATATAATTAGGTTTTATTCATTACCAAACTCTACATCATAAAAGCGCTGTAGCTTTCCAAAAATAAGTATTATCTCCCTCTCTCTCTCATATATATATATATATATATATATATATATATATATATATATATCAGTAGGCCAATAGTTGCATAGGCGAGAAATTGATAGTCACCAAGAGCCGTTGACTGTCTATGCAATCCTTTTCTCCGAGCGCTTTACAGAATCATTGGTAAATTCTAAGACTATAAAAAAACATTTTATTTTTCTTGAAAACTAACTTTTTATTTCTAATATCACAGATGAATAATGTCAAAAGAATACATATGTTTTTGTTATATTACAGTTTTGTGTAATTTTATAATTGAATTTTAAACTGTAGTCACAGATCCGTGACAAAGTAAATGTTACTAGAAGTATAAAATAATCTGTTTCTATATGCATCTAGTACACGTTTCTTGATAAAATGTACAGTATTTGTAATCATTAGTATGAGTATATGTTATGTTATATATTAGATGAAACTTTTATTTGACACAAAGTGTATTATTTAAATAGATTTAAACATTTGCGCTGAGAAAACGTAGTTAGCTAAGATAACTCAGTATAATTGACAGACAGTAACCTTTAATGTCAATTTAAAGCTTGGCTTTCATTAGAGGAGTTAAAGCCAGGTGACTAAAATACTAGAACGTAGAAATTAGATTTTAACTTTAAATCAGTTAGCCAAAAGTCACTGAATAGTGCGGTCATTATTTTTCATATATGGTTCGAAGGCTAAATCCCGGTTGTCGTACGAAATAGTTATGTATTTATGTAGAGCTTCGAATTGGATAAAATTATGTGCGAACACAGAAAGATGATATAGTTGTTATCCATCACAGTAGAGAATATACAAACAACTAGACAGAGAGATGGAACAGAATGAGAAAATAATGAGATAGCACAGCAAACGAATCAGAGCAGTGTGAGATAGAACAGCAACCGAATTTGGAACAGCAAAAACTGACCAACGGTTTAAGAAGATAAGACAAGATAGCCAGACAACTATGTAACAGGAAGTGTTTCCGTTATCATCACTTATTTTATTCTAATGCTATTTGGAATAGAGTAGATTTGTATTTTAGAGAGATGAGTTTTAGAGCTATTGTTGGATAGCTGGAAACGTAATCAACAGGTAAGTGTTGTTGTTTTCTAAATATCATTATCATTGAATCTAACAGCAAGGGAAGTTATATAATATTGGTCATATTCAATATACAATTTTGTTGTTTGGTATTAACAGTGAGAATAAGCTTTGACTTTTTGATTTGTCAAATTCGAATTGTATTCTTGTTACCCCCACACTCATACAAGTTTGTTTCGTAGAGACATGATATCAACTGCGCTTGGCAACTAACAGTTTCTCTCCTATGCAATTTCATACCAAGTTGGTTTGAAAATTGATGAGAAACTGACAGTTACCAAGCACATTCGTCTTCATGCTCTGCTACCCTATTTAAATATTTATCCTCAATCAATGATATTGAGCACTCTTTATTTAAATATACGAACATACATTATCAATTTATTATATATATATATATATATATATATATATATATATATATATATATGGAGAGAGCGAGAAACTGATATAAATAAGCAATCGTTTAAATAGGGTTACATAAATCAAAAGTATTCAATGCTAGCCAGAAACGTGGTCAAATTAAAATAAATTAGGATTTCACATAATTTAATTTCAGGATTAACCACTGTCTTCTATTTTGTAGAAGTCATGAATATATAAAGAGAGAGAATGTACAAGGCCCACAAAATCTCATGAAATGCTCATTTATAGAAAGCAAGCACTACACCCTAAAGGGATCAATCATTCCCTGCTATGCGAATATAATATTTTTGTACATCTATGCACGTGTATAAGGAGCGGGCACTTGTGTATTTTTTTTATACCTAGGCATCCTGGATGAGCTCATAAATAAAGTGAAACAAAATATGCGATACGCGTCTCAATTCACTTCCTCTTTCAATATGTACACATATTGTTGAATCTAATTTTGTTAAGCAATTTGGATTTATTTCTCGCTCCAAATGTAGTCTGTGATGTCTTGTTCATTGGTCTTGAGACTTTTCAACGAGCAATAGAGTTTAGGGCATTTAATTGTATCGAAAGAAATATTCCTATAAAAAGAAATAGAAAATTATAAAACTTTTTTTTCATAATGCAGTTCATTCATAAGTAATAATTGAATGCTGTTATTTATTCTAAATCAGATTACATTCGTCTATGAAAAAAAATGTAATAAAACGACAAAAACTTTTTATATTACTTATCTTTAAAATATAAATCCCACCGACCCCATCTGATATTTTTAAATTACCCAGTTGCAAATATCAATTGTGGACAGCCTGTACCAGACTGTCTTATCTGAAAATTGTATATGGCGTTTTTAATCTCTTCAACTGATTAAAAAGAGTTTGTTTGCAGAGATGAATGAAGTGAACCAATTTAGCACTCATCTTATTTTTAAGCAGGGTAAAAAACAATTGAATAAATAATATTTCCTCGGGACAAAATAAAGAATTGGGAAATAAATATTGTCCGCAGGCAAATTAATTACAGATAGTGTTGCTTTTGTCTGGGATACGAATTCATCTATCCCTACCGCTATTTAACATATTCCTTCCCACACTCAGCAACTTTCTCAGCATATATAGATGTATCTATTAGTCCGTAACACTATCTTAAATCCTGAAGGCCCGTTTATCTTATTTTCTTTGTCAAATAACATATCAAGTCTTGTGAGTTAATTAATGCCAAAACATTGTAGAAGAACAGTAGGGCGACTATTTAACCCACAGCTGGTGGTTGAAAGGATCCATACCTTTCCCAAATGTATTAACCCGAAAGTGAACCAAGCGCGACTGGTGTTCAAACTTACTTACTTACTACGATTCTGCAGACTTGTACGTTAGCCATTATACCATGGGACACCACAGCCACCTTTAAGCCTGTCTCTTTCTAAACCTTTAATTGAATTAGAGAGTTCATGCGTTAGGGACATCTTGAATAAGCTACTTTTTAACTTTTTTTTCAACTATTGTAACCGGAACATGTAATTGAACTCACAACGCCCAGATAATAGTTTGCTCGGATATGTGATCTCACGTCTTAACGAAAGCATGGAA
This sequence comes from Doryteuthis pealeii, assembly GCA_023376005.1. Taxonomy (NCBI): domain Eukaryota; kingdom Metazoa; phylum Mollusca; class Cephalopoda; order Myopsida; family Loliginidae; genus Doryteuthis; species Doryteuthis pealeii. The sequence goes on along the minus strand of CM042138.1, from coordinate 126,628,027 downwards.
TAAGAAAAGAAAATCCCCATCATTCAAATAAAATTTTAAGTTAAGGAAATATACTGAGTAAGAAAAAAAATCTGAAGAAAGCTGGTCAGTGCAGCGGCCGAAACCCATTTTCTATAGCAAGCAAAATTAATATAGCAGTCAGTAATATATAGAGAATAGTAATAAAAACAACACATCTCAGAAATATAGACAAATAGGTGTACAATAACTGGATTATATATATTTATAAGTCTTATTTTTCTACTATTTTCAATGTTATGGAGTCTGTGTAATATTCAAATAATACCTATATAATGAAAATAAGCAATATAAGAAACAAAGGCTTAACCTGCATTCAAAGTAAAATTGTTTCCTCTCATTGGTAAAAGACACGGTCATACACATATATATACATACACGCGCACACACACGGCACTCTCTCTCTCTCTCTATATATATATATATATATATATATATATATATATATATATATATATATATATATATAGTGCCTGAATGATATTGATATAAAGCAATGGATAAATGTTAAACTTCTTTTGACAATTATATATATATATATATATATATATATATATATATATATATATGTGTGTGTGTGTGTGTGTGTATACGTATCACGTACATATACATGTATCATTATCAAAACGCAGATAAGTTTTTAACATTGCATATGTTGCTTTGTATCAATATCATTCAGGCTTTTATAATTATTATTGAAAGAACATGTCTTATCGTTTTATTCATGAAGCTTATCTCTTCAAATGAATACTTGAATATATGCTAACCCCCGTCCCTATCTCTCTCCCATATATGTGTGTGTGTGTGTGCTCCATTATTTAAATATTCCTGACACATAGCATTAGAAAATTTTTTTTTTTAAATAATGCAGGATATTTACTTCTTCATTGAACTTTCTTTTCGGAGTTGTATTAAAGCAATATTGATATTTATTTGAATCAAGCGGAACTCTGAAGCATTTGTCCAGTTCGAAAATTATTTTGATAGAAAAGTGACATATTTTGCTGGATAAGAATGTATGCATAGATAATACATTTCTATAGTCAATTATACGAGTTGTGTTCAAAAATCATTTCGGTTGGTACGACTATCTTGGTCTTTTCTTCTTTTCAATTTTTTTTTCTCCGCAGGTAATGTTTGGTTGTATATTTTTACAATCAAACTATTTGCCGGGTTTTTTTCTTACCGCAAGGGTTTACCAACAAGTTTGATTATATATATATATATATATATATATATATATATATATATATATATAATAGAGAGAGAGAGAGAGAGAGAGAGAGAGAGAGAGAGAGAGAGAGATGTGTGTATTATCTTAATACAAGTTTGATTAATACAACCATGGGAATGTTCTAACACTTTTCACTTTAAATTTGCTGATTTTGTATGAGCGAATGGAGGTCAGGAGATTTCGTATGCGCGAATTGTCCATGAGTTGAATATTTTGAGTCAACCCTTTTTTTCATTTTAACTGCTGGGAACAAAAAATATAATTTTATATTCTTCTTTTTTTCTAATAATTCAATTGGGAATAACAGTAAACTGGATTTAGAATGTATTTAACAACTGATTGAATTATTCCGCTCAGAGAATTCAATTTGTATATTGCTCTGTGTGTCACGTGACTATAAGGCAACATTTTTTTTTTTACTTGGACTGTGAAGTAACCATTTTAAAAAATACCCATTGTTGACATAAATAAATTTTGGATTAAAGACACACACACACATAATATATATATATATATATATATATATATATTAATTTATTTGTTCACCTCGTACCAAAAGTGTTCAAACTTCTAAGTGAATTTGTGAGTTAAAAACAGAAAAAATTTTGCAATCAACATATTAAGTATGATTTAGACATGTTTTGCGGGTTCATTTTTTCCTGTCTTCAGAATAGTCTGTGAGGAATCGCATTAGTATTGGAAAGAGTTGTCTAACTTATGGGTTAAATTAAATATGTCTAGTGCAAATCTAAATGGCCAATGCAGCCTTAATGAAAAACACATTTTTCAACTTCTACTATCTTGATATATGGTTCCCTTGCTACATAGTTTCTACTTTTGGTTCTTCAGTTTACTTGAATAACGGTTATAGACTAACACTTTGTCATTGAAATGACAGGAATTACTGGTAGGTTGCTGAGGAAGGACCCCTGTAAAATTAGCCCGGAACGGTTTCGTGTCCTGAGACCTCATATGAAAACCATGTTCTGTTGTGTTAAACATAACCTACTGCAGATTTTACAAACATTTTCAGGTTAAAATCTATCTGGAACCGAACACAAGTCCTGCTACCGAATGATTCGTTTTAACAAGGTGTGTTCAATTGTACTTGTTTGTATTGTCTTGACTTTGATTAGCATCTTGAGGAATATTTATAATTCAAAATTCCCGTTTTTAGTTTCAAAATTCCTGGTAAATATAAGAATCCCTGTTTACAGGGTCATTTATCAATCGGATGATCTTTGCATTGTATTCTACCACAAATTACGTTTGCAAGGATGGCCTTGTAACAGAAGAGTGGATGTGTAATGTATCAAGAAAGAGAGAACGAGTATGTACGTGAGATGTCGGTAAAATTGATATCAAAATAGATTTTTAAAACAGATTTAAAAAGCAAAGTAAAAAGAAATATAAGTGAATGACCTGTCGTGTAGTAAAATTCAATGTTCAAAAAAATAATGTGTTTTGATTATTAATTGAAGCGAAGAAACTATCTATTCTGAGGATTGTACATTGGGTCGCACGCAAAACTTCGGCTCGTTGAATACATAGATAGATAGACTGACAGAATAAAGTGAATGTGTTATACTTGATATTAATGTACTAAGATAGATAGATTGATAGAAAGATAATAACAGGTTCTTATAGATATGTAAAAATAATTAGCTAGATAGACATATACATTCTAACATGCTTATATAGCCAGACGAAAATAAATTAGATTGATAGACTCATATGTGGAGATATAAATAAAACGCATATTAACAGGCTCATATAGGCCGATAAAAATGAATTAGAAAGATCTGAACAGGTTCATGTAAATAGATAAAAATCGGATAGATAATTTGATTAGATAGAAAATATATACATACATGAATTAATTAGATGGATAAATCGATATATAGATATACTTTAATTAGATAGATGCATAGATAACATTCCTTCAAATTCCTTATCCAATGTTGACGAGATCATGGCAATATAGAAATTCAATTCCAAGCTGTTTCAGCTAATGATGCTCAGGGGGAATTAAAAGGAACATTAAAGGCAACGAGAAAGAATCCATTCAAGAGTTCTTATAAAAAAGAAATCACAATATATAAGGTAGGATAACGCTTACATATGAAGTAAATACGTTTATATGTTTGTTTCTACACAAACATACACATCCATGAAAGTGCATGTACTACCCCCGGCAAAAATTGATGAAATAAGCAAATTTAGCGGATGTTCACTAACGTTGTCAATTTTATTTAGCAATAAAAGTAATAACATAGAAAAACTAAAATATTTTTTCTTGATAGCTGAACATTCTAGTTTCATAAGATATTCCTTAAAATAACAATAAGAAACGCCTAAAAATTCTTGAGGCGATAAAAATTTAAAAAAACTCAACATTAATAAAATAGCATTCAACATAGCTAATATATCATAACCTATCTTTAATAACTAATACACTAATTACAGAAACCCTCTAAAAATAATAAACTCTTCAATGACGAATGAAGAACAGTTGAAAGCGCTCGGGCTGATCATATGAGAATAATTCTATTTCAACTGGATCCTAACATTAGAAAGATAGCCAGAAAACTGGAACAGATACAAATCAAGATAATGAAAAAGAAATGTTCCGTGTTGTTTAATAACACACACACAAACACACACACTGATATTATATGTGTGTGTGTGTGTGTGTGTGTATAATTTCAGACACTCTAAAATTCTGATATTCGAGAAAGAACCAAACGACAAACAGATCTCATTTAACAATTATGATTATGTCCCGTAGTATATATGTATTTTCATTAGATTCTTTTCAACATAGCATTATCTTGCAAACACCGTTTGGTGCCCTATATCAAGATTAAAAGCAGCTTTTTTAGCTCCAGATGTCTCATATGATTTTTTCATTATCAATGTTTCAACAAATGTCTTGCTTCACACATGTCAGTTAGGCCGCACTCCCAACTGTTTCAAAACTGACGTCTCCACAGAGTACTTTTTCGGGCTTCATGTGATTTACTCAAAACCCAGCAGTTTCGATTTCATCAGCTTGTTTAACCGGGGCTTACGGTCAGATGTGGAAGTTGTAAGATTAATCATTTTTTCAGATATTTTGCAACCGTCAGAGCAATCACAATGAAATAGTTGCTTTCTTTATGTAATGTAATGTAATATGTAATGGCATATAAACCTTGGCGGTTAATTAAATGCCAAATCCATCTGTGTAGAATAACAGTACTACTTAACCCATAGCTGGTGGGATGAAATGGTTCGAACATTTCCAAAGAGCTATTAGTCCGAAAATGAATCGCTTCTTATTGTTAACGCTATACTTTGTTATATTCATCGTCAAGTTTGTCTATTTGTTTGCGGAAGCAGCATAAAATGGACAGCAGACTATGTGTGATGTAAGCTTCATTTTTATTCTATGAACATACCACTTCCCGCATCTTTTTGTCACCAAAAGAGAAACAGCGACCGATTCACGAAAACCTGTTATATATATATATATATATATATATATATATATATATAGTTCACAGAATGACCCACCCTCTACTTCCGACTTTAGTGTGTGATATTTTCCGGGTCCATGTCCCCAGTTCGTGACATGGACCCGATTTAGTTGTGCGTGGCATCTTTCGGGTCTCTGTCACTTACTTCATTACATGGTTCCGGAGTGCTAAATCAAGCATATCGTGTTACCATTAGCTAATAGTTATTGAACTCAGTCGGCTGACGCCACGAATGCAATTCGCATATAATGCTACATATCAACTTCACATTTAAAGTAGTCTTCATTGAATATAGTCACAATTGTATCTTTGTGTGTATCTGTACAGACGATATTTACATATTTTATAAACTGTATTAACTTCATACGAATGACGATAGTTATTCATAAAATTAATAAAAGTATTGTATTCATACAATCAACAAGAGGAAATCATTTTGTGTACAGGCGCTACAAATTCGTTAAAGAATTCCCCATTGAAATATCACCACCATCTACAAACAACAAAAGTTCCTCCCCTGCTGGTGAAAATGTTAATTTTCTTCGGCTTTTATATACAACGGGGTGTGTTCAAAAGGTTATCATGTCTGTAATAAACAATGAATGAAATAATAATTCCCTTCAGTTTCAGCAAGTTTCCTATTGATTGAAGCATCTATTTTTATATGGTATGAAGCTGTGTCTCCGTATTCCTTTTAATGTCATTTACTACCTAAAGTTCTTCCCTTTGAGATGTCTTTCTATTTTAGATAAAAAAATCACATGACCCTATAGCTTGTGTGCATGGAGAGTATTTTGTTTGAGAAATCTTGTGTTTTACAAAAATTGATGATAAAATGTATCATGTATCTAATCAATAGGTGTTAAGCGTGGTGATCCGATTGGGTAAACACCTACCTGGGAACATAATCACTTTAATAGAGTAAAGTTACTTATCTTTACACACGTCTTCATTTTAATTTAAATTCTTATAATTTAAAAACATGTTTAGTGCTGGAGTCTAAATGCTTTTGTCACATAACGTATATTATTTTTTTTTTATTCCAAAGATAATAATATCCGAAAGCGACATTTTTCAAATCCAAGCAACGGAAAGATAATTGTCTTAATATTAATTTCTTGTGGAACTGATGTTCCTATATTGATATTTCCCCTTTAGGCCTTGAAATGTCTATTTCAATTGAGCGATTGCTCAAGTAATAAAACTAATTGTACAAACTTCAAATAAACTTCCAATATTTCCCCTTAATTACTGGCACATCGAACATTTTCATCACACCACACACGATTGCCCATAAATAAGTGCTCCATTAAAGGATATACAAAAATAAAAATCAATTTTTCTAGAAATAATTTACAATTTCTTGTGGAACATTATCTAATGAAGTCGTTTATGATTAGATATTATTTGTCTCGAGTTATCAAAGTCGAGAGGCAGTATAAGACATTCTCCAAGAAAATCATTTGCAAGACATTCTGAAAAATGTTGTACCGGCCGTTCCTACAGTGGAGAATATACACCGGTTCTCACTATAAATAGTGAGACACCGAGTGAAAAGGTTGTACTGTTACCGATTAACGGCAAGCTAGCCGTTCTTGTACCTTATTGTAAATACACTTGTCTCATTTTACCCTACCTTGACTTGACTTCTTTTTTACTGTTGAATTAACATCACAACAATAAATATACAGAGAGTACACATTTCTGGTTTCCTATATATATTTTTTAAAACTATAGAGATTAATAATAAATAATACCTAATAATATCTATTTGGATTTTCTAATTCTCCAATAGAAATAACAACATTCTGGTTTGTTTCCTTTCGAATTAAATTAATCTAAAATGTTAGATGGATATATATATATATATACGTGGGTATATGTGTGGCGTATATATTAGGAGGGTTTACCATGAATGACTGATTCAGAAAACTGTATACAGCTATCATTCCATTGTTTGAATTCCAAGTTCGAATTCTAGTCTCTCTATTACGTTCACTCTCAAACTGATATTCCCAGGAACTGTATTAACTCCCTTGTTCTACAGCCATGTGGTAAATAGTACCACTACTGTTATTTTACATGGACGGATTTTGGGAGTAAATAATCCACGAAGGTTGTTTTGCCATTAAACAAGAAAATTTTAAATTATTCCAAAATCCTCCTTAATAATCAAACAGAACCAGTCCATTCCTGAAGGATTACAAATTTTAGACACGAGTTTTTCACAGCAACATTTGTTTGTTTTGTTTTACGGCATATCAACCTCAGTGGGTCATTTAATGCCGAAAACATTTGGAAATAAATTCATTCTTAATGGATACTCAATCTTTTTCTATAAACACATTTTACTATTTAAGCCCTAGATGGGACCCTAACAAGTACTACCATTCTGGGCCAGGGTAGGCCAGGGAGCAATGGTGATGAAGGGGTACTACATTCACCAACCCTCTAGAACTGAAACCTCAACATTAGATAGAGTTTAACTACATTCCCAGGACACAAATACCCACAGCCACCGCCTTCTTGCAGAAATATGATAAAAAGAGTTGGGGCTTGCCATAAGAGCAATATAGTTGGGGCAATCTTATAGGTGCTAGGGCTTGACATGGCTTGCCGATTGTTTGAATGGAGCCTCTCCGAGCACCCGTCTAGCCGAAACATGCACCAAAGTGGAGTGTTGCATGTCATTGACTGCTCAGACACCTGGGTAAATGGTAAGACTCCCCGAATGGGACCAGCAAGTAGCACCATTGTGGGAGTTTTACTACTCTGTAGAGATAGAGTCGGTGTATTCTAACGCCCCAGCCGGCAGAGCGGAACAGCAACAGGTTCACTAAGGAAATTAAACCATATAGTGTTGAAATTGTACTTGCCCGAATAATGCACATGATTGGCATTCTGAATAAACCGAATCTCTGTTCATTTTTTTAAAGTTATAAACAACAATCTTGATTATATTTGTCAAAATCTTTAGGATACTGAACTCCCGGGATTTGCTCAACAAATTCAACTTAACATTGAGCAGAAATATATTTTTCTTCACTAAGATAGACTATTTTCAACAGTTGCATTTTTTATGTCCGGTTTCTGTTGCGTTCGTGATCATTATTTCTGAAAAAAAAATTCACACTTGCATTTTCTTGATTTATCAGCGAGTAAGTAAGTCACAGAAAACAAAACTGCTTATTTAAAAGAACAGTGCTATCTACCATCTCTCCGTATAATATTATTGTAGCCATTGTCACCCCCTCCTATGATCGATTGGGGGTCCAGAAGGGTCATCTTCCCTTGCCAGCAGGTTTTCACTTATAGGTGACTGAAGCTTTAAGCAGTAGCCCGGGAATTCTCAGTCTCTTTCTCTCGGACCAGCAACTACTATACATGGGTGAGACGCTTGGTGTCTGTCCCTTAAGTAGGGGGGGGGGTTCTCACAACTAACCAGCAGTGACTTATTTCTTCATGAACTGATTATCTTTTCTTTAGGATTTAGTCCTATATCCTTTGTGCATCTTCCAGTATCTGTTTCTATATCTATATTGCACCTTGCCATGTATGTATGTTCTCCTCAGACAAATAAAGTCTGCATTTGTTATTATATATAACTTCTTTGTCGGATTATTTCATGTACATATATGTTGGAATTTTACTCTGAGCCTTATAATGTATTATTGAAACACTCTTATAGTACTTAATAAACAACTTGTTTTATTTTAAAATGTAGACAGAATGGCAATTTTTCGTTAAAACCTTACAAAGAACAGACTGCTATAAATAATTCCTTATTTTATGATCCTCAAAGGCATCATTGAATTACATCTAAAACAATTTTTCATCTATTTTTATTTCAAATATGAAATGAGACCAAACTTCTCCTTCGTGATAATCAAATAGTACAATGGCTTATTACAAAAAAGATATTCTTTTGCGTACTAAAATACATCGTCTTCTGATAAAGTAAAAGTTTTACCATGTAAATTTAGACATTGATAGGCTTATTTTCATCCTCAAATAGGAGGAAGAAGTTGCGTCATTTATACAGAATTTCAAAGGCGATATTTCGAGACACCACGCAACCCGTTAAATACAGGAACGATGGTCTTGCGTGTTGGCACTCTGAAGATCAGACATTTTCAAAATAGCTTATAAGCATGATATTAAGCTTGTCTCCAAATAGAATTGTCATGTTGGTTAAAATATGAAATTATGGCAAATGGAAATAAAATGTAACTGAAGAAAGAGAAAAATATTTGAATGTTATGCATAATCGAATATTTATTAGTTCTTTCGTGGTCTCCTTTTGCCACACACACACACACACACATATTATGGGGTATTATTGAACTTTATTGCAATATATCCTAAGTATACATATCAAACGTTGTAATAGTTTAAAAATCATACAGTGGTATATCCATAGGTCCTGCTAATAATAATGATAATTAGATATCCATAAATTTGTGATGATTTGAAATATAGTATATATATATATATATAATATATATATATATATATATGGGGGGATTTCACGAATTCGCTTCAAAACAACCTGATGAATTGTCTTGAGTCATTCTTCATAATATATATATATATATATATATATATATATAATATATATTATATATATATATATATATATATATATGGCACCATACAGTATATGACTAGCAAACTTGGGTAGTGACCATAGTGAGGTTTGTTATTTCTAAATGCCCCTACTTTTAGTTCTACATCTAAGCACACCTAGTAAGATATCTTTCAGCAGTTTTAAACCTAGAATTTCGAAAATTTTGCAAAACTTTCTTGATGGGCTTAGATTCGTCATAATAAAATATATATGTGTGTGTGTGTATTTCCTTCATTATGAATCTGTAAATATGGCTCTATATAAATCTATTAATTATCTAACATTGAGCTTTCTTTGAGATTTTAATAATTCTTGTATCAAAATCTATAGGTATGAATCTGCGTGGCATGCATTTGTGGAATATACAATCTCAAATAGATTAATTACCAAATTACCTGTCTATTGGATACTTTTTCCATCTCTCTCTCCTCTCATATATTATATATATATATATATAATATATATATATATATATATATAATATATTATATAATATTATATATAATATATATATATAGTAGAGATAGAGAGAGGGAGGGAAGAGAACTTTTCTTATCTCTCATTCACTGCCGGTCAGTTGAAAGGAAGTCCAGAAAGAGTTTACATGAGAATGAAAGAATAGAGTCACTTGAAAAAGTAGAGGAGTTTTTTGTAGGCAATCAACAAAAGGAAACACGCTGATAAACAGCATTTTTTCAAACACAAAAAGAAAGAACATTCTAAAAATATATTGTAAATACAATATCTAGCAGCAGCCTGAAAAAATATTCCAGAGAAAGGTAAATCTTTGCTTGAAGAGAACATGCCTATCATTACCTTTCTCAAGCAGAAGCTTTTAAATAAATGACCATGACTATTAGCGAACTCCCATATGAAATAACATTCTTACAACGCCATGTACGATAAGATCCTGTCTGTAATAAGTAGAAGTTTTCTATCTATAAATAACATTCTAACTTACGACCAAAGCAGGCCGTTACATTTTTTCATGCTAGATCTTTAAAGTGAAACAGTTTGTCATTAAAGAACATTTACTGGAATCAACATAGGATTGTGTACCAGTCTGGCATTCTAGTAATAGGGAAATACAGTTTTAAAAATCCATGGAAAAATCGTAACTGAGTAGGCAAGTAGAGTAAAATGCACACCCGCTTCTCGGAGCGGGGGGGTCCAGTGGCTTCGCGTCTGGACTGTGGCTACAATTAACAGCGTTTTACCCAGGAGGCTATCCCCCAGGCAATCCTTGGTTACAGTGACAGGTTTATTGCCCAGTGCCTGAGGCAAAACCCTTGAGGGGAAATGCCGACGCGATCAACGCAATCTTTGCACCCACCACACATGAGCTTCGGTTTGTAGGTGGTCCCACATTAATAGACCTTGTGCCTAACTCGAACACGTGGTACGTGGTCAATATCAAGTAGATGAATAAATAGGCTCCATGACATATATAATGGAGACAGTATGTCTTACAAACTCTTGTTTATAAAACAATAATAAGGACTTAAAATAAAATACCAATTTTATATATATTTACCAATCCCTCCGCACGAGCAGGATGTGACACAAGGTCAATTTCTTAAGCGGAGTTCAACAGGTTAGAATTCAGAGTGTTCCTTCTCCTAGACTGGTTACCTAGCAATGATTAAAGAACCTAGTCTGCCCTGCTATTTACCCATAGCTGGAGGGAGAGTAGGATTCATACCTTTCCCAAGGGGATTAGCGCTAAGTGAAATGCAATTACCACGTCCAGGATTTGAACTCGGGGCTACGAGTCCATTTCCATGTCTTTAACCATTACACCACGCGCTTCCAAAATACCAATTTTATAGGTTGTCATTTTCCAGTACAGATACACTATTATTTTGAAATAATAATTGCTGTGAAGTCAATATTAAGATCAATTCAAAAATAAATTTTTAAAAATGGCTCTCTAAACTGTACGAAGAAGTTTAGTAAATAACTTTCATAATTCATAATCATCATTAATATGACATCAGCAATTTTCCGTAGGTGTGAGTTGCTAGGTCACGCAAATAGCAATCATCGCTGATAACGTCACAAGTTTAGCGCTGTAAAACTATAATTAACACTCGTTTTCAGACTTCATATATTTCTTTTATATATGAAACGTTTCCTTAGTTAATAAAATGCAATCAAATTAATTTGAACTAGGAGACCGGTAGGTTATTCTGTAACTAACGAATATTTATTAATATAATCAATATCATTTTGGTGGTTAGCATATTTTCCCACTACAACAAATATAACTGAACCTCTGTAATTTTGTTTTGTAATTAACTGATCTGCATATATCAGAGTATAACTTCCATTAATATTACATCTGAAGGTCTTCATTAATGGCCTATATATATATATATATATATATATATATATATATATATATATATGTGTGTGTGTGTGTGTGTGTGTGTGTAATCATATAATTGAAATACTAATAATAATGGTAATGAGGAAAAAGCTAATCCTGTTATAAGAAAATGCTGCAAACTAGCACAAAGGAATTACAAGACTAGGCACGACTGGGTCCAAAGGTGATCTGCTGTGAAATGTGCGAGAAATTATATTTTTACCATGATACCAAATGGCAAATGCACAAAATGAAATTCGTCCTAGAGAATGAGACGCAAAAAATTATCTTGGACTTTGAGATACAAAATACGGATCACCTTATCCTGGTCAGAACTAGTATTAATTCACAATAAAGAGGTCATCTAGTCGAGTTGGCCATCCCGGTGTAAATCAGTAAAAAATGTTGTTTTTTTTTAAATTGATAGTCACATATTTGGACCTTGTCAAAGAATTGAAAAAAAAACATAAGAATGAACGTGGTAACGATTGTAAATGATGTTATTGGAACAGTTCCAAAGTGTTTGGAGGAATTAGAAATAAGAAGAATCGTCACCATCAAACAACATCATTGTTAAAATCGGCTAAAGTACTCAAAAGTGTCACGGAGACTTGAAGAGACTTGCTGTCATTCAGAACCCGGTGTAAGACCACCAGCTAATACTGGTGCGGAAAATAAAAGATATGAAATTATAATAATAAAAAATTCCTAGGAACAATAGCCAGAAACCTGGTAAAGAGTATACGTAATTGAAAATCGGAATAAACACCCAGACTGTACAACCCACAACAATACTGCGATAGCTAGAATACAGAGAAAAGTCCTAAGAAACTTGCAATCACCTGGACTTCAGGTAAGGCCCCTAGAGGCTAATGTCGAGAAGAAATTCGAAAATAAACGAATTAGCGCACAAATAATAAAATAATAGGTATTACTGGATAGGAAAGGTGGTGCTCTGAAAACTTGGAAGATACTAAAATTTGTTCATGATAAAAAATGGTATATCCAAAAACAAGAATATGTCCAAGAAAATGGGACGTATAACATTGTGTGGGATCGGCAAGAAGGCCACACCTCGGGTTAATTGACAAGAATAATTATCTTCTCAATTACTGGATTTTGTTGTTCCAATAGACCATAAAGAGAAAATAAAAGAAAGCGGAACCAGAAACATATCCGTACATTAACAGAGAAAAAGCTATGGACCATGAAGGTGGCACTGATAACAATTGTAGTTTGACCTCTGGAACAATCCTTGAGAACATAGAAAAGAGATTGGTTGAAATGGATGTAGGGAGCATCCTGACTACATAATAACTAAGATCAGCTACAATACTTAGAAATGTCATGGACAGCCGAGGAAAAGTGCTCTCAATCAGACTCCAGTAGAAATCAATAGTTACTACTGGCGTGAATAACTCACAAAGAATAAAATAATAATAACAATATTGTGGAATAGATTTCATTATGGATATAGTTTGTATTAGAGTATTTCAGTTTTAATTCATGCTTATATGAAAGCTTTTGTTTGTTTTATTGAATTCTACCAAACACATGTTGGTCGGTGTTCGCCTCAAAATGGGACGAAAAGGGCAATAACTCTTTTCAAACAATTTGCAAAATTTTCATTAAATTGAGAGGTTGGTTATTCACTGAGTTTAGTTTTGGCACAAAGACAGAAGAATAGGGTGTCCAGTGAGAATCCAACTCGTCAAAGTAGTCACGTGAGTTATGCAAGGATTTTAATCAGCATATCACTAAAATATCTATTATTTCAAGAATTGGCATAATTGAAAATGACGTTCACAGCAAATGTTCATCCAAAACAATAATCATTTAGTTGCAAAGGAGTCAAATTTTTTATTCCAGTTAATTTTAAGTATATTGCTCTAATAAAAATCACAGGATGACGTACCGTTTTTGTTTGGTTAACTTATATATATATATATATATATATATATATAGCGTTTAATTGAATATAGCTGGAGTACTCAACTGCTTCCTTAGGAGCAATATATTGATATTATAAAAGTAAAGTCGGTATCAGCCAGTCAGCGAGGGAGTCTAGCCCCTTTTCAATAGTGCTAGACCAAGGAGATTGTTTTTGCGTCTAAGGTGGAGTGTCACACCTACCATCAGCTCCTTACTTTACTGCACATATCCCTATGCTACTCATGAGCTGAGTTGGCGAGGACCAGTATCGAATTAGGAAGCTTGTGGTTCCTAGCCGAACGCTCTACCGACTGAGCTAACCCGGCCCTTTTGTGTTATATTTATAAGTAAATAGTACTCAATATCTTGGGTAGAGGGCGCATTGGTTAGACAAAGCATAGAGCTCAACATGCGTTTCAGGTCGATTTTCTTGACAGTAGTAAATTGCTGTCTACAGATAACTATAACCCGTATTGAATGTATTTTCACAACATATTTGGCACCGTCCATTTATTGAGGGACAGACAGGTATCTGATTCATCTACAGGGATGTGTGTACATTACTTTTGATAGCCAGATGATGATATACTATAATATGCCGCTGTATTGAAGCTTTCAGTCCTTCTGCATTTGAGGCCACTATCATTTCCTTTGCGAGGGTTCTTTAGCCACCCAGTCCTTGTCATGACTTGGGGCTCACAATCCTGCATTTTTGAGGTCCGCCCACATCTTACAAATCAATTTTGTGCAGTGGCAGCCATTTCGTATCCGGTAGGTGCTTGACCCAGCACAAGAATTCCAGGGATTTTTCTCAGGGTGCTTCTCCGAGCATCTATAGAACAAACATAGAACTACGGATTTCCAACAGTCTTGTTAATAGTGGAATGCTGTAATACATCTTTTCCATAGCCTTGTTGGACGTAAGGTTATTTGGCCATCCATGTTCGTGATAGTTTTCAGGTGTTTGTGATGGAAGGTATCAATCAAAAAGGAATATTTCAGCGCAAATGATATGAGGGATCCGTTTACGGATACAAAGAGGGATGACCTTTTATCATTCTTAAGGGAAATAAAAAATATCTCGAAAATTATGAATCAGATATGAAATACATCCATGAAATACATCCACAAAAATTACACCAGTAAAGTAACTTGAGTACCAACTTTTATTTCACACAAATTTTGCATTTAATAACCCACATGGTTAATAAACCCTTTAAAAAGCTAATACAAACCCAACCAAACCAAATGAAGTTAATGAAAGTTATGTATTTCACTTTTAAGATATTAAGAACTTGAAACCTAGAAACTTATTAAAATGATTTGTTTCGGCATTAAATTACCCGTAAAACAAATCAAACCAAAGTTGTTTATCCATAGCTGCTCGGTTGTTGCAATTTTACACTCAAAGACTAACCTGTTGCTCAGCTTCTGAAAACTTGGTGATTCTCTCTGTTGATATCATCGGGGGTATTTCCAAGCATACCCACTATACACTAGATGTACGTGATTATACTGGTGTTACATGATATCAAGTTACCATGCTTTGCATTTTTTATTCAGCCAATAGCTTAGCTAGAAATGTCTAAATATCATCCCGAAAAGGCTATTTTGTTTCCTTGCCAAAACAAATTCGTTTGATTCAAAAATGAAATTCAGTTTCCCAGAGTATGTAGAAAAAATGTTTGCAGTAGAGAATCTTGTCATGCAAGGACTTTTTTAAGAAGCTTAAATCGATTAGAAGACTGGTTGCGCCACCAGATGAAATATCGACCCTGTACAATAATAGGACTATGCAATGGAAAGTGACTCCAATATACTAAAGTCTTTTCACAATTCGATCAATATATCGTGCTGAATCGACATGACATTTTTTCTGCTTTTCTCTAGCAGAAAAATTATTGATTATTGATTCGGAGAAAAAAAAAACTTAGTCAAAATAATTTTTTATAATATATTTCTGAAGATTATATTTTGATACGTAACAGCGTTCGTTAATTAAAGAATTCTTTCATTATTCAAAAAAATAATCAATAATCTAAATGGAAAAATAAATAAAAACATTTTTTAGCAATTTGGATTATCCATACATACTTGGATCTCGCTTATCGATCAGTTTGTTTACCGACAACTCACAGTTTCGACGCCTACAAAACAGATTTATCGCGTAACCTAGTTTGAGGATAGTGTCTCATGTACTCATGTAGTGTGTCTTTGTCATGAATAGCCTGACGGATACCTTCCCTCTCCAGGTGTATACAACTGGTTGGAATTCAGATTTGTTATTGTTCTAGAACAGTTGACATACTAATCTTAAATAGACCAGTCTGCCATCATATTTACCCATGGCTAGAAGGAGCTTAGTTGGATTCATACCTTCCCTCCCTCCCCCCCACCAAAAAAAAAACTTAGGAAAAAGGTATGAATCCAAGTATTCTCCCTCCAGCCATGTGAAATTCAAACAGACTCGTTCAGGATTTAACCTCAGATTGTAGAGTCCAGTTTTTACGACAATCAAAAAACGTTCTTTGAAATTATCATGGGTTCAGTTATTAATAGTATTGGTACTAACCCAATGTGGGCTTTGTTTTCTACTAAATATATACTAAATCAGCCTCTGTGTCCCAGATAGAATTAGTTCAATATTTAACCAGAGACTCGTTGTCATACTAAGGCTAAATATCTCGGTATATTCTAATACATTGCCCATTGCTATTGAGAGTAGAGATTGATTCATGTCAAAGTAATTTGCACCAAATGAAATAGAAACTGTGTCGCCTACTCTGTATAATACGCCGACTGTCCCTCTGCTGAGAAGTAAGACCCAACAATATAGGCTCCTGATGGCCGTGAGTGGCGACCTATAATGATGTGGACAGGAATTGGGTGGTTGAGAGGTCTGTGACCTGAATAGAATGTTATCCCGTGATATGCAGAACTCCATATCAATCCCTACTTGGGCTAGATGGGCGGTTGGAGAGGCCCCACCCGATCAATCGGCTGGACATTGCAATCTCTATCAACAATATCATTATCCCAGCCGTATTATTCAAATTGCTCTTTTGGCAAAACCCCACATTTCTTTATCATAGGAAGGTGGTGGTGAGGGTAAGTCACGACTATTCATTTATGCATATAAACTTAATGAAATTTATTGTTGAAATAATATTAGGCATTAAATACTCCACGAGGTTTCATATTCCGTTGAATACAACAAACAACCAATCACCCAGATTTCTGCTGAGTCAACTAAAATAAAATCTTTCTATGAATAAAAATCGACGAGAGAGAGAGAGAGAGAGATAGAGAGAAACAAGAGAGAGAGAGAGAGAGAGAAGAGAGAGAGAGAGAAAAAGAGAAACAAAGAGAGAGAAAGAAGAGAAACAAGAGAGAGAGAGAGAGAGAAAAGAAAGAGAAGAAGAGAGAGAGAGAGAGAGAAGAGAAAGAGAGAGAGAAAGAGAAGAAGAGAGAGAGAGAGAGAAGAAGAGAGAGAGAAAGAGAGAGAGAGAAAGAGAGAGAGAGAGAAAGAGAGAGAGAGAGAAAGAGAGAGAAAGAGAGAGAAAGAGAGAGAGAGAATTTATTTGTTAGAGAGAATTTTTCCTTCTCATTCTTGTTTGATAAATTCTACACAATTGTTTTACAACTTTAGACTTTTCCTTTGCGACAACCTCACCCCAAACTCTTGTCATTTCATGGCTGATAATTTTTTATAGTTTCTTCAGTTGAAAGGAAGTGTGATTTTGAAAGTGATTACTTGGTGATTTTACTGAAAATCTATTGTTAGTAATCTCGACCAAAAAAAGAAAAGTAAACGTGTTTGCTAGCCTCTCTATGATCGATAATTCTTAAACAGCCAACCTATCGTTAGTCGTCAATATATACAGGTAGTATTTGCGTTTTATTCCAACTAAAAGTGATCGCTTATACGAAACGCCTGTTGTAATAGTTAGAGTCGTGGGAAACGGACTCTTCGACCCGATTTCAATTCCTGGACGAGACTGTTTGCATTTCACATTGCGCTAATACCCCTGGGAAACGTTTGAATCCAGTTCGCTCTCCAGCTATGGGTAAATAGCAGAGTAGACTGGGCTCTTTAACCATGGTTACGTAACCAGTGTAGGAGAAGGAAACACTCTGAATTCAAACCTGTTAAACTCGGTTTTAGAACTTGACCTTGTGTCGCACCCTGCTTGTTTTCAGGGTATTATATATATATAATATATATATATATATATAAGTGAAAGTCCAAGTTTGATAAAGACATTTTGCGTAATGGGATTCAATCGAGTTATTGAAAGAACATAAGGAGAGGAGAGTTTTATTCCAGGCAAAATTGATCGCTTTTACAAATTGATAATAATTTGAATCCAATTCTCCCTCCAGCTTTGGGTGAATAGCAGAGCAGGGCTTTTTTACCATGGTTAGGTAACCAGTCTAGGAGATGGTAAAACTCCGCTTTAGAACTTGAGCTTGTGTTGCATCTTGCTCGTGTTGAGTGGTTGAGAAGTGAACTCGTTTCGAAATGTAGGCATTTAAACAAACTTTTTACTGTGTCACTTACCACCTGACCCTAATTGATCCCTGAATTTCTCTCCTTTTTTTATTTTTTTTTTTTTTTTTTTATTTTTTTTTTCTATTTAAAAAAAGGAAAAAAAAAATTCATCTGAACACCGCGTGCATTAACACCAATGCAAGTTTGTTTGATTATAGTTTTTTAAATACAAATTTAACGTCATGACATTACATCACGTGAATAAATCCACGTCACATAACGTTAAACAAGCCACAGTTTAAAAAAACAATTTTTAGCTTTACATTTCCCATCGCGTGAAAAACGCGCATATAAACGCTAAAAAATTTGATTTTTACCATTTCACGACTGGTTTTGACATCTCAACCACTTCTCATCTGATGATTGGACTACCAAGAAACTTGAAAATGAGTGTGAAATCATAATATCAACATTAATTATATATATATATATATATATATATATATTATATATATATATATATATACACCAACTCAGTGTACGATTAGCACAGGGATATGTGCGGTAAAGTAAAGAGCTGATGGTAGGTGTGTCGCTACACATCAGACGCAAAAATAATCTCCTTGGTCTAGCGCTAGTGATATACTCCCTCGCTGAATTGGTCATACCAATATTAGGCCGCCCCAACGACTTTACTTACTTTTACTTTATATATAATCACACATTTCTCAACTACAACAGCATTCATCTCCACAAACTAAACAAATCTATAATCTACAGCGCATGCATAGTAATAAAACGTATATGTGCAGACCCACAAGAATCCACACTCCACACAGTTAACTTAGCACGGAGATTTTTAATCAGTGGCTACCCCATGAAACTAATAAAAAATGCGACCAACAAGGCATCTTTCCTAAACAGACAAGAACTACTCAAATACAAACAACACCAAACCAACGACCGAATCCCCATGGTATTCCATCACGGACAACACATGCACAAACTCACAAAACAATACAAAATCCTTTCAAACAGATCCCACAATAAAACCCATCTTCAATAAACCCCCCATCAACGCCAAAAAACAACCACCCAACCTACGGAACATTCTCACAGCATCAAAAAGACATCTACACAACACCATTATAAAAGGCAACCAAAAATGCAACAAACCGAAATGCCAAATATGCACGCACTTAATCCCCGAACCCACAATCCAAATACCCCAAACCAACATACAAATCCAACCCCCACAACTCACATGTGACAGTCCAAATATCATATACTGCACAAAATGCAAAAATAGTGGGTACGTGGGGAAAACATCAACACCTTTTAGACTACGTCTAAAACTCAAATCTACCATAAAACTCAAATCTCCACACAGTAAAATCACACACCACTTTAACACCTCATCAGACAATTTAGATAACCTGAAATGCATCTTGATCCAGCAAGGTTTTCCATCCACTCAAGCAAGGAAACTAGCTGAATCAAGATGGATAATTAGATTATGCACGCACAGAAGGGGGCTAAACACTGATACAGGAACACTAAAGGCCTACAAATATTTCCAAGACACCCCGTTACCCCCAACTACATGACCCCTAACTGATTACAAGAGCCACACAGTACAAACTCATTAATCACCAACTAACCAATCAGCATCCAGCATCCCCACACAAAAATAACAACCAGCAGCCAGAAATCATTACTGTCCTAATAGGAAGAGATCACAATCCCGAAATTTACTACTACTAAATAAATGAAACTAAAAATACAAAAAAACAACCGTGTTTTCTGATATTTATTCACAGATTAATATATCATGATAATTACATTATTATAATATAACACATTAATTTTTCACCCAAATGCCCAAACCTGATATATGTACTTCCAAAAAACAGATACCAAAATATCTCATTCATATATATATATATATATTATATATATATATATATATATATATATGGGCTTCAACCGAGCTATTGAAGGAACATATTCCAGGTAAAATTGATCGCTTATACAAAGTTATAATCATTTTCAGCTATGTTTGGAAAACTGTCTATATAACCTTTTCGGAGAGGAAATGGGTGCCAACAGACCTATTTAAGGAACATGGCGAAAAGGAGACTAACGAAAATCTGTGTGAAAATCTCATACAGGCATGTGTGGAAGAGAACCTAATCTTTTTGTGCCTCCAATTACCGAAATCAGTGTTCTAAGTATGATACTGCATATGCATATAATACTTTATTGCAATAGTGAATTTCATCATGCTATCGTCTTAGGGTATGTCGACCGTAGTTTGGTTATCAAGTCGGCCATCTTTTTTTCAGGAATTATGATGTTAAGTAACCAATGATAATCATTTGCAAACACGTTTAGTTTTAATGAACTTTTCTTAATACTAAATAATTATACAAAATTAAGGGCTGGTTTAGCTCAGTTGGTAGATCATCTGCCTTGGAACAACAAAGTTCCGGGTTAAATATCGGCGCCTCACCAAATCAGCACAACAATAGCACAAGCGGTAAAGTGGGGAGCAAATGGTAGGTGTGGCACTCCACCTCGAAAGCAAAAAACAATCTCCCGTTCTAGAGCATGCGAAATGGAGATAGTCTGTGTGATTCATATTTAATGAAAGCATGTGCTGTACTAGTTATCGACGTAGGAAATGGACTCGTCGATGTAAATTCAGATTCTGCACCAGACTTTTTACATTTCTTATAGTGCTAATAAACTTGGGAAAAGTAAGGATCCAACCATTCTCCCTGCTGTCATGAGTAAATAGTAGGACAGACTGGACTCTTTATCCTTGGTTGGGCAACAAGTTTAAGAGAAGGAAAACGCTGAATTCAATGCTGTTAATCTTCGCTAAGGAAACTGGCCTCATGTCACATCCTACTCGGGCGAAGGGTTCTATATATATATATATATATATATATATGTTTGTGTAGCATTCTTTCATTTATACATGTAGAATTAAAGTGCCAAAAGTACTTGGGATAAAAACTTCGGTAAACTAATCCACGGATTCCATCCAAATGTAAAAAGTAGGCCAAAATTGTTAAAAACTTAAATAATATATATATATATATATATATATATATATATATATATATCGAAAATCATTTGTTTACACAGATGGTATGGTATCAACTATTATTATCATTATTATTCATAGATAACTTCGTATGTACATAAAAAACATTCTCGTTTTTATATTTAAGTATGCAGACAGAGAGATGGTTTCTTTCTTCCAACCTGCTATTCACTCGAGTTAAAATGGGCCAATTTTTCATTTCGTACCGATTCTTGTGTCGATGCTTAAAAGGAACAATCCATTATGATACACTATTAGTGCATTTTCAGTTTTCATTTCACGAAGAAACTCGAATACGCTATTTTCCTTTTCCGTAAGGCATTCTTATTCTTTTTTAAAACATTATAGTACTATCAGCCATTTTAATGGAATTCGGGATGATTTTCTTCATCGGACACTAAGCCGCCTATTGCATTTCAAGAAATGACAGCATGTAAGTTTATCTGGATAAAATGTCATATAAAGTGTCACTTCTCTCATTTTTGGCGCGAACATTATATATTGCAGTTTTATCGAGAGCCTAGACTGTCAACCACATAATTTGCGGCATCCGCAAATATATTACAAATCGACAATAAAGAGTATGTCTATCATCTACAAATACTCAAACAATAGGATACGGAGGCAGCAAATGTTTGCTTTCTAAGGCGAAAGTCTTCATCCAGTAACAAAAAATAAAACAAAAATGAAAAGCCATATTGCAGTAAGAAGAAACTTAACACATTTCCGAATTAAAAAATAACCATATTTATTGTATGTCTATGTCATTAATATTAAAAACTGCAAATTAGGTTTATCAATAATTACTAAAAATCTGAAATCAGTAGATGAGTTCACATACCTATGTAGTAATATCTCATCTACAAAACATGATGTTTATATTCGCATACAAATGTATCTACTACTATTAGCAGATTATCAATCATATGGAAATCTGATCTCTCTCATAAGATAAAATGCAATTCTTCCAAGTTTTAGCCGTATCAGTGCTACTGTATGGCTGCTCTATATGGACTCTAATGAAACATTTAGAGAAAAAGCTAGATGAAAACTCTACAAGGATGCTGCATGTGGTCTTGAGCAAATCCTAGAAAATCCTCTAAAAGGGAATTTGTACGGCCACTTGCCTCCTATCACACAAAACCACCCTGGTAAGACGAACACGATATTCTGGACACTGCCAGAGAATCAAGGACGAGCTCATGTATGTTATCCAATGGGTACCTACATATGGACACACCCGTGTAAGTCGGCCAGCAAAACTTCAATCAGCTCTATGAAGATACTGGATGATGGATTGAGGACCTTCAATGAATGATATGGAATAGTAACGGGTTCGAGAAAGAGTCAAGGAGATCCATGCTGTTGACACAACGTGAATGGGTTTAAATGTGATTACTAAAGCTTCAGATGTAAAAGATTACATAGCAGTATTTACTGTTTAGCTAGAACTAACAATTCATAGGAAAAGTTAAAACTACTAAATGTCTGTTTAATAACATATTAACATCGTGATTTATTTAATGGCAAAGCCATCCTATTTAACCCATTGCTGGGGGAGGGTTTGGAGTTCGTGCCTTTTCCAAAGGTATTAGTCCAAAGTAAAAGTAATAGGCGGCTGGATTATAACAGGTTTGAATTCAGTTTTCTACTCCTAGACCGATTGTCTTACCAAGGTTAAAACAAACTAATTTCCCTACGATTTACCCATAACTGAAGATAGAATAGTTATATTCCTACCTTTCTCAAGTGTATGGTGTCTCATATCGGTGGAATGGTTAGCAAGATAGTCTCTCAGATCTATTACTACTGAATAGCAAGTTCAATACTTGCTGGATGACCCATACCTACGACCTCGTGTCATATCCTACGCTTTGCGAACCGGTTGAATAAATACCTATCTTTCACGCTTTGTGAAATGCAAACAGCCTCGTCCATGGATTTAACTTTGGTCACTTGGTCCATTTCCTACGAAGATAACTTCACAAAAATTTACGTGAACTTATTCACGATAATTTCACAAAAACATTTGTTTCCTAAACTGTAATAGTTTAGGAAACAAATGTTTTTGTGAAATTATAAACATAAGTGTATCTGAAGCTTGTTTGTACCTCAACACTGAGTTCTCAACATAAAGCAAAATAATCTACCGGGTGAGAGCTCGTAACTCGGAAACTAGCGCCTAACAAAAATATAATTTATAGAAAAAATCGTTAAAGTATACTACAGCCCATAATTCATTAAGTATATTGTATTCTGTTTTAATTGAATACAGTACAATATTTCTTAACCGAGTAAGAAAAAAAACGTAACAAAAACTTAGAGTGTTTTCAGGCTGGGATGGGGGTATCGAACGGATTAATGCCATTTCAGTTAATTTAACTGTGGGAAATTGATTTGATATAGGAGGAAATCGAGATACGAGCGCAACGAAGTAAACTAATAAATGAAGGTACCACTTCATTCATTTCCAAGTATTTTATTATAACTATAAAGTGTCCGCATTAAATAACCATAAATAGAATGATATAGAGTTAAACAAATAAACTATCGGAATGTGTGGTGTGCCAATGAAAATTTTGAAAGACTAAGTACAAGATAAAACAAATTCTTTGAAGAGAGAGAGAGGAGTGGGGAGAAATAGGAGAACGAAGTGTTAGGAATATTTGTGTGAGAGAAAAAAACGTAACGACCTTTGGGAAATAAGGAAATTATACCAACATCTTATGTTTTAGATACAGACCTAATAATTCTCTCGTTTTATACAAACAGTTCAACGAACGTATAATCCAATAGAAAATGCCGAAGGATTTATAATATGATATGGAAATGCTGCAACTATTCATGTAAACAGAGTATCATTTGTATAAAACTATTTAACTGGGAATACATCTGGCATGAGACGTCTGTATCCTGACAGACGTTTTTCTTTCATAGCCAAGCAGAGGAATTTGTTAGATTCCATTTGTATGAAATATGAAACTAAAATATTTTGAGAAAACATAAACAAAGGCTCCTTCTAGCTGTTGTTGCGCACGAATAATATCATAGCCGAAGCTGATATGTTTTGATTTCTGTTAAACTACACGTTTCATGGAGGTATAGTTCTGCATTGCTCGTAAAAAAGGTCGTTGGGTGCGTGATTGCTTACGGCTATTCCAAGAGAGTCTGTACCAAATGACACCAGTTGTCGACAGTAATAATGCCCGATATCATGATATCATGCTATGATATGCTTTCCGAATATATTACTTCTGATGAAATCAAGTAAAACCAGCACACACACACACACACATATATATATATATATATATATATATATATATATGTGTGTGTGTGTGTGTTATTACTCTTTTATATTTATATATGTAAACTTTCACCCGTTTCTACCAAAACATATATATAGTATATATGTGTGTGTGTGTGCGTGTGTTGCGTGCGGGCTATTACTCTTCCATATCTATCTACGTGGATTTTCACCCCATTTTATATATATATATATATATATATATATATATATATATATATATATGTGTGTGTGTGTGTGTGTGTGTGTGTGTGTGTGTGCGTGCGTGTGGAAAAGTATAAATGGCAAAAATAGATAAATCAATAAAATACAACATATTAACACATGACTTGCTTAATATTTCTACTTTTTGTCTCAAAAATCTTAATTAGTGGAAATTTACGGCATATCAAACCCTTTGGTTTATGTTATACCGAGGACGTTTTGTTTATTCATTATTGATGGTATACACGTTCTTTATGAGCTCAAGAGTGGACCCGGAAAAAATGGCGATGAAAGCGTACTCCACACTCGCCATACCCATAACATTAAAGTCCTCAGCCACCGGCTTCTGGCACATATGATAAAAAGGGTTGGGGTTTGCCATAAACGCATGCAATAGGGTTGGGACACTCATATAGGTGTTAAGATTGACGTGACCAGTTGATTGATCGGAGGGCGTCTCTTAAACAACTTGTCTAGCCAAAGTAAGAGCCAAAGTGGAGAGCTGCTGCCCACACACCAGAACACGAATTACACAAGATAGGTTTCAAGGTAGGAGTTAGAGGCTTTAGTTGTTTCCCCAGATCATAAATAAAAACCCTACAATCTATTAAGAAACTTTAGTGGGCACCTGTAAATTTTCCGGGGAAATCAGTTAAGCATAGAATTAGATTTTTGTAAATAAATATGGAAGATAATACACACATATACTCGCGTGCGCATCTATATAGTCAAGTGGTGTGTGTGTGTGTTTGCGTGTGCGTGTGTGCGTGTGTGTGTGTCAGGAACTTGGGACATTATAATAATCGATCATACGCATCATGCTTTAATTGTATGTATTTCACTGATAAAGTTTTCTCGGATAATTACCCAATTTCACATTTGCAACGAGCTGACGTTTGTCCGAGAAATATGTACGGTGGATCAAATTGATTCATGTAATGATTGATAATGATTGACAAGTTGATAGCTCACAACAAAAGCGAATGACAAATCATTACGTTTTGATAATTCACCACAATAGAAATCTTTAAAATTAAAGATTTCTCCATGTAAAATAAAATTATATATAATTTTAAAAAATGCTAATTAAATATGCACACGGTTTTGTCGTTTTCATCAACTGATCCGATTTGAAAACAATTATCACTATAAATTTTCTATTGTTCCAATTTTAGCTCTTCAATGCAACACTTATATTTAATTGCAAAATATTCCTAATTATTTTGTCGAACGCATTTTCCAAACACTTTTTTTTAATTCTACACAATATGTCGATGAAAATTATTCACAATTCATTCTAGATATGTTCAGCTTTTAAGTTTAGAAAGTAAAGTCTAATATAAATTACAATCCTTCTCATGATTCTGCATATTTGGCTTATCACTTTGTTGCATTTTATAATGGTGTCGTGTAGTTGTTTTTTTATGCTGTGAGAATGTTCCGTAATCATCAAGTGGTGTTTGCAATACGGACTAAATTGACGATTGGTTGCGTTTACACACTTCTTCCATCACTATTGCAGTGCTTGTATTCTATTGGTGAAAAGTTATCAACATGTATGACGTCATCAAATGAACATTTCAGCCTATGCCTTTTTCATCAAGTTGCGCTAATAGAGTGTGTAAGTAATCATAGAAGATCGTCGTTTATGAGTTCGTTCAGTCAGGTCTTATTTACGTGATTTATATGGATTGTGTGATAGAAGGTAAGTAGCCGTACAGCTGATCTTTGTTGAGTGCTGATTCCAGGATTTGTTCAAAATAGTAGGCAGCATTGAGAGTAATTCCCATTTAATTTTTTTTCTGCAAGCGTTACGTTAAATTCCAAGTCATGATATTATATATTAGTAGTGATACGGCTACCATGGGATAATTCCCGTGTTAGCGTATCAGATATCCCTACGATCAATAATTATTATTAATCACGGGGATATATGATCACTCTGATATGGACTGATATTAACAGATTGTCCTTGTCGTTTTCATGTGTATATTGACATCACTTTCTGTAGAAGAAATGTTAACTTTTAGCCTGGAATAGGTGGGATTAATACATTATCAATAAACAGATCACTCACAAAAATAACTTTACTCTATATAGTAAAACTAGTTACACGTATGTAATATATGATTCTTAAAATGGTCTTTGGCGTTCATAAAATATTTTGTGTTAAAATATTTAAGCTGGATACTGCCGGAGAAGCAAAGGCAATCTCATAAGTGACGTTCTCCTATGGGCACCTACATAAGAACACACCAGTTTGGGTCAGCCAGCAAAAACGTACAGCTTTCAGCTCCGCATGGATACTGGATGCTGTGCAGTAAACCTTTCCGGATTGATGATCTATAGGGACGAGTGGTGAGGAGAGTTAAGGAGAGCCGTACTGTCGTTACGACATGATGATGACGATGTTTTATGCCTAACATGTATTCCACTTTCAAAATTTGATAGCAGATTTTCTTTATTTATAAACCTCTGAATAGACGACATTGGTTCGGATGTATTTATCTCATTCTTTTGTCATCTGTGTTAGTGAGGATCGACGGTCTCTAAGGATTTCCAATTCTTTTTATGGCGCCATCGAGAAAAAATGTCACTTTTTCATGGTGATGCTGATCTGGGACAAGATTTTTGTTTGTTTGTCATTCCAGCACAGACTTGAAGTGGAAATTGTCTCAGTTGCATGCCAAAACGAAACATTGTGTCACTCAGAACAATAGAAATATCGCCCACGAAAAAAAAGTAAACTTCTTCATCGTTGCGGGTATATATATATATATATATATATATATATATGTGTGTGTGTGTGTGTGTGTGTGTGTGGTTGAAAATAGAGGATAGAAGTGGTAAAAACATAGCAACTAAATTCAATTGATATTTCGTCTCGTTGTTTAGTTGAGGCTTCATCAAAATTTATTGAGACAAATGCTTTTACATTCTGCTTTTATGCAGACACCCACCTCTCCTTTTCTTACTTCTCTATACTACGCACCTAAACCCACCCCTCTTTCTATCCCTTACTCAATTACCTTTTCTGTATAAAAGCAGAATGTAAAAGTATTTGTCTCAATAAATTTTGAAGAAGCCTAAAAGAAAAAAAGATCAGGCGAAATATCAATTGAATTTAGTTCCGTGTTGTTATATACACTTTTTCCTCTATTTCAACCACATTTTGTCGGAATTATTCAATTCTTCACTTCACACATATATATATATATATATATATATATATATATATTAACCAACTCCTCCGCACGAGTAGGATGTTACACAAGCTCAATTTCTTAAGCGGAGTTAACAAGGTTTAACTTCAGAGTTTTCCTTCTCCTAGAATAGTTACCTTCCCAGGATTAAAGAGCCCAGCTAACCCTACTATTTACCCATAGGTGGAGAGAGAGAGAGAGTAGTTGGATTCATACGTTTCCCAAAGGGTATTAGCGCTATTTGAAATGCAAACAGACTCGACTATGATTTGAACTCGGGTCAACGTCAAGGTTCACAGAATGCTAATATCCTTAGGAAAAGTACGCATCCGACTACCCCCTTACAAATATGGGTAAATATGAAGTTTGACTGGCCCTTTAACCTTGGTTAGGCAACTAGTGTAGGAGAAAGAAAACTTGTTAAACTCCGCTTAAAAACTGACCTTGTGTCGTATCTATATTCGTGTGTGTGTGATGAGGGGGAATATATAATGGCGTAAGATTAGCTGATATCGGTGAATCCTAATAATTCCGAACTACTGATAATTTTTTCCAGATTTCAATGTATTTCCTTATTAAAAACTTTAGCAATGCGTGTTTCTACTTTAGCTGAGGTTTATTTCAGTAGTAGCTAAGCGGCCAATTTGTAACATAGGCAGGACTAACAGTCATAAATTAAATATTGCTAATTACAAAAATGCTCTAGATTCAAAACCACAAATTAAAAAAGGGAAATATTTATTTAAAAAATGACAATTATAACATTCCAAATATTTTGACAAGTACTGACTCTTAACTGATGAGAGACGCCCTCCGATCAATCAGCTGGTCATGTCAAGTCCTAGCACCTATCCGATTGCCCAAACCTATTGTCCTTATGACAAGCCCCAACCGTTTTTATCATATGGATGCTAGAATGCGGTGGCTGAAGGTCTTAATGTCCGGGGAATGACGTTAAACTATCTGATGGTGAGGTTCCAGTTCTGGAGGATTGAGGAATGTGGAGCACCTTTTCATCACCATTGCTCCCTTTTTTTTACTCTGACTCCAGCAGTACCAGTTAGGGTCCCATCTATGTGTTAATAAAAAAATGAGTATCCATTCAGAATGAATTTATTTCAAAACTGTATCGGCTTTAAATGACCCGCTGAGGTTGATATGCCGTAAGACAAAACAGACCAAACCAAAACTTAACTGATGGTCAAAACTTATTTTACTTGTATGTGAGAGAGAGAGAGAGAGAGAGAGAGAGAGAGAGAGAGAGAGAGAGAGAGAGAGAGAGTTCGCATTTTCTGATGGCATAGACAAGCTAAAAATACAACTAAAACATCAGATACTTAATAAATATATATAAATCTTACATCTCTTTCATGTTATAATAGGTCATTCACTCTAACCCAATGGATACCGGAAAACTAGCTTATCTGCACTTTTAGTATTATGACATATCTATACACTATAGGAAATAAATCTTTCGGTAATATTATCTGGGCCGATTTTACATATAATATCACAACAGAAAAATGAAAGATTACTTGACATCTTTGTATAAACCTGATTGATGTCAGACAGTGGCTTTTATCCCTTCAACATACGCTCCTGTTATTTGAAGTTTTAATATTCTTTATATCCTTCAATCTCTCTAAGATTTTCCTACTTTCAACCTGGTGCCATAATTCTGTTTCCCCGATGGAAAATTACAATTAATTACCTGTGCTTCTCCCTGGGGTCATAGCTACACTCACCCCTTTTGTACTTAAACTTATAGCAATATCTCATTATACTAGTAGGGTCAATATTATTAAAGGAACTAATTAGATTTTAATCATCTACAATACTAGGAACAAAGATATGTGTTTTGGTCGTTAAACTTGTTAAAGTAAATATATAGCTGAATAATATTGAAATAATTATATTTCCATATATATAATATATATATATATATATATATATATAAGTTGATAAGATATAAACTTTGTTCTTGTGAACGTTGTTTTTTTGGTATTATGGAGCATGGATATGAACAAGTGAACAAAAAAAAAAAAAAAAAAAACACACACACATACAACACAAAACCGAGTTTCAATATCCAACTGTTGTTCTGTCCCTGGCTCGATTTATTCTGATATTTCGGGTGAATTTTAACCCTTTATCAAAGTATAAAGACTGTGTGGGTAAAAGTGAAATTCAGTATATGTGAGAAAAAATGTGTGGGTTAGCTCAGTCGGTAGAGCGTTCGGCTAGAAACCACAAGGTTCCTAGTTCGATACCGGTCCTCGCCAACTCAGCGTATGAGTAGCACAGGGATCTGTGCAGTAAAGTAAGGAGCTGATGGTAGGTGTGGCGCTCCACCTCAGATGCTAAAACAATCTTCTTGGTCTAGCGCTATGGAAAAGGGGATAGGCTCCCTCGCTGACTGGCTGATACCGACTTTAGGCCGCCCTGACGACTTTACTTTATACATATGTGTGTGTGTGTGTGTGTGTTAAAATCTTTTAAAAGGTCAGTACACAATATAGATAAGAACATGTTTTAAAGCAGAGTCTATTTTGAATCTGAGATGATAGAAAAGCCATATTATCCACTATCAAATACTACGTCCGATTTTACAATCACAACAAGGTCAACATTACTGTGATATGGTATTCTTTTACCAGTGTTCAACAGAAAGGAGAAAAGAACGAAAGAAAGAGAAAGAAATATGCCATATCCATCCCTTTGTCTCTATATATACAGAGAGAGAGAGAGAGAGAGAGAAATATAAATTATAGTGATTATATATATATATATATATATATATATATATATATATATATTAGTTGTGAACGTCAGGACTTCGAGTGAATGCTTGCAAATACGATGAAACATTTACGAAAATATTTATTCTTTTAGTTTTTAAATGACCAATAATTTTAAGTTATATTCATATATACATATATATATACAAATATGTATGTGCCTGTGTCTGTGTGTGAGACAAACTTTAGACAAATATTTTGTAAGAATAGAAAATACATTTGATATACCCTGAAGATATTTAACTTATGTATTTCGCGTTTTACTATTTCACGAATTGACTTCATTCCCTCCCAAATTTAGGGAAAAATGTTTTGATTTGTTTTTAAATGTTCACTTTTACAGAAAGTTTAAGGTTATGTATTTACTTAGCGTTTTAAAGAAAGAAAAACTTTTTTGTTGTTGTTGTTGTTGTTGTTGTTTTAAACTATGGACGAATATTTCTCGTAAAATGCTGGTATTTAAAAATCAAAGCTTCCCTTTCTTCCCTTTTAAGCTTTTTTGTTGTTGTTTCTTTTTTTCAATTTTTTTTTTACACCAGGCGAAACTGATAAAGATTAATGAGTCACTTATACCTACTCTAAACCACAAAGCATTTTTATGCGCATATTTTACAATGAACAAGAAAAGAAAAAAAAGTCTTTATATTTTTTATGAATTTTGCTATTGTTTTAAAAGAAACCTTTCCTTAGCTGCTGCTGATTATTTCCTTTTTTTTCTTTTAATTTATAATTCGTATTCTCGTTGGCGTGTTCTTATTCGTTTTCATCATTTCTCGGCGTAATTTTCTTTTTACAATAAAACATTTTTGTTGCTCTTAACGTCCGCTGTTTCCCAAATGTTTTGAGTTTATCTAAATATTTTTGCCCAACAAAAAATTCGACGTGCAGTCATTTTTATCGCCATTATCGTTTTTTCCGAACTGTTTTGTTGCGTTGATTTTTTTCTGTGTTTGTTTTATTCTCAAATTCGCTTACAGTCTATATTTGTCTGATATTTTTGTACACTTTCAAACGTCTAAGTTTTTTTAATACTCTCACTTTTTCTACTCGATGTGAAAAATGTTTCTATCCAATACTTTTTCAAGAAAATAAATCCATATATATATATATATATATAATATATATATATATATATATATATATATATATATATATATATATACATACACATATACATGTACACATATACATATACACATACACACATGTACATGTACATACACACATACATACACACATGTACATACACACATACAAACACACATGTACATACATGTACATACACACATACATGTACATACACATATATATATATATATATATATATATATAATACATACGTAATTAAACACCTATATACACACATATACATATATGCATACATATATAAACATACACACACATATTTTTCTGATGGTATAAATATATATATATATATATATATTCATTTTAGCGTCAAGAAACCAGTAAAATGCATTATTTTGAATTTTCCATTCTAAGTTGGAAATTTTTGTCTAGACCAGCACTCATGTAACTGACAGTTTTGACGGAGCATTGACTTGAAACATCTACGAATTCTCAATTAGGGCCTTCTGAATAAGCAATGCTTTTTTAAGATTCCTATTATACCTCTATTTGTTGCGAACGGTTATATTTCACTTAATTTTATTTTTAATTCTTTTAACTGAAAGCAACAAAAAAGTTATGGAAAAGTAAAGGCTGTATCAATTTGCATAAATAAATAAATAAAAAATCAGAGTCTTTTCTTTTTAGTTCATTATGATACAATTTCATATTGCTCGGAAAAAGAATTAGAAACAAAAATTCAATAAAATAAATGCGTTCTCAGACAGTTTTAGTTTGATGTAATTTGTGTTTGCCTTTCTTATTTTATCTACATTTTGTTTATTTGTATTTCCTTTTTTTTTGTTGTTGTTGTTCTTTGTCTGCGTTTTTATAATAATCCTATTCTTCATATAACCTTCCTCTTTTTGTTAACTTTACGCGTCTCTGTTTTCGTATCAATAAGTCTCTTTCTCATTTTACTTTGTCATCTTGAATTTTCTGATTGATTTAATAAAAAAAAAAAACGTTTTCACTTCTCCATTTCTGTATCAATTCATATTGTCTTCCAATATTTTTACTTTTCGATTAAGTAGAAATTTAAAGCCATTCTCATTATAAAGAAAACTAGCATCTACCATTATATTTGTTTTTTTTCATTTTTCTTATTTTCATTTACACCATTTAAAATAACATTATTTATCTTCATCTGTTAATATAATAATTGAGGTAAAGTATAATTTATCACTAATAGCGATGTTTGCTTGACATGAGAGTTGAAAACTACAAATGTGTTTTTATTAAAACAAGACATTGTTCGTGGGATGATAACATTAAAATGTACGTATGCATCTTTGTGTATGTATCGTTATCACCTGCATAACACTTGTGTTAGGTAAATCTAAGATAATATAGAAAAAAAACCTCTACATTTTTATTACGTAATAAAACGACTATATTATATATCAACATTCTCACAAATAGTTTTTATCTTGGTAATAATAGTAAGCAATTTCCATAAGGGGATTCAAAAGCAGGTTTAATACATACATTTTGTGTTATTGTTTAAATTTCTTACATATATGAGCATTTTCTTATGGAACACGTTTAAAATAAAGTGGCACAAGAGTAAAATGATATAAAATAATTTTTCCTTTTTATCTATTCATTAACCCTAAATAGATATGTAACAACTCTAGCTTTGTATATATATATATATATATATATATATTTGGAGAAATATGTCGGCTGAAAATAGCCATATCACAAATGTTTATTATATAATATATATATATATATATATATATATATATATATATATATATATGAGGAAGAATGAATAAAGAAAAGAAAGAACAGAATGGATAATAAAATATTAATTTAATTAATATCATTTACACATGTGTTTCGGTCACATTAACACTTTATTTTTGAAATACAAAATTGTTTCTACCATAACCTCTAGAAAAATCAAATATCCAAATTCTAACGGTCTATTTCAGCGTTCCAAAAGTGATTTTTTAAAATTCTCTTCGAAGATTTCTAAAAATTCTCCGTTTTTCCCCAACGAAGTTTTTCATTCAAAATAAAATTTCACCCTGATGAAGGTCGAATCTTTTGTGTGCGGAATATTTTCACACAGATGAACTGACCGAAACACATGTGTAAGTGATATTGATTAAATTCATCTTTTATTATCCATTCTGTTCTTTCTTTTCTTTATTCATTCTTCCTCATATTGTCGGATTTATTTCCAATTTCCATTTTTACACACACACACACACACACATATATATATATATATATATATATATATAGGAAAGATGATAAAAATTCAATTTTTGAACACCCACTGACTATATATATATATATATATATATATAGTATTTCATACTCGAGAACGTGAAACTCAGTCGTGAGTCTCGTTATTAATTTTTATAGCTGAAAATATTATTCTGCATTGATGAACACACACACACACACATATATATATATATATATATATATATATATGAAATGCGTGGGTAACGTAGAGAAAAGGTAGTGACACTGCTTGAATGTGATAAAATTTGTTTGAAAAGTCCAGTGAGAGATTTCTCTCTAAAATGATACTCCAAGGTCGGGTAGACAACGTACGGTTGACAGCAATAAAACCAATATATCACAAGGGAATAATGAAGATTAACTTACGAAGAGAAAAAGAACATAAAAATCCACATAAAGCAGTCAAATGTTTTGCTCCGACGTGGTTATATTTCACGTTTCTTTTTCTTTTCTTTTTTCTTCATTGAAGTACAGCGCCTGTTAATTGGCTGCTGTTTCCAATTACGTACACCTAGGTGATTTTCATTTTTCATCAATATTGAATATAATCAACATTATTTTTGTTTTTATCCTTGCGTATTTTTACTGAAGTCTCCAGGATTCTTCTAATTATTCTAGTATATCTTAACAGTCTAAATATTCTAAATCATACCTCTAATTTCCAGTTCCTCCTGTCTCTTTTGCTATTGAAGATCATTCAAGAGCACTAACTAAAACTAGTATCACCATCATTATTGTTTCTAGCTCTTCGGCAATATCCAGATATTTGTCCAGATTTTTGCTTCTTTTGTTTTCACTCTGTGGTACCCTGTGACGGGAAAATACACTAGATGACTATATATTTTTTTTTTTTTGTTAATTAACACTGGGTCTTAATTGTATGCATCTAGTTTTCTATGATATATTCTGTTTTGTGCATATACAATTTGGCAGCAAATATTTAGTCTCTTGCAAGAGTTTCTATGTATCACCTTTCCCAACCAGCCATACCTAATTGAAAATGTTGGAATGCTTTTGAGTCGCTGGACTTTAAATTCACTAAATAGCAAACACATTTTTAAAAATCCACCCGAGAATGACGTGTCCTACGTTTAATGTCAACCACTGCATAACAATCGTTCTTTTGTGTCAGTTTGCTGCATTCATTTACAATATGAATATATTTCATCTATGTCTCCACGGGATCTTCATTTGATATTTTATGTGTATGATAAATTTCTGATTTTACATAATTCTTATGGCACTATTTTAAATTGCAATTATCCGCCTAATTATTTCCTTTTAGCACTTGACTGATCACGAAACTTACATGATTTCCATCTTTAAT
The DNA here is from genome assembly GCA_023376005.1 of Doryteuthis pealeii. Lineage (NCBI taxonomy): Eukaryota > Metazoa > Mollusca > Cephalopoda > Myopsida > Loliginidae > Doryteuthis > Doryteuthis pealeii. The sequence continues at coordinate 126,592,500 of CM042138.1, read as the reverse complement.
AGCACAACAGAATTCGTGTCAAAGTCATCCATATAGAACTGTAATGGTACTATTTAACCTATGAGAAGAGACTTGCATATATTCTTTAATTATTTATACAGAAAATGTAGTAAAACTGTATCCCTGCCTCACGATTACATACGTGTGTATGTGCGATATATATATTTATATATATATATATATATATATATAAAATGTTGTTCTGGTTCCAACGGGAGAGAATTTAATATTTTATAAAAAAGAAGGAGGTCCGCAAAATGTATTCTCAGAAAATTGTTTTATTCTTTTTATCTTACATACGCAACACGTGTTTCAGATATTCTGGTATCTTCTTCAGGCTTTGATCAATAAATATATATATATATATATATATATATATATATATATATATATAATATAGATATATATAGATAGATAGATAGATATAGATATATAGAGAGAGAGAGAGAGAGATAGAGAGATAGATTCTGCGTGTTTCTGCAATTTTTCTATTGTGACTACCTGCCTTACTGCGATATCGTAGTAAACGATTTCGCGCTATAACGTTCTCTTTCGGACTAATACCCTTGAGAAAAGTATGAACCATTAGTCCCCCATTATGGGTTAAATAGTACCACTACTGCTTTGGCTGGCTTTAGATAATCATCGAAATAATTTACGGTCATTTAAACTTGTGAAAGAGTGTGTCATGTGCGCTGAACTGTGGTCGTATATGTTTGATATACTATACGTTTCCTGTTTTGAAGTCGTTCCATTCTTTACCAGACCGATAAGTTTTCAGCATCCAATTTTTCATATGTCTAAACATATAGCTATATTTAAATCAGATTTAAAAAATAAATAATTGAGATTAAATTTAGCAAGTGAATAATGTTTGTACAATAACAGTTCAAGGTTTGTATTTTAAGTGTTGATTTAAAATTCTAACATTTCTGTTTGGGCCAAACAATCAGCACAGAATTATTCTTGCTAAAATAACATTCCATAAATTTGTAAAATTTACATGAATCTTTTCTAATTTTATTCTTTTACATCCCCTACCATCTATCAAGTCACTCTAATCTATCAAAACATATTTGTATCTATCTATATATAAAATAAAGATGTACGTTTGTAGGTACAACGACTGAGTGCACGTTATTTTATAAAAGAAAATTGATGGAGACAACAACGAGTAAAGTTCAATAAGATACACATCCTAATTTTCTCCGAAAGGGGTTTAAAATATTTTATCACTTCTTTTCTATAAAATTGCTAAGAAAGAATAATAATGGTATAGATCATTTCTAAAATGTTATGTACGTACAATTACCAGTTTGTGGAAAGTGTCACTTGCGTAGTGGTTAACGCCACTGAATGCGACATCGTAGTAGCCGACTTTTAACTCCAGTTGCGCTTGTATGTTCGAACTAATATAATTGGTAAAGGTATTAACCCTCTCATTCCCCAGCTATTGCTTCAATCAAACAACTCTTGTTCTTCTACAAGGTTGGCGTTGAATAAGCTACAAAGTTTGATATTCCATTAAACAAAGAAAGCAAAATTCCATAAAATGTTTATATCTACAAATAATGTAATATATATATATATATATATATATATATATATATAAGTAAAAAAGTGCTCAATATCATTGATAGAGCCTATCCAATTTTCAAATTAAAGACTTGGTTTGGAAATTGCATAGGCAAAGAACTGTCAGTTACCAAGCGCCGTTTAGTTTATGTCTTCGCTACACATAAGTTAACGCGCTTATGTGTTTCATTTAAGTGAATCTAAGAAACAACTTAGAATGGTAAAAATACGACGATAGCTAATAGGAAAAAAATCGAATTGCAACAATTTAATTCGTTAAGTTAAGCTGCTTATAGAAAAAATTGTTTCTTTAACTATCTTCGTAGTAATTCTAATAAAAAAGCCGACCAAAGGCATTATCTCTATTAATAACAGGGAAGTGCTCATCCTTCTGATGAAGACGTACTGTTTGCTGTAAAAAAATAATTTGACACGCATACCGGTGAGGATTTTAGCGCATAAAAAGTTTAACCTAAGAGAAAGGCAGTTTTAAGTGTGATGGGGTGGCCTGTTAATGACCCCGATGACGTCCGGTGCAGAAAGCTTTATGTCCGCAAATTGTAATTCATTGTAAATAATTTAAATGTCTAAAAATTTAAAAAAAAAAATAACGAATTAACTTGGTAAAACAATTACTCATGTTATGGTTTGGTGGTGGTCGCAATTGTTTTGCGCGGGAAGTGCGAAAAAAACAAGAAGAAATTGAACAAAAGAAGTGTAACAAAAGACTCATCTGGACAAACGCGAATTTGAACAAAGAGAAAGGACTTCCGGTCAAGGAACAAAATAATGTGTGGGCGGTCGTCAGTACTTAAGCGGTCATCGAGGAGACCCCAGAGAGACAGCGAAGAAAGCACAAGGTGTCTGACCGTCGATACGGTCGAGCGCTGCTGCGAGCAGTGAGGCTCGCCCACCACCTTCCACCACACCAGCAGTGGTAGTGCCCATGATCCATGCCGTCACCCAACCCACCACGAGGTGAAAGAAATAAACGTTAAAAGTCTTACTACTACATATGTCTACGTGTGAATCCTTATACTCCATTACTAACACATACGACCCAGCAACAGTATATAACATGTAACGATTTTGTGGCCTGAGTCGAGCACTATGCAACACTCACATTAAATCAAATATTTCTAACAATACATCCCTGTTATATATCCTTATTCAATATATAGATTTACAGTAATTACGTTACGTTATTGCTTAAGACTAACGATATAATGCTTAAGTCAATAAATCTGACAATTGTCAACCAAATTTTAAAATGCGTATTTCTTTCAAAACTGATATAAATATTTTAAGAGAATTATAGTATTGTATTAAATCAATTTGAATATCATTCATATTTTTTCTGATAAGAATGTGCCCTCAGTTTGCAGATCTCATAGTTCTAGTACACTTGGAAAAGGTACGTATCCAACCATTTTACCCCCAACTATGGGTAAAAGTACAGCACACCAGGCTTTTTAAAACTAGGTGACGTAAACAATCTAGAAGTAAAACTAAATTCCTCAGTAAAACTCCGCTTAAAAGCTGACCTTGTGTCACATCCTTCTCTTGCAAAGGGGTTAATATATATATATATATATATATATATTATATATATATGAAGGTAAAAATGGATATTGAATCCGACAATATGTAAGAAAGTTTTATAGAAAAACAACAAGATGTTAAAAATTTTTTGCTGACTGATATCTGTTTCGACATTATGAATATGTCTTTATCAAAGCAACATTGTAAGCGGAAAAAAGAACTTACAATGTTGCTTTGATAAAGACATATTCATAATGTCGAAACAGATATCTGTCAGCAAAAAATTTTTAACATCTTGTTTTTCTATAAAATTTCTTACTATACTATATATATATATATCCGTCCGTTGTAGTAACACTTAAAATTTATAGCCATTCATTTAAATACTTAATTGAAAATTAATGTTATAGATTAGTGTTTGAATAACTACTAAATACAAAGTAATTTTTACGTTCGTTAGTTTTGCCATTGCTGTGGTCTAATTCATGTGATAAAAACCGGCTTACTCGGCTGTTATGCTTTGTTTAACATGTTTACTTTGCATCATGTGCTTTCAACTCTAGTTTCTTATTTGAAAAAAAAAGTTTCATTTCTTTTTTTTAATTCATAAAGAATATTGCTTCCAGAATATTTTTTAGTCGCAAGTTGTTATTCAGAATTCGCTTCCGTTGACAATGTGTGTAGCTACGTACAGGAAATCTAAAAACAATGCTAGACAAGAACAATTCGTAGCACATACTGCGTTGCCATAAAATACTAGAACTCTTTTTGCTGACACTAATCATATTTCTTTTATCAGAAATACTCCGATTAATATTCACTTTGTATGCATATTTATGCCAGCATTCTTTTTCGGTTGTAAGCATTTCTTACTTACTTCAAAATAATTTTTATCTTTATCTTATATCCCAAAATAACAGAAAAAATTGGTGGTAATATATTCTTTTCATGCTTTCATCTCTGCTCTCCATATTTACGAGTCATTTATACGAAGTGAACGTAAACAACCTCGATTTCAGATTGAAATTGGCACGCCGGTTACATTTGCTGCCGGTAGAATTGTTCATGCCTTTACGGGTGGCATTATAAATCCATAATTTCAACAAGTTTTTTTTTAATAGTACAAAGGATAGCGTTCTTTAAGCGAGAGGCGCAAAGAATTTGCAAAGAAGACAACTCAAATATCCAAATATTAATAATAAAATCATGGCTCATCTACTCTAATGCACATATATATATATATATATATATATATATATATATATATAATAGCTAAGCTACCTGGTGTTTCCTGGGATTTAAAAGATTAAAAATAAATCTCATATTTATATAAATATATTTTTACATATGTGTTTAACAATCTTTTATTCCTTATATACGTATTTTGGTTTTTAATATCTTTATTTTTATTCTTCTTTTTGTTTGTATTCTTTATTGTCTTATTTGCATTATTATTATGTTTTATCCTCTATTAATTTGTTTTATTTTTCGATCTTTGTTTTAGACAAATCATTGATGTATACAGTTCATATAATTATTTTTAACTTCTAATCAAAACTTAGACAAATAATAGTGTGTGGCTTTTATAGAACTTTTGTCTTTGCAGGTTCCCACCATTTTCCATGGCAATAGGTTACGGAGAAGATTAAAAGAAAAAAATAATTTTTTACCATCATACTCTTATTATCAGATCGTTTAAAAAATGTGGCTGGTTCTACAGAGACCTACATCACTATATTAAAATAATCTGGATAGGTAGTGCACTCTCGCTTCGGCTTCTCTTGCTCGTCTATCTACGTTTCTCCAATCCTCGACATAGAAAAGAGAGATTTGTATGGAAGTTCTCAAAACATAATTTTAACTTTCCTCTTTATAGGTAGTACGCATGACCTATTCTTTCGGTCACTTAGATGACTGGTGGTGATTTTGATAATTACGAAAACCCTAAGTTAATTACTGTTTTTGCCCTACGGAGTCCAATATACCGTATAGGTTGTTATCGGAGATTTTTATCGAATTTAGCTTTTCGATAAGACGTTCATTACTTATCAATTTCTATCCTGCAACCACTTCATTTTAATAGTCAGCATTATCAGCAAACACGCTTACAATATTAATCCGTCGGTGTGTTAAAACTTTGGTCATCTCTAGCTAATAAAAACTGTTTTGCAGAAGTAGAGGGAATATATCTTAAGGATTCAGAAATTGTGGAGGCACTAAAGCAACCCATTATGGGTTTTGACGGGTCTTGTTAGAATAAATAAAAGTAAAGTCGTCAGGGCGGCCTAATGTCGGTATCAGCCAATCAGCGAGGAGTCTATCCCCTTTTCAATAGCACTAGACCAAGGAGATTGTTTGTGCGTCTGGGGTGGAGCGCCTAACCTACCATCAGCTCCTTACTTTACCGCACAGATCACTGTGCTACTCATACGCTGAGTTGGCGAGGACCGGTATCGAACTAGGAACCTTGTTTTTTCTAGCCGAATGCTCTACTGACTGAGCTAACCCGGCCTTAAGACAATATAACCAACCAGAGACAAAAAAAATTATTTTATTTATTTTTTCTGTTATTTTAAAATTGCTGTTGGCGTTTTTTGAGGATGAGTTGAGCCCAAAAGTTTCTGCCAGGAGATTTGCTATTTCTTTTTTACTAGTAGCTTCTATATTATTATGATTGATATATCACAATGGGTTACTATTTTTCCCATATTTTCCTCATCTTCTCATTTTTTTGATTTTCGTATTAATATTGATTTTCGATATGTAATTTCTCCAGGATGTCCTTTTGGATTATTTACATGTTCAACGTGTTTTGGCTACAATTTTTGAACACGTTCAGGTTTTCCCTGGTTGGTTTTGAATTTTCTCAGGGCTGCTCGACATGCACTTACAGCTTTTTTGCACTCTTCATCAAAACATGGCTTATGCTTTTTTTTTACAGGATGGTCTCCTTGGCTATTGTTAACAATGTTCTGGTGAAATATATATCATGGTCTGCGTTGTGCTGATTCAAATCTGGGACCAACCAGAACTGACATAACTGCCTGGAAATTTCTCAATTGGTCTTTTTAATGTTCCAACGTGATTTCTGTGCAGCAGGTTGTGGGGCAGAATTTTCTAAGACAATATAACCAACGTATATATTATTCTTGCTACCGGCCTCTAATTCTGAGCAAAAAAAAAATAAATAAAAATGAATTTCCTGTGCCGCTATAATTGTACATCGTTTCCACAAACAATAGAATCAAAACATTATATTTCTTACTCGTAGGAATATTTATATCAATGAAAGACAATTGTGGCTTTACTGGCTAAAAGGTTCCTTGATAAGTGAATCTATACAGACATTCTCGAATTACTGATACACTACGTCTACACTATATCAACTACATAACAACCTCGTTCTGCGAATGCATGTATCTCGATAGAAAATAATCTTGACAAGAAAATATGGCTCGCTATGTCGTACAGACCGGCGATGTATACTAACGACTCCCCTCCGACAGGAATTTCACAGGCATAGTCAGAGACCATAACATAGCGAACAATCCCTGCGGTCAATGATGATACTACTATTACACGCCTGCCATAGCAGGCAAGTGGACGTTTTTATTTAATGCCGTTAGCTCTTCGGCCAAGTTGAATAAATTATTATTTATATTTCTGCTTGAAGGCAATTATAAATGCATGTATCGAATAAGATTCGATAATTATAGAAAATAATCTTTGACAAGTAAATCCCGCAAAGGATGGCTCGCTATAGTTCATCATTGACAAGGTTAATTTCGCAGGGATTGTTCGCTATGTACGAACGGATATGGTCTCTGACTATGCCTGTGAAGTCCCGGTTTCGATTCCTGTCGGAAGTCGTTAGTACATCGCTGAAGAGATTTAATAAAGTCGAAACAGTCTGTACGGTGTTCTACATAGCGAGCCATCCTTTGCGGGATTACTTGTCAAGATTATTTTCTATAATTATCGAATCTTATTCGATACATGCATTTATAATTGCCTTCAAGCAGAAATATAAATAATAATTTATTCAACTTGCTTCTATAAAAAAACAAACATCCAAAAATCTTATATATATATATATATATATATATATATATATATATAAAACGGAAAATTATATCTCAACCGAGATTTGCATGAGATCGAAATTGAAGACATGTATGTCTTCATCTTCATATGTGATTACATATTTTAATCTAACTACATTATCTGGACATTCTCCCATGATTAAATTAAATAACATATTCCAGCATATGCAACCTTCGATTATGCTAGCTTCCTGTCGTCTATACTGCATTGGCTGTGTCAGCCATCAGGGAGCCTGTCCTGTGCACCAACACTATATATATATATATATATATATATATATATATATATATGTATATGTGTGTGTGTGTGTGTGTGTGTGTGTGTGTGTGTGTGTGTAACAACAACAAATGGCTAGATAAAATCTAAAATGTTAAATAAGATCGGAAACAGTCCTAAAACCAGAAGAGAAAATGATTATGGTGATCTATACAAAATTGTGCTGAGCAAATATCCCTATTCCAGTGTTAACATACTAAAACAGTTTTGATATAAGATAAGACCCCTCACGATTATGAGCTTCACAAAAACGATCTTTAGGTAAGCCTTTTCCAACACGATCTTTAGGTAAGCCTTTTCCAACACGATCTTTAGGTAAGCCTTTTCCAACACGATCTTTAGGTAAGCCTTTTCCAACACGATCTTTAGGTAAGCCTTTTCCAACACCTGATTTCTGACGGACTTTTCAGCAGTCCGACATCTGCCCTCTCAGTCATCCGTAGCTGTCAGTAAGAGGCAACATTGCAAGTGATAAATACATACATCGGTAGATGTAGGTTACGATCACCCAGAGAACTTCTGTCTGTTAACCACAGACGAGAAATATCTTACGCTAAACCGGTGAAAGCCGCTAGATAGCTCTACCGAACTCCGCAGACATAACACACACACACATATATATATATATATATATGTATGTTTGTGTGTGTGTGTGTGTGTGTTTGACGCAATATTTAAGTCACGTGACTTATTTTAGCGTCATATCACAAAGTAGATTTTTAGATTCGTGTCAGTATTTTGATACCAAATTTGGTCTCTTATTTAAAACAGATTCATAAGATTAGGAAAATTTTATATTGTTCTTCGCAGCATAGATTCCGTTGTTTTTAATCCTCAGTACAATCCTACACTCGTTTTAAAATAAATAGTTCATCTTTTGGTTCTTTAATATATTTTCCGCGTATCAATTTATTTGAATATGAAACAGGATAAAAAAAACTCAATGTAAACAGAGAAAGGGAGAAATCGATTTTGTCGTGAGTACCAAGAATGTAAATAAATGTAAGAGGTAGTCATGAAAAACTATATTTTGGGTCAATGCCCTGTCAATGTTTATAACAATGAATTTGAATTATGACTAGGTATGCAAATCAAAACAAAACAATTATGTGCACATTTTAATTATGTTTTGAAATTCAATGGAAATTAATATTCAGAGTTAAAAAAACACGAAAAGTGCAAATTCCCAAATGAATCGAAATTTTTATTTTAAGTAAAAAACTCCAACACATGCACGCATAAGTTTTTGACACATTATCAACAATAATGAAATAGTGTAGAATTTGTAGTTTGGAATGAGATTCTATTCAAAGTATTAATTTTAAGATTTCTGCTGATTAACCAGAGCATGTCACGCATATAGACCAACAATTCAAACGTCTTCGTGCTCTTTGAAATAACAATCGTTAGTGCCGGCGGTACTTTTATGAAAATAAAACCTCAGTAACATGGGGCCTTCTTTCCAAGGTAACATCACTTAAATGGGGTAAGGATTGCATTGACCAGTGCCTGAGGTGCCCATGAATGGTAATCCTGGCGGATTATGAGCAGTTTTTGTGTCGCAATGGCTCTATAGGCGTGTTTCTTGCACGTCGTGCCCACATTAATCCATACTTGTACGAAATCACTACACCGTTGGGTATTGTATTTGAATTTCTGACTAGAAATGTTTTCAAAATAGCTAAGACAAAAGAGTTCTGTCAAGATGTTTGGACAATGATAACTTACCATTATATTCGGGAAATGGAATATTGAAAGATAACCTACGAGCTTAATATCCACATCAGTAGGATTTAGAGCCATCATTCGAAAACGGAAGCAATATGGCCTGACTTGTGATCTTCGTCGCACAGGCTGTCCTAATAAATTACGTGAACGAGCAGCTAAATCCATTTGTCGGGAAATAATGCGAAACCCGTTCACTGCACCGAGGAACACTTCAGAAGGATCTCCATGCAGCTGCGACTGAATTGGGCAAAACTACTATTAGTCGGGCACTCTACCGTGTAAGACTGCATTCTCATATTCCAAGGAAAATCCCTCTTATCGGGTCCTGTTATAGGACATCTTGCTTACATTTGTTCCCAATCTTCTCAAAGATCATAATTCGATCTGGGAAACAGAAACTTAAATCTTCTGTGGACAAATGGCCAGAGAAAAAGTACACTTCGTATAACCCTCAAACTAACGTTCTGACAGTCCAAACGCAGTGGTGCAATTACTATGACTTGGATTATTTTTGTTCAGGTCGTAAAATCAGATTCGATATGATTAAAGTAATAATCATCATCAATCTGTATTACACTTTTATCGCCAGTTGTATCTATTGGCTATCGCTGCTTGAAGGTCTTCAGCACAGTATCCAGTATCCGCGCAGAGGTTATCGATATAGGTTTTGATGGTCGACTAATGCTATTATACCCATGTCAAGGTACTCATAAGTGAACGTCACAGTTTTTTCTAACTTGTCAAGCATGTCTTGTTCATCTTACCCGGATGTGATAGGAGGCATGTGGTCAAGCATGTCTTGTTCATCTTACCCGGATGTGATAGGAGGCATGTGGTCAAGCATGTCTTGTTCATCTTACCCGGATGTGATAGGAGCATGTGGTCAAGCATGTCTTGTTCATCTTACCGGATGTGATAGGAGGCATGTGGTCAAGCATGTCTTGTTCATCTTACCCGGATGTGATAGGAGGCATGTGGTCAAGCATGTCTTGTTCATCTTACCCGGATGTGATAGGAGGCATGTGGTCGTACAGCAGTGCGTTTGTAAGGGTGCTGCCCTCAGGATTTGTTTAAGACAGCATGCAGCCTGCTTGTACAGTTCCCATCCAGCTTTTCCTTAAAACGTTTTGTTTGAGTGATGCAGTACTACATTACGCACTGACACGGCTAGAACTTAGAATAATTCTCACTTTATCTTATTAGTAAGATCAGATTTTCATATGATCGATGAGCAGTTTATAGTATACCTTGACTTTTTTATACGTATATTCACATCAGTTTACGTAGATGAGAAATCACTACCTATTTATGTGAACTGATTTACTAACTTCAGAGAGTTACCGCCAAGTGTGAAGATATCTTCATCTTGTTTGTGACACGCTAAATTGTTCTATGTTCTCCGAAATTCTGAACAACTTGTTTCAGTAGGTGATATACGCCTTTCTTCAAATCAATTGAACCAACCGCTTTAGTTTCCTTTTTTTAAACATATGGTCAGTTTTAGTCCCACTGGAGTGACAAGGTGTAACCGATTTCTATTTTCCTCATCAAGTCATTTGCAGTGGTTTGATGTGATATGAATCTATTTGTGGGGTGTCTGATAAAATTTGTTTGACCTTGAAAAATATCCTTGTTGGCATCAGATTTTTATCACAACCATGAATTAATGTCTCGACTGTCGAGTAGTTGTCCTATGGCCATTGTCGGTTGAACGTTACTCCGCAGAAGCGTACGAAAATTATAACGTTGTATTTACACACTGGCAAGCATTAAAGCGAAATTGCAATTAGTATGATGATAACAGAATTATTTGTTTGTTCCAATTAATTTGCACAAGAATATATCTTTAACTAGTGAGGTCGTAGAATTTTCCAATGATGAACCTAACGCAGTGAAAATGAAAGAGTGGCGAGAGTTGAAAATAAGCATTTTAGAATGACCAAGTCTGTCTCCTGAAGAATATAAGATTGGTCAACTGAATACTCAATGTCTTGGTGCCCTGGATTTCTACCAAACCCAGATAGTTTTAGGAAGTATATATTTTCCTTTTTACTCGGGGCTAATGAAACGGCACTTAAAGGTAAATAAATTGGAATAGGCAAATATCCAAATGGAAGCCAGGTAAGAAGCGAACGAAATTGAATGAAAATGGAATGTAATGATAGGTGATCAGTAATGCCACTTTTAGCTTGCTGATAGAAAATACACCATTATTTAGCAATCACGATGCAATTTATACCCCTCCAAAGTAAAGCAGGTCATGGAATGCATTCATTTGATCTTCGAGGGGAAAATATATAAAAATGCATTGCTTTTAAAGTGCTCTTTATATCTAAGGAATATTTACGCAGATGAAATAACAACTATTCGTTTTCTCTTCTTTCTGAGAGTTGTATCTTTGAACAGTCTTTCAAAGAACCCGTGCCAGGTAAGTCTAGCTTTTAGATTCACTTACGATATTGTTCGAGGCTGTCAATCCAGTTCGTTTTTCGCCTTCTTTTAGGAGGAAATCCTTTTCACGACCTTTGTGTCTGCTTCTCTTTACGCTTCATTCTGACAGTAATTTGATGATTTGGTCATGTCACGCCAGTGGAAAAGGTATGTGATTTAATAAGTGGCTACAAGGAAGGCGTTTAGATAAAAGTCTTTCTTGATCTTTGATACGTTAGTTAGTGCCACTTTAAAATGATTAAGTAAAAAGAATGAATATAATTTTCTGTAGATGGATAAAGTATGAAAGGGCGTTTCGCTAAATTAATTTTGCTTTCTTGAAGTTGAGAAAACTTTACATGAAAGATTTGATTCAGACAAAATGGCCTAGTTTCAAGTTAAATAAGTCTTGCGAAGATTTAACTCCTTATCTACGATGGTTTTAAAGGAAACCCCATTAGCATGCAGGTAAACTTTGGTTTCATTGTTTAATCGCATATAAACCTTCATAGGTTGTTTAATGTCAAAGCTATTCTTGAAGAATATTAGTGGTACTATTTAGCTATGGGTGAGGTGGTTCATACCTTTCCCAAGAGTATTAGTTAGGAACTGAATCTAATAGCACGACTGAAATCGAACTCACTACGATGTCGCAGATCAGTATGTCATCCACTACGCCTCGTGAACTTCCTTCAAGTTGAAAACGTTACTCTATATAGTTTGAATATTGGAATATTTAAAATTATTAATGATAGAATTAAACTTTCAATGAAAGTAGTTATAAGAATCATTTTACCCAATACAATGCCCATACAAATCTATATAAAAATCTATGAAAGGTTTTTCGGTATGAAAAACAAAGCGATCTGATATCAATAGGGTACATTGATTTGTGAAACAACCTTGCTAACTATTGCTTGAAGTTTGATTGATTTTATAGACATTTCGACCCATTTAGTTTTATTTTATTCCTAGATGTTAGGAATTGCATTCATATTTACATATTTGTGTAATCGTTTCATAAGTTTTTTTTGCACACAGTCCTCTTGAATATGAATATTTTTTACCAGATATATTTGACCCATATAGTTCCTACCATTTCAGATGATGGTCGATCTGGAAGTAATAGCAATGAAGTAGTACTTCACTCTCCACAGATTTCCAAAGACTGGAATCTCACTGTCAGCTGCGGTTTAGTATCATATCCAATATATATATATTTTTTTAGAGTGGAGTACTTATTTCTCTGCAGTGGATATAGTTAGTTTATTCTAAACCCGTCAACAGGACAAGGATGCAGTTCAGAGTCATACCCAGGACCTATTGTTTGGAGATTAGTCGACTTATTGATATTTAGGAAGAAACAATGCCGTAAGTATAAGACACAATGAGAATCGAGCTCACAATGACTAAGAGTTTCAAACATAGTTTGATAATCATAACACAAAGTGGTCGTATTCATATAAACTAACCCTAAGTTTCGTTTCTTTATTTTATGACATATCACTCTTCGTTGGTTATTTAATGCCCAAACCATCCTTGTATAAGAACAATAATGGTACTACCTACCCCATAAGTTTCATGCATATCCTAAGCGTATTAGTTCGCCAGAGAACAATATAATGTGACTGGAGTTCGAACTTGCTTACTAAAATGTCGCAATCCAACATTTTAGCTACCACGCAACTAAGACTCTCCTTAACTAGACCTTAAATATTACAAAGACAAGTATTTGCATCCAGTCAGCATTGAGGATTAGGATATTATTGGTCTAAGAGTATTTCTGGAAAGCGTAATATTTCATTTGCCATTAAAACTTGACATTACATGTCAAATAACATTTAACAATTCGAACATGGAAATACTTACATTCTCGCTAAGTAGAGGTTTTAATCTTAACATTTTTACAAATATTTTAAAGATATTGCCTTGAGTTTAATCAAACACAAATGCTATTTTCCCACGGATTGGCAGTTCAATATTTTATTTTACATTGCACATAGCAGAACGGATTAATAGATTTGTCTTATATTTTTTATCCACTTGACTAATTCCATAACGCATTGGAGTGCTTTGAATTGTATGTCTTTCTTTCTATGTGGGTAATTCAATGCCAAATCCATCCGCGTAAAAGTGTTATTATTTAATCTATAATTCAGGGGATGAAGGGGCTCATACCTTTTCCAAGGCTATTATCAGAATGTGAACGAAATAGGGGAGACTGGAGTTCGAAATGCGATGTCGCGGTTCAGTACGTTAGCCACTATGCTACCGGGACTCCTTTTTACATTGAGTGAGTATAAGCGGGTATTGATATCTTACCACGCGATTATGCTCCATACTATAAATGCGTTTGATTAACCCCATCTCTCATTTCTATTTGAATATAGGGCTTTCCACATGAAACTTTATGTAACTGACTTCAAGTATTCATTATTTTAATATTTGTTTAGTTTTTACACCTGCTCTATCATAATAGCATCTACTTATTATACTAATGTAATACGTATCTTATTTGCCATTATTGTATTATTATATTTCATAGAGCACTTTTTAGAAATATACGGTAAACTCTAATTATGAAAGTGTCTACCTTCAACTATTCTATCAAATCATACCGGCACCTGATCAGCACCAATATAGAATTTTTAAAAGTATAATTAAACGCATGAGATAACGCAGGAACAGTAGTGGAATTATGGATAGTTATTAAGTGTTTCCGTACGTGGAGTGCGAATACTCATCTCCCTTCCATAATTTCTCTCTTTTTGAGTCTGTCTTTTCTGCTTTCTTGCCAAAATGCTTTATTTGATCATTCCAATTATAATCGCTTTTGGAATCTGGTTTTGGAATAAGCTTCATATCTGAAGTCATACATCGTGATAATCAAGCGCTCACAGGAAAACATTTCAACAAAGTACAATGCGAATGTACATGGACGACAACGAAATTAGATATGCGATCCGCATCAGAAATATGTAAGATGTCTATGAAGGAAACATGATATATTGTTTTGAACCTTCAATTTTACAGTGTATGTTTGAAAAGTGAAACTCTGCTTGAGTCGGGAAAGACGTCACAGTGGACGTCTGCGTTGTCAAACTCCTTACTGAAATAACAATATTCTTTGGAGGTAATTGGAATAACAACCAAATGGAAAAAAAACAGTACAAATTCGGAAATAACATAAATAACATAAACGATATAAAAAAGTTAAACCCCATCGGTAGAGCTTAGAATACGATGAATGTATGATCTGCGTATGAGTAAGACCCCTCCAAAAAGTGGTGTCCTAGGTAGAATACTGAACTTTATTGGTGAAATAAAATGGGAAGTGTGGAATGTTCCCTTCTTTACGATTACTCCCTAGTCTATTCTAATCCGGAGTGGTAGAACTTTTTAGGGTCCCATCTTGAGTTAATAGATATGTTTAAAAATTACTCGTATTCGATAGGATCATGTGGAAAAAAATAAAAAACAACTTTTAAGAAACACCTACACACAAAATGTAAACATGAACGTACAATGAACGGGATTCCCTAACCCAAGGGATACAATCTTAGATGGATTGCCATGCTGTTTTTGAAAGTTGAGTAAGGAATAATATGTGAATCACTTCAATCGTCTTTGAATTTATTTTATTACCTAGATATTCCCAAAGGTATTCGCATCTTTATCCTCAGTAACGAGCCCATTTTCAAGGAAGTAGAGTTTCGTAGACCATAACATCTACCTTGACTTGTTCTGTTAAAATCCACTGTCTTAATATCTCAGAGATAGCTGCATCATAATATGCAGATTCTTGCTAGACTCCGGTCCCTAGTCGGAGAATACACTGTTTCATGGTTATCTTCCTTAGTATTCTTCAGTTGCATCATGCAGCAGAATAACAAGTGGTGTCAATTACCACTGGCACACTTTTGAGGCTGTAAGACAGTCTTTTAACTAGAGGAGGTCACGGATATACCTAGTAAGTGTATTTGTATTAGAGAAGCTGTGTACTAGCATAGCAAGACGTATGCAATCAGCTTAACAGTTTAGCCGCCAAGACGGCGCTAGTTAGCTAGGTTAGCTGACAGCGAGAGACTTGAATTACTTTCATATGCAAATAATGAATAAGGAATGCACAGATGTTTTCTACTGCACCATTTCAATTCATTGTTTTCCTTTTTTTTCTATTACTTCGTAAAATATTAAATCTAAGATATTTGTTGTTCCTTTTCCTTCATATGTGCCTTTGAATATTTCCATAATACTCTCTGATTCTACTCAAGAAGCGTGTCTTTTTGTCATCCTATTCATTCCTTCTCCGTTTCTCTCGCTATATATATATATATATAAAACTTCTTTGAAGCATTGTGCTTATATTAGTTTGGTGGTTGGTTTTGAAGGCTATAACAATGCAAGTGTAAAGAGAAATGTGGTAACTATGATGTTTGTTTACCTTTGATTTATTCTTAATATTTCTGGATAAGGATCCCTACATCAGAAGATTTTTGAATTCCAGATTTGGTCAATCCATTTGGTGGGACAGGACAAATCTAGAATGATACTAAGTCATTGTTTGTCATATACACATATATAAACACACACGCGCGCACTCACACATACACACATACGAGAATTTGGAGGAAGACATCACAAGGCATACAACAGAATGGGAAAATCCTAGCAACAAGGTAACAGCTTCAGAAGTTTGCTTTTAGAAATCTTCTGACGACGGGATCTTTATCCCGAAATATTAAGAATAAATCAAAGGTAAACGAAAAACATCATAGTCACCTCATTTGTCTTTACACTTGAATTGGTATAACCTTCCAATCCAACCACCAAACCAATATACGTACATATAGAGTACTCTATGGCGGCCTTTAAATACATAGAGATGTGTGTATTAAAACAGTTAAAATCCCCTTCGCATTCTGTGGGTGACTATATAGCCTAGCAGTTAAGGTGTCTGACTGATACTGAACCGATCGGATTTCAATCCCGACTGTAGGAAGCTTACAAATGTCTAGCCGCACTGAATAGACTTGATAAGTCGAAACACGTGTCTGTGGATATATATATATATATATATATATATAGACAGAGAGAGAGAGGGGGGAGGGAGAACAAACATTCTTTTAAAAAGCGTTTGATAAATCATAAGCGCTCAAATGCTGACAAGCAAAGCAGTACAAAAACTTAAATTAAAAAGTATAAAAAAGAACTTATAGAATTAGAAATGACATTTTGCGCAAATAAACTGATTCAGTATAAAGAGGGTAATTCGTTTGGTTTCCATGGATTAATGTTTAATCATTTAAAGCAGTCTATCTCCGTGAGTTTACAAATCATCTTTATAAGGGTGGAGAAAATCTCTTGCATAAGTTAAAGTATGTTGGAGCTTCTAAAAAGGGTTTCCTAAAATGTTAAACCCAAATAAACATGCTCGTTCTGTAGTACTCCAGCAATCCAACTGCAAAACCTGAAATACAAACTTTCTTATCGCTTCTTTAGGTTAAATTTTACAACTTAAATCTTTTTAGACAAAAAGAGAAAAAACTTCAATGAATAATTCCAGCAACGTTTGCATTGGTTGACGCACCTCTGAAACTCCTCATTTTTCCTCCTGTTTTTCAGTTTTTTCATTTTGATAGAAAGAAAATCCAAATTTCTGTTTAAAAAAACAAGAAAAAACATACTCATTCTGTATTAACCCATTAATAAAACTATAAAAACTGAAACTGCAAGGAAGAACACATAAATAGACTTAATTGTCGACGTGGGAAATATATATAGGTCGAAATGAAGACTGAACACATCCGTAATGCTGTTCAAGTCTTCATCTTCCTCCTGTCAATACTGCCTGTGTCTGAATCTTTTCCCAAGTCGCTGTCTCTCTCGCGTTTCTCCTCGTAGGACGGCGTCACTCCTAGTGACCCGGTTCGGATGACTATCAGTTTTAATGGCGGTTGACTGAGTTGTTACACAAATCATGAGATGCGTGCAGTTAATCCTGGACGTCTCATACCAGGCACAGATGGGGCGACCTCATGTCACTTAGATTGGGAGGATAGGCCGTTTTCATTACAGTCAAAGTATACAATATTATGACATTTTCATTAAGCATACTGAAAATATTTATTTGGGAAAATCAACAGGGCATCCCTCGCTGTGGCGTC
>CM042138.1:126568248-126574578 GCA_023376005.1 Doryteuthis pealeii | reverse complement strand
TATTAGAAAGAGTTTAGTCTTAACTTATAGTATAACTTCAAAATATGTCAGCTGCAATCTAAATGGCCAATGCAATCATTAATGAAAAAATGTGTTTTCAACCTACTATTTGATGTATGGCTTCCACTGCTACATAGTTTTCTACTTTTGTTCTTCGTTTGCCTTGCAAATGACGGTTACGACTCACACTTTGTCCATGAAATGACGAGGGAATTACTGGTAGGTTGCTGAGGAGGACCCTGAAAAATTAGCCTTGGAACGGTGTTCGTCGTCACTGCTGAGACCTCATATGAAACTTCATGTTCTGTTGTGTTAAGAAACCTACTGCAGATTTTTACAAACAATTTTCAGGTTAAAATCTTTTCTGGACCGAACCAAGTCCTGCTACCGATGATTCGTTTTTAACGAGGCATGTGTTCAAGTTTACTTGTTTGTATTGTCTTGACTTTTGATTAGCATCTTGAGGAATATTTATAATTCAAAATCCCGTTTTTAGTTTCAAAAATTCCTAGGTAAATATAAGTCCTGTTTACAGCGTCACTTATCAATCGGATGATCTTTGGCATTGTTTCTGCCACAAATTACGTTTACGAGGATGGCCTACTGTAACAGCAGGTGAGATGTCTGTAATGTATCAAAAAGAGAGAACGAGTATGTACGTTGAGATGTCGGTAAAATTGAATATCAAAATAGATTTTAAAAACTGATTACAAGCCAAAATAAAAAGAAATATAAGTGAATTGACCTGTCGCATGTAGTAAAATTCAATGTTCAAAAAATAATGTGTTTTGATTATTAATTGAAAGCGAAGAAATCAATATCTATTCTGAGGATTGTACATTGGGTCGCACGCAAACTTCGGCTAGTTGATATACATAGAAGACTACAAGAGATAAAGTGAATGTGTTATACTTGATTATTAATGTACTAAGATAGATAGATTGATAGAAAGATAATAACAGGTTTCTTATAGATATGTAAAATAATTAAGCTAGATAGACATATACATTCCTAACATTGCTTATATAGCCAGACGAAAATAAATTAGATAGATAGACTCATATGTGGAGATATAAATAAAACGCATATAACAGGCTCATATAGGCCGATAAGAATGAATTAGAAAAGATCTGAACAGGTTCATGTAAATAGATAAAAATCGGATAGATAATTTTGATTAGATAGAAAATATATACATACATGAATTAATTAGATGGATAAATCGATATATAGATATACTTTAATTAGCTAGATGCATAGATAACATTCCTTCAAATTCCTTATCCAATGTTGACGCAATCATGGCAATATAGAAATTCAATTCCAAGCTGTTTCAGCTAATGATGCTCAGGGGGAATTAAAAGGACATTAAAGGCAACGAGAAGAATCCATTCAAGAGTTCTTATAAAAAGAAATCACAATATATAAGGTAGGATAACGCTTACATATGAAGTAAATACGTTTTATATGTTTGTTTCTACACAAACATACACATCATGAAAGTGCATGTACTACCCCCGGCAAAATTGATGAAATAAGCAAATTTAGCGGATGTTCACTAATGTTGTCATTTTATTTAGCAATAAAGTAATAAACAATAGAAAAAATAAAATATTTTTCTTGATAGCTGAACATTCTGGTTTCATAAGATATGCCTTAAAATAACAATAAGAAACGCCTAAAAATTCTTGAGACGATAAAAATTTTTAAAAAATCAACATTAATAAAATAGCATTCAACATAGCTAATATATCATAACCTATCTTTATTAACTAATACACTAATCACAGAAACCCGCTAAAAATAATAAACTCTTCTATGACGACTGAAGAAACAGTTGAAAGCGCTCGGGCTGATCGTATGAGAATAATCCTATTTCAACTGGATCCTAACATTAGAAAGATAGCCAGAAAACTGGAACAGATACAAATCAAGATAATGAAAAAGAAATGTTCCGTGTTGTTTAATAACACACACACACACACACACACACACACACACTGATATTATGTGTGTGTGTGTGTATAATTTCAGACACTCTAAAATTCTGATATTCGAGAAAGAACCAAACGACAAACAGATCTCATTTAACAATTATGATTATGTCCCGTAGTATATATGTATTTTCATTAGATTCTTTTCAACATAGCATTATCTTGCAAACACCGTTTGGTGCCCTATATCAAGATTAAAAGCAGCTTTTTGTAGCTCCAGATGGGTTATACTCTCCTAATCACTTGGCTCACATGATTTTTTCATTATCAATGCTTTATATTTTTCAACAAATGTCTTGCTTCACACATGTCAGTTAGGCCGCACTCCCAACTTTTTCAAAACTGACGTCTCCACAGAGTACTTTTTCGGGCTTCATGTGATTTACTCAAAGCCCATCAGTTTCGATTTCATCAGCTTGTTTAACCGGGGCTTACGGTCAGATGTGGAAGTTGTAAGATTAATCATTTTTTCAGATATTTTGCAACCGTCAGAGCAATCACAATGAAATAGTTGATTTCTTTATGTAATGTAATGGCATATAAACCTTGGCGGTTAATTAAATGCCAAATCCATCTGTGTAGAATAACAGTACTACTTAACCCATAGCTGGTGGGATGAAATGGTTCGAACATTTCCAAAGAGCTATTAGTCCGAAAATGAATCGCTTCTTATTGTTAACGCTATACCTTGTTATATTCATCGTCAGGTTTGTCTATTTGTTTGCGGAAGCAGCATAAAATAGACAGCAGACTATGTGTGATGTAAGCTTCATTTTAAATCTATGAACATACCACTTCCCGCATCTTTTTGTCACCAAAAGAGAAACAGCGACCGATTCACGAAAACCTGTTATACGTGTATTAAAACAGTTAAAATCCCCTTCCCATTCTGTAAGTGAAGACAGCCTAATGGTTACGGTGCCGGACTGACACCCAACCGATCGGATTTCAATTCCGGCTGTAGGTAGCTTACAAAATGTCTAGCCACACTGAGGAGACTTGATGTCGAAACACGTGTCTGTGGATGACCCTATATATGCTCCCCATCCCCTAGGGTTGAGCACTTTGGGGGGATCTTGCTGACGGCCGCCAACTCAAGCGTAAACGCAACGCTCTTCTAAGGAATGGAGCACTTTTGACGGCCTTTACACGCAAAGCGATGTGTGTTATTAAAACAGTTAAAATCCCCTTCCCATTCTGTAAGTGAAGACAGCCTAATGGTTACGGTGCCGGACTGACACCCAACCGATCGGATTTCAATTCCGGCTGTAGGTAGCTTACAAAATGTCTAGCCACACTGAGGAGACTTGATAAGTCGAAACACGTGTCTGTGGATGACCCTATATATATATATATATATATATACACTAGAGTTCACATAATGCCCCCAGTTCGTGACATGGACCCGATTTAGTTGTGCGTGGCATCTTTCGGGTCTCTGTCACTTACTTCATTACATGGTTCCGGAGTGCTAAATCAAGCATATCGTGTTACCATTAGCGAATAGTTATTGAACTCAGTCGGCTGACGCCACGATAGCAATTCGCATATAATACTACATATCAACTTCACATTTAAAGTAGTCTTCATTGAATATAGTCACAATTGTATCTTTGTGTGTATCTGTACAGACGATATTTACATATTTTATAAACTGTATTAACTTCACACGAATGACGATAGTTATTCATAAAATTAATAAAATAAAAGTATTGTATTCATACAATCAACAAGAGGAAACCATTTTGTGTACAGGCGCTACAAATTCGTTAAAGAATTCCCCATTGAAATATCACCACCATCTACAAACAACAAAAGTTCCTCCCCTGCTGGTGAAAATGTTAATTTTCTTCGGCTTTTATATACAACGGGGTCTGTTCAAAGGTTATCATGTCTGTAATAAACAATGAATGAAATAATAATTCCCTTCAGTTTCAGCAAGTTGCCTATTGATTGAAGCATCTATTTTTATATGGTATGAAGCTGTGTCTCCGTATTCCTTTTAATGTCATTTACTACCTAAAGTTCTTCCCTTTGAGATGTCTTTCTATTTTAGATAAAAAAAATCACATGACCCTATAGCTTGTGTGCATGGAGAGTATTTTGTTTGAGAAATACTGTGTTTTACAAAAATTGATGATAAAATGTATCATGTATCTAATCAATAGGTGTTAAGCGTGGCGATCCGATTGGGTAAACACCTACCTGGGAACATAATCACTTTAATAGAGTAAAGTTACTTATCTTTACACACGTCTTCATTTTAATTTGAATTCTTATAATTTAAAAACATGTTTAGTGCTGGAGTCTAAATGCTTTTGTCACATAACGTATATTATATTTTTTTTATTCCAAAGATAATAATATCCGAAAGCGACATTTTTCAAATCCAAGCAACGGAAAGATAATTGTCTTAATATTAATTTCTTGTGGAACTGATGTTCCTATATTGATATTTCCCCTTTAGGCCTTGAAATGTCTATTTCAATTGAGCGATTGCTCAAGTAATAAAACTAATTGTACAAACTTCAAATAAACTTCCAATATTTCCCCTTAATTACTGGCACATCGAACATTTTCATCACACCACACACGATTGCCCATAAATAAGTGCACCATTAAAGGATATACAAAAATAAAAATCAATTTTTCTAGAAATAATTTACAATTTCTTGTGGAACATTATCTAATGAAGTCGTTTATGATTAGATATTATTTGTCTCGAGTTATCAAAGTCGAGAGGCAGTATAAGACATTCTCCAAGAAAATCATTTGCAAGACATTCTGAAATCAAATCATAAAATCCCATACATAAATGTTGTACCGGCCGTTCCTACAGTGGAGAATATACACCGGTTCTCACTATAAATAGTGAGACACCGAGTGAAAAGGTTGTACTGTTACCGTTTAGCGGCAAGCTAGCCGTTCTTGTACCTTATTGTAAATACACTTGTCTCATTTTACCCTACCTCGACTTGACTTCTTTTTTACTGTTGAATTAACATCACAACAATAAATATACAGAGAGTACACATTTCTGGTTTCCTATATATATATTTTTAAACTATAGAGATTAATAATAAATAATACCTAATAATATCTGTTTGGATTTTCTAATTCTCCAATAGAAATAACAACATTCTGGTTTGTTTCCTTTCGAATTAGATTAATCTAAAATGTTAGATGGATATATATATATACGTGGGTATATGTGTGGCGTATATATTAGGAGGGTTTACCATGAATGACCGATTCAGAAAACTGTATACAGCTATCATTCCATTGTTTGAATTCCAAGTTCGAATTCTAGTTTCTCTATTACGTTCACTCTCAAACTAATATACACAGGAACTGTATTAACTCCCTTGTTCTACAGCCATGATGTAAATAGTACCACTACTGTTATTTTACATGGACGGATTTTGGGAGTAAATAATCCACGAAGGTTGTTTTGCCATTAAACAAGAAAATTTTTAATTATTCCAAAATCCTCCTTAATAATCAAACAGAACCAGTCCATTCCTGAAGGATTACAAATTTTAGACACGACTTTTTCACAGCAACATTTGTTTGTTTTGTTTTACGGCATATCAACCTCAGTGGGTCATTTAATGCCGAAAACATTTGGAAATAAATTCATTCTTAATGGATACTCAATCTTTTTCTATAAACACATTTTACTATTTAAGCCCTAGATGGGACCCGAACAAGTACTACCATTCTGGGCCAGGGTAGGCTAGGGAGCAATGGTGATGAAGGGGTACTACATTCAGCAACCCTCTAGAACTGAAACCTCAACATTAGATAGAGTTTAACGTCATTCCCAGGACACAAATACCCACAGCCATTGCCTTCTTGCAGAAATATGATAAAAACAGTTGGGGCTTGCCATAAGAGCAATATAGTTGGGGCAATCTTATAGGTGCTAGGGCTTGACATGGCTTGCCGATTGTTTGAATGGGGCCTCTCCGAGCACCCGTCTAGCCGAAACATGCACCAAAGTGGAGTGTTGCATGTCATTGACTGCTCAGACACCTGGGTAAATGGTAAGACTCCCCGAATGGGACCAGCAAGTAGCACCATTGTGGGAGTTTTACTACTCTGTAGAGATAGAGTCGGGGTATTCTAACGCCCTAGCCGGCAGAGCGGAACAGCAACAGGTTCACTAAGGAAATTAAACCATATAGTGTTGAAATTGTACTTGCCCGACTAATGCACATGATTGGCATTCTGAATAAACCGAATCTCTGTTCATTTTTTTAAAGTTATAAACAACAATCTTGATTATATTTGTCAAAATCTTTAGGATACTGACCTCCCAGGATTTTCTCTGCAA
>CM042138.1:126560748-126563248 GCA_023376005.1 Doryteuthis pealeii | reverse complement strand
AGACCCCCAGCTAATACTGGTGCGGAAAATAAAACATGTGAAATTATAATAAAAAATTCCTAGGAACAATAGCCAGAAACCTGGTAAAGAGTATACGTAATTGAAAATCGGAGTAAACACCCAGACTGTACAACCCACAGCAATACTGCGATAGCTACAATACAGAGAAAAGTCCTAAGAAACTTGCAATCACCTGGACTTCAGGTAAGGCCCCTAGAGGCTAATGTCGAGAAGAAATTCGAAAATAAACGAATCAGCGCACAAATAATAAAATAATAGGTATTACTGGATAGGAAAGGTGGTGCTCTGAAAACTTGGAAGATACTAAAATTTGTTCATGATAAAAAATGGTATATGCAAAAACAAGAATATGCCCAAGAAAATGGGACGTATAACATTGTGTGGGATCGGCAAGAAGGCCACACCTCGTGTTAATTGACAAGAATAATTATCTTCTCAATTACTGGATTTTGTTGTTCCAATAGACCATAAAGAGAAAATAAAAGAAAGCGGAACCAGAAAAATATCCGTACATTAACAGAGAAAAAGCTATGGATCATGAAGGTATCACTGATAACAATTGTAGTTTGACCTCTGGAACAATCCTTGAGAACATAGAAAAGAGATTGGTTGAAATGGATGTAGGGAGCATCCTGACTACATAATAACTAAGATCAGCTACAATACTTAGAAATGTCATGGACAGCCAAGGAAAAGTGCTCTCAATCAGACTCCAGTAGAAATCAATAGTTACTACCGGCGTGAATAACTCACAAAGAATAAAATAATAATAACAATATTGTGGAATAAATTTCATTATGGATATAGTTCGTATTAGAGTATTTCAGTTTTAATTCATGCTTATATGGATGCTTTTGTTTGTTTTATTGAATTCTACCAAACACATGTTGGTCGGTGATTGCCTCAAAATGGGACGAAAAGGGCAATAACTCTTTTCAAACAATTTGCAAAACTTTCATTAAATTGAGAGGTTGGTTATTCACTGAGTTTAGTTTTGGCACAAAGACAGAAGAATAGGGTGTCCAGTGAGAATCCAACTCGTCAAAGTAGTCACGTGAGTTATGCAAGGATTTTAATCTTCATATCACTAAAATATTTCAAGAATTGGCATAATTGAAAATGATGTTCACAGCAAATATTCTCCAAAAACAATAATCATTTAGTTGCAAAGGAGTCAAATTCTTTATTCTAGTTTAAGCATTTTAAGTATATTGCTCTAATAAAAATTACAGGATAACGTACCGTTTTTGTTTGGTTAACTTTCCGGGTTAGCTTAGTCAGTAGAGCGTTCGGCTAGAAACCACAAGGTTCCTAGTTCGATTCCGATCTTCGCCAACTCAGCGTATGAGTATCACAGGGATCTGTGCGGTAAAGTAAGGAGCTGATGGTAGGTGTTGCACTCCACCTCAGATGCCAAAACAATCTCCTTGGTCTAGCGCTAGTGAAAAGGGAATAGACTCCCTCGCTGATTGGCTGATACCGACGCCCCGACGACTTTATATATATATATATATAGTTTAATTGAATATAGCTGGAGTACTCAACTGCTTCCTTAGGAGCAATATATTGAAATTATAAAAGTAAAGTCGTTGGGGCGGCTTAAAGTCGGTATCAGCCAGTCAGCGAGGGAGTCTAGCCCCTTTTCAATAGCGCTAGACCAAGGAGATTGTGTTGGCGTCTGAGGTGGAGTCGAACGCTCTACCGACTGAGCTAACCCGGCCCTTTTGTATTATATTTATAAGTAAATAGTACTCAATATCTTGGGTAGAGGGCGCATTGGTTTGACAAAGTATAGACCTCAACATGAGTTTCAGGTCGATTTTCTTGACAGTAGTAAATTGCTGTCTATAGATATAACGCGTATAATCATTTTCACCACATATATTTGGCACAGTCCATTTCTTGAGGAACAGACAGGTATCTGATTCATCTACAGGGCTGTGTGTACGTTACTTTTGATAGCCTGATGATGATATACTATAATCTGCCACTGTATTGAAGCTTTCAGTCCTACTGCATTTGAGGCCACTATCATTTCCTTTGCGAGGGTTCTTTAGCCACCCAGTCCTTGTCATGACTTGGGGCTCACAATCTTGCATTTTCGAGGTCCGCCCACATCTTACAAATCAATTTTGTGCTGTTGTAGCTACTTCGTATCCGGTAGGTGCTTGACCCAACACAGAGAATTCCAGGGATTTTTCTCAGGGTGCTTCTCCGAGCATCTATAGAACAAACATAGAACTACGGATTTCCAACAGTCTTGTTAATAATGGAATGATGTTACACATATTGTCCATAGCTTGTTGGACGTAAGGTTATTTTGGCCATCCATGTTCGTGATAGTTTTCAGGTGTTTGTGATGGAAGGCATCAATCAAAAAGGAATATTTCAGCGCAAATAATATGAGGGATCTGTTTACGGATACAAAGAGGGATGACCTTTTATCATTCTTAAGGGAAATAAAAATATCTCGAAAATT
>CM042138.1:126553248-126555748 GCA_023376005.1 Doryteuthis pealeii | reverse complement strand
CTTCCAAAAAACGGATACAGATACCAAAATATCTCATATATATATATATATATATATATATATATATATATATATATATATATATATATGGCAATAGCATAATCTTTATAGATCATTGCCGTCCCTCACAATCCCACAACTCCACCACCAGAACCCTTCCTTGCATGAGCCCTCAAATGACTCATCAAACCTGCTGCAGATCTACAAAGTTTGATGCAAATATGACATTGAAAAGACTTCTTCCTCGTTGAATGAGATGATTCAGATGAGTCAGATGATAAAATTTGATGCTTATGCACCACCATATGTCTCTTAAGACCAGAAGCCGACTTACAGACCTTGCCACATATAGCACAAGACACATTATTTACTCCTGGAATCTGCATGGATTGACCCATGAGATTTCCTATGATTGACATAGCCAGCCCTCGAAAGCAAAACTCGACCACATGTCAGACACTTCCAACCCTCCATGTTCTCTCCAATATGACAGGTGTAACCCTTTCGAAGTTGACGTTTTAGGTTTTCATGCACGATTCTTTCACTCTCATAACTGGTACAGCCATCATCCACATGAACTCTCCAGTCAGTTTTCTCCAGTGCTAGCTTTTCCCAGTTGCCAGGACTTATTTTTATTTTTACAAGGTTTTTTTTTAAGCAATCCTTATACCTCTTCCTAGGCTTATGCTGAGGCCTTTTGCCATCACGCAGCTGACCGTAAAAGAGTTGCTTTGGCAATCTAGCTTCACCCATAAGCACAACATGACCTGCCCAACGCATTTGAGCCATTATGATAAGAGTTTCAATGCTTGAGCATCCTGCCCTTGCAAGGACTTCTGTGTTAGGTGTGTTGGAATTCCACTTGATGTTTAGAATACGTCTCAAACATTTCTGATGATATATATATATATATATATATATATATATATATATATATATATATATATATATATATATATATATACACACACAAAGTGAAAGTCCATGTTTGGTAAAGCATTTGTGTAATCGGCTTCAACTGAGCTATTGAATGGACATAGGGAAGGGTGTTTTATTCCAGGTAAAATTGATCGCTTATACAAAGTCATAATCATTTTCAGCTATGTTTGGAAAACAGTGTCTATATCACCTTTTCGGAGAGGAAATGTGTGCCAACAGACCTATTTAAGGAACATGGCGAAAAGGAGACTAACGAAAATCTGTGTGCAAATCTCATACAGGCATGTGTGGAAGAGAACCTAATCTTTTTCTGCCTCCAATTACCGACGTCAGTGTTCAAAGTATGATACTGCATATAATACTTTATTACAATAGTTAATTTCATCATGCTATCGTCTTAGGGTATGTCAACCGTAGATTGGTTATCAAGTCGGCCATCTTTTTTTCAGGAATTATGATTTTAAGTAACCAATGATAATCATTTGCAAACACGTTTAGTTTTAATGAACTTTTCTTAATACTAAATAATTATACAAAATTAAGGGCTGATTTAGCTCAGTTGGTAGATCATCTGCCTTGGAACAACAAAGTTCCGGGTTAAATATCGGCCCTCACCAAATCAGCACAACAATAGCACGAGCGGTAAAGTGGGGAGCAAATGGTAGGTGTGGCACTCCACCTCGAAAGCAAAAAAACACTCTCCCCGTTCTAGAGCATGCGAAATGGAGATAGTCTGTGTGGATTCATATTTAATGAAAGCATGTGCTGTACTAGTTATCGACGTAGGAAATGGACTCGTCGATGTAAATTCATATTCTGCACCAGACTTTTTACATTTCTTATAGTGCTAATAAACTTGGTAAATGTAAGGATCCAACCATTCTCCCTGCTGTCATGAGTAAATAGTAGGGCAGACTGGACTCTTTATCCTTGGTTGGGCAACAAGTTTAAGAGAAGGAAAACGCTGAATTCAATGCTGTTAATCTTCGCTAAGGAAACTGGCCTCATGTCACATCCTACTCGGGCGAAGGGTTATATATATATATATATATATATATATATATATGTTTGGGCAGCATTCTTTCATTTATACATGTAGAATTAAAGTGCCAAAAGTACTTGGGATAAAAACTTCGGTAAACTAATCCACGGATTCCATCCAAATATAAAAAGTAGGCCAAAATTGTTAAAAACTTAATATATGTATATGTATATATATATATATATATATAATATATAATCGAAAATCATTGTTTACACAGATGGTATGTATCAACTATTATTATCATTATTATTCATAGATAACTTCGTATGTACAATAAAAAACATTCTCGTTTTTATATCTAAGTATGCAGACAGAGAGATGGTTTCTTTCTTCCAACCTGCTATTCACTCGAGTTAAAATGGGCCAATTTTTCATTTCGTACCGATTCTTGTGTCGATGCTTAAAAGGAACAATCCATTATGATACACTATTAGTGCATTTTCAGTTTTCATTTCACGAAGAAACTCGAATACGCTATTTTCCTTTTCCGTAAGGCATTCTTATTCTTTTTTAAAA
>CM042138.1:126533095-126553148 GCA_023376005.1 Doryteuthis pealeii | reverse complement strand
CACACACCAAAAGGAAGTGGTCCTCTGGGATTACATCCCTTTTTTCTTCTTCTGCACAGTCACCGTTTCTGTAAATAGCAATAGTTCCACCTTCGAATGAGAGCCTGTATCCCTGTCCCGTAAAATAATGGGTAAACTGCTTCATTTGAGCCACTTCTTCACTACAGATTTCACTTTTTCGCACTGAAATAATGTTTGCCGTCTCAAATGCTCTTTCATGGACGAAGAGATGATAGTCTGAAGACGATAAATTTGGTGAGAATGGAAGAATACGGTAAAGTTGTCACCCCGAATGAGGCCGATTTTCTTCCATTGTACTGTTGTGTGTGTGTCGAGCATTGTTATGCAGAAGGAGACATTGTTGATTGGCAAGGTTGAGTCTTACTCGTCGGATTCTTGCTCTGAGGTTCGTTAGGTCTCAATGTATGCCATAGTCTTATAAAAAAACTTCACATGAAATAAAGGAAAATGGCATTACCTGTTGACTCGCCCCCGTATTTGTGAGACTTGCTTGTCATTTACCCCACTTGTGGATGCCCAACTGTGCGGAAAGCGAGTAAACTTAGTTTTCCGTGCAATTGATACCACTGGGGACAGAGTTGACCCAGTGATAGGAGTAATTTAGGAAATCTCCACAAATTTTATCTTTTCTGACCAATAAAAGAGATTCCCACAACTGATCTGCATATTATTATCGAGTTACATCACTAGTTATAATGGGGGTTAAAGTAAGGGAAATAAAAACTTAAATTTGAATTAGAAACCAAGATGATGAATATAAATCTCTTCGATTTGGACTTCCAGTAATTCTGATTCTGCACGCGTGCATTTTGAAGGAGTTGACCCTGAAAACCTTTCACAATATGATGTTTAGTATAGTGTTCCATTTGCTTCAATGATATGCAAAAATGTTTGATTATATGTGAACCAAGCTATTATATGTATGCATTAAATAGTCAATTGTGGCAAAAAACTTGTTGAGTTATTATCTGTGTACGTATCATTTAATTTGATTTTCTACTTATGAATCATCCTCTAAGTACAAAATAATTTATTGTTGAAATATTTATTCCTAAGTATAACTGATATTTAGCCATCGACTCTTACGGTCAGATTTTATATCAGGAAATTAAATTATCAGTTTGTTTTTGTTTTACTTTTTTGTCACATTCGTTTGAGTACTACGTGACTGATTGAACAACATATATATGATATATATATCATATATATATATATATATATGATTTATATATTATTTATATTTTTGCTGAATTGCAATTACAATTGCGTATATTCGTATTAAAATGCGATGATTATAGAAAATAAAACCTGAACAAAGCAATTTCGCAAAGATCATGCGATGCTAGAACATCGTACAGTCTGTTTTACGCATGCTAAATTGCCTTTCAAGCAAAAATAAATAATTATAATTAAATAAAAAACTTCATTCAACAAATGCCTTCTAAAAAAACAAAACATCCAAAAATCTTATTTTCCTTCAACCGGGGCCATGGTCTTTATGGTTTGTTGTTATTTACTCGACGTCCGCGTACCTCATATGCGTAGAGGGCGTGCTAGTATCATTGACAGGTTAATTCGCAGGGATTGTACGATGCGGGACTGTGCGGCGAGCGGTAAAAGTCACAGACTTTGCCTGCTGGACTACCGGTTCGATTCTTGTCGGGAGGGAAATCGTTAGTATAACAATCGCTGATGAGATTTAATAAAGTGAAACAGACTGTACGATGTTCTAGCATCGCATGATCATTTGCGAAATTATTTGTCATGGTATTTTTCTATAATTATCGATATACGCATTGAATTGACTTCAAGCAAAAAATATAAAATAATATATAAATTAATATATATGTATATAAATAATGATATATACTTCATTTCAACAATGATTCTAAAACAAACATCCAAAACATTTTATATATATACATATATATATATATATATATATATATATATATATATATATATATATTAATAGTGTGTTGTGTGTGTGTGTGTGTGTGTGTGTGTTTGTGCTTTGGGTTTACTTTCAAGAAATCTAGCATTTTCATGTTATTATATATATATTATTTACCAAACTCCTTCCGCACAAGCAGGATGCGACACAATGTCAACTACATTTAGTGCTACCAATATTTTAATCAGCGCAACATCAAACGTTTACGACTTTAAATTAAAAAAAACAAACCTTTCTTGTTTTCGTGCATTTTCATACCTACATAAACTCAATGAATATATTCATTTCCTAATTTTCAGCTAGTGTCCTGTTTTCTGTTATAGCGGATAAAGCTATGTTATTGACGGTAAGGTTGTACTGATTACTGCAGCCCCTGACCAGGATTCTAAATGAGCCTATAAATAACTGTCACTTAGAAAATCTCTTAATTCTTACGCCTTTTTTCACTATGCTATGTTTCCAATTCGTGGGTACGTTGGTAGTAATCTTTAGTGCACGTAGAATGTAAAAAGAAAATAGATGTTTTGAATAAAAGACTTACATATTCAGGCAAATACTGTCATGTGGCATGCGACAAGATTATTTTTCGAAAAATCCCGGTTCCAGTGTGGCAGGGAGCGCTTGCATGTTTCGTGCTATATGTGTTGTTGAGTCAAGAAGGAGATAGGTAAAGTACAACTGAAGCAAGATCAAAGGTGCGTAATTTCGAAGCACGTTGACACAAGAGTTGTTGGACGTGTACATGTGAAGGCATGTGGTAAAAAATGATTTTAGACTATGACAGATTCGTGATACCACTAAGTAACTTTCGAATGACACAAAGAACGTGAAACGAAAAGATTATGTTCCTTTCCGAGTGTCGTTGAATTAAGCCATATATTCTTTGTGCTTTTCACACAAAGATGAACTCGGAAGATAATCTGCATAAAATAAAACGGAATAGTATTATTCCTTATTCAGCATCGAGGATATTTTTTTTAACCATACTGAGGACATGCACTACACAACCTGAGTTTTCTTAACTTAGAATGGCTGTGAAATCATTTAAAGGGATCTTTGGTCTGCCCAACTTATACCCTAGCTGGGAGTGAGAATAGTTTAGATTCATACCTTTTGTTACATAATTGTTAGTCACCTAAACTTATTTACAGTAGTGTAGAAACAAATGGCAGGGGGGGATGTTATAAGTTGCAGGCCGGCGGCCTTGAAGGATAGTTGGAAACAAAGGGATTGGACCACATCCTGATCCTTTTCTGGTGGATACCGTTGAAAATCGGTGGAGTAGACCCTCTTCCGGTTTAGATTAGAAAGAGTTTTTAGACTTCGATTTGTTTTAGATTAATATTTCATTCCGAAATCCCCCACCAGACTACCTGTGCAGATTGAGTACCGACAGTGCTGCTTAATACGAACTTATCACTTTCGTGGTTTGGCCGATACTGACTAAAAAACTCTTTCTAATCTAAACCGGAAGAGGGTCTACTCCACCGATTTTCACGTATCCACCAGAAGGATCAAGGATGTGGGTCAATCCTTGTCACTCAAATCCTTCAAGGCCGCCGGCTGCAAACTATAACAGCCATCTTGGGTTTTCTACACTACTGACTTAAATAAGTGTAGGGACTAACAATTATGTAACAAAAGGTATGAAATCTAACTATTTCTCACCCCAGCTATGGGTAGGCTAGTTGGCAGGACAAGAATCCTTTAAACTAATTTCACAAGCCATTCTAGTTAAAGGAAAACTCAGGTTGTGTAGTCATGTCTCAGTATGGTTAAAAAATATCTTCGATGCTGAATAAGGAAAATACTATTTTTCCGTTTTATTTTAATGCAGATTATCTTCGACGTTCATCTGTGTGAAAAGCACAAAGAATTATATGGCTTAATTCAACGACACTCGCCGAAGGAAGACATAATCTTTTCGTTCACGTTCTTGTGTCATTCGAAGTTACTTAGTGTATCACGAATCTGTCATAGTCTAAAATCATTTTTTACCACATCGCTTCACATGTACACGTCAACAACTCTTGTGTCATACCGTGCTTTCGAAAAATTACGCACCTTTGATCTTGCTTCAGTTGTTACTTACCTTATCTCCCTTCTTGGACTCAACAACATTATTAAGCACGAACAGCACGCTCCCTGCCCACACTTGGACGGGATTTTCGCAAAAATAATCTTGTCCGCATGCCACATGACAGTATTGCCTGAATATGTTAAGTCTTATCAAAACATCTATTTTCTTTACATCTACGCTGCACTAAAGATTACTACAACGTTACCCACAATTGGAAACATAGGCATAGTGAAAAAAGCCGTAGGAAATTAAGAGATTTCTAAGTGACGTTATTTCTAGGCTTGCCATTTAGAATCCTGGTCAGGGGCTGCAAGTAACAAGTACAAACCTTCAACGTCAATAACATAGCTTTATCGCTATAACAGAAAACCAGGACACTAGCTGAAATTAGGAAATGAATATATTCATTGCAGTTTATGTAGGTATGAAAATCACGAAACAAGAAAGGTTTGTTTAATTTAAAGTCGTAAAACGTTTGATGTGCGCTGATTAAAATATCTGCTACACAAAAATTGTAGTGACATTGTGTCGCATCCCCTCCCCCTGATGCTTGTTGCGGAGGAGTTGGTAAATAATATATATATATATACATGAAATGCTAAGATTTCTTGAAAAGTAAACCCCAAACACAAACACCCACACCACACACCACACACACACACACACACTATATATATATATATATATATATATATATATATATAATATATATATATATGTATATATATAAAAATTGTTTGGATGTTATGTTTTTTAGAAGCATTGTTGAATGAAGTATATATCATTATTTTATATACATATATATTTATATATTATTTATATTTTTGCTTTGAGTCAATTACAATGCGTATATCCGATAATTTATAGAAAATAACCCAATGACAAATAAATATTCGCAAATGATTCATGCGATGCTAGAACATCGTTACAGTCTGTTTCCACTATTTATTAAATCTCATTCAGCGATGTATTACTAAACGATTTCCCTCCGACAGAAATCGAACGGTAGTTCCAGCAGGCAAAGCTCTGTGACTTACCGCTCGGCCCACACGTCCGCATTCGTACACATCCCTGCGAAATAAACCTGTTCAATGATACTAGCACGCCTCTACCATATGAGGTACGCGGACGTCGAAGTAAATAACAACAAACCAGACCCATGCCCCGGTGAAGGAAATAAGTTTTTGGATGTTTGTTTTTTAGAAGCATTGGTTGAATGAAAGTATATATTATTTATATTTTTGCTTGAGGCAAACAAATGCGTAAAACAGGATGTACCGATGTTCTAGGCATCGGCATGATCATCTTGCGAAATTCGCTTTGTCATGGTTATTTTCTAATAAATCAATCGAATTTTATACGATATGACGCATTGTAAGTGCATTCAAGCAAATAAAATAATATATAAAATAATATATATATATATATTGATATATATTATATATTATATAATGTGTTCCAAATTCCAGTCACCGTCAGTACTCAAACGGAATGTTGCATCAAAAAGAAAAACAAAAACAAAACTGATTAATTAATTTCGAATATAAAATCTGACCGTAAGGTCGATGCCAAAATCAGTTATACTTAGTGATAATATGATTCAACACTAAATTATTTGTTACTTAGAGATTGATTCATAGTAAGGAAAATCAATTTAATTGATAACGTACAACAGATAATAACTCAAACAAGTTTTTGGCCACAATTGACTATTAATGCATACATATATTAGCTTGGTTCACATATAATCAAACATTTTCAAATATCATTGCAACAAATGGACACTATACTAAACATCATATTGGAAAGGTTTTCAGGTCAAACCTTCAAAATCACCGTCAGAATCAGAATTACTGGAGTCCAAATCGAAGAGATTATATTTCATCATCTTGGGTTTGCTATTCAAATTTAAGTTTATTTCCCTTACTTTAAACCCCCCATTAACTTAGTGATGTAACCGATAATAATATGCAGATCAGTTGTGGGAATCTCTTTTATTGGTCAAAAAAGATAAAAATTTGTGGAGATTTCCTAAAATTACTCCCATATCAAACTGGGTCAAACTCTGTCCCAGGTGTATCAATTGCACGGAACTAAGTTTACTCGCTTTCCGCACAGTTGCGGCATCCCACAGTTGGGTAATGACAAGCAAGTCTCACAAATACGGGGGCGAGTCAACAAAGTAATGCCATTTCCTTTATTTCATGTGAAGTTTTTTTTATAAGACTATGGCATACATTGAGACCTTAACGAACCTCAGAGCAAGAATCCGACGAGTAAGACTCAACTTGCCAATCAACAATGTCTCCTTCTGCATAACAAGCTCGAACCACACACAAGCAACAGTACAATTGAGAGAAAATCGCCTCATTCGGGTGTGGACAACTTACCGTATTCTCCATTCTCACCAAATTTATCGTCTTCAGACTATCATCTCTTCGGTCCCATGAAAGAGCATTTGAGAAGGCAAACATTATTTTCAGTGGCCGAAAAAGTGAAATCTGTAGTGAAAAGAGTGGCTCAAAGAACAGTTACCATTATTTTACGGGACAGGGGATACAGGCTCTCATTCGAAGGTGGAACCATTGCTATTTACAGAAACGGTGACTGTGGCAGAAGAAGGGATGTAATCCACAGAGGACCAGCTTCCTTTTGGTTGTGTGAAACATGTTCCCCGTTGTGCCTAATTATACCCGTCCTAAACAAAATGGCATTACTTTTTTTACTCACCCTCGTATATTTACTACTACAGAATAGCGAGTTTGATCCTTGCCGGAAGCCCCATACTTGCGACCTTGTGTCACATCCTACTCATGTCAAACGGGTTGGGTAAATGCCTACTTTGTTCCCGCACAGTCAGTGTTAACCCTAGATCTTTTGTTATATAGCCAAAATCTTATCAGCCATGGGCTGTGTGCATAACAACTTCGAAAGTCAGACGAAAAGGCCGAGTGATTTTTATAAATTGCAAAAAGAACAAGACGACGACTATGAACAACGACAGAATAAGCTATTAAAGTATTCCCTAATTCGGACACAATTGGAGTTTTTTTTTTCAAACGAAAGCTATTACCATCATCTTTTTCATTTCTTTATTTATGGAACTGTCTCGGCTGTTATCTATAATCGAGCTGAAGATACTGAACTGAATGCAGTTTTATGGAGATCAATATATATATATATATATATATATTATATATATATATATATATATGAGGGGGTCTCTGTGTGTGAGTGAGTGATGGAATTACCGCTGGGGGAGACTTATAATAAAAAAATGACGTAAATCGATTGAAATATTTATGACGCAGTTCAAAGCTTGCTTCTTTGTATTTTTCTTTCCCAAACGTTGACTGAATTTATTGCTGTCTGTGATAATGCATGAAGGGATATTTCATATTATCAACAATGTTAGCACAAAAATATTTTTTATTTTTGTTTTATACGTCTCCAGATGCGTATTACTAATAAGATAGAAAAAAAAGAAAGACATAGATGATTTTTTTTTTTAAATCAAGAAATTACTCATGCAGTATATTCGGCATGGTCAGTATTGAGAAATACAATATTCGTAGCTATAATCAATGGGTATTAAACTAGCAATTTTTGTAATTCTTCATGCATTCAACAGAATTGGTTATAGCGATTCAAATTTAAAAGACTTCTTCAAAACTTGGTCAGACGGATTCCATACTTTATCATCAATATGACGATAATGTTTTTTTTTTATTTATTCGAAAATAATTTATGTAAAAATAGAATTACATATATTTTAGGATAGACTATTTCTCTATACTGTCTCCCATTTTTTTTTGCTTCTTATTCAATAGAACTACATAAACAAACGTTTTAAAATATGTAAATATGAATATAAAAGCAACACGATTCCCTAACGTCAAATTACGACAAATTACGCTAGCAACACCGATACCTGGTAGATCACCGAAATATGTTCAATACTTCATTTAGTGAACACTTAAGTAACACCAGGTACTGTAAACAACATGAGTCGTTCGCTTATCAAACATGACTTGATTCAGTATTAAATGTTCTGAAAAGGGTTGATCTGCCGTTAAACAAAACAATTAAACAACCAACTAACCTTTGGACATAAAAATCCCAATATGGATGGATATACGGTTTAAAATATATCAAAATCATTACATTTTGACATATAAAAAACAACAACAAAAAAAACAACACCAGTACGAGGACATTCGTCATCGATCAGATATTCATTTCACCTTGTTGTTGAGGCATAAATACGCTGACTCTATCCCCCTCACCATCATGCCGCGCCAGCAGCACCGGCATCCATGACAATCTCTAGCCAACAGTTACTATCTGGTATTGTCCCCATGAGATCATCTGTGCAGTATCCAGTATCAGCACTGAACTGGTCAATGTAGGTCTCTGCTGGACGGATTGCACTGGCATGTCCATGTGCTATTTCCCATAGGATGACGTCGCTTATATGTTCGTCCTTACTTGTCCAGCATGTCTTTTCATTCTCACTCGGATGATCTTCCTTGTGGGTTGTTGTTTCCACGAATTGTTCAAGATCGCATTCAGCATTCTTGTACACCTCCCATCTAACCTATTTTCCATGCGCCTTATCGAAGTTCAAGTTGTATGGCGTTTAATATCCCCTAAAATGAGTGCCATGGAAATGACACTAATTTGCATCTGGGGATGAGGCTCCAGTTTCGGAGTCCATATATGTGAGGAGTACCCCTTAATTGACATTGTATTCTTTTGATAAAATAGCCCTTAACTCATTGCTTATTAAATTTTCCCCACGGCTGTACCAAATTTCCTTGGCATTTTTCATCTGTATGCTCTCCTATAGCAAAATGATCAAGTACCAGTTTCCAGGTTGGTTCACAGACAAAGCAAAGGATGGCAGGGGTGTTCACGTAGTGATTTTTCAGTGTAAGCAAATGACATTGCGACAGTCGCTACCAGCGGCTTACGGTAGCATCACAATGGTAGAAGAGTAGAAAAAGAGTTACATATACTATTGCGTAAAATGACCATTTCAATGGATTATTAAAGTAAAATGACCTTTCCGGCACATCATTATAAGAAAATGGCCTTTCCAATGTATGTTAGATAATGAATAGGTATAGTACTATTATTTTGAGTTGGTGAATGAGTAGCACAGCTTGGTTAATCTGATCTGTGCGGAAAAGCATCTGGCAGCTGACAGTATGTGTGGTGCTAAAAACTCTAAAACTATCAACCTGATCTAGCGCTAACAAAAAGTCCAAATACTCTCTCGAAGTGTAGAGTAATATGAACTAATGGCAAACAGTGGAGAATTACCTGTTAGTCATATAGTCTGAATGGCAACAGCTACAGTTTTTTTCTACAAGGCTTTCCACTGGCTTAGAGAATCACGTATTCAGATAAAGCTTAAAAAGTAGATTTAGAATTTAGTTGGTTAAGACAAGGAGCTTGAATGAGCAACACTTAAGACAATTTCTGCTCCCCCTCAACGCATGATTTAATGTATCGGAAAATGAAAATGTAATCTGGGAAATAAAGATGTGTACATGTACGAAAATGTCTCTGTGTTGTTTAATGATAACAAAAAGAACAAGATGGAACCCGAGAGTAAGAAAGACAATCCGCCAAAATGTTAAGAGATGCAGAAACTAGATACTCAGCCCGATCTCAGAAGAAACTCTAGCAGGAGAATAAAGAGATTCGACTACGGAACATGTATTTTTGTAGTAAAGTGAACTTTTCCAATGCATTCTTATAGAAAATCGACCTTTCCAGTGCATTCTTAAAGGAAATATGTCCCTTTCAATCCATTCTTATTGTAAAATGACCTTTCCAATCCAGTCCTATTGTAAACTGGTCTCTCCAATCCATTTTCATAATAAAATGTCCTTTCTAATATACTCCTATAGTAAAATGCCATTGTTTGTGTGTTTCCTTCTTTAGGTATTTGCTTTGGTTATCTCTGTGGAAAGTAGAAAAGCGTGTTCTTTTTATTCCCATTTTTTTGATCACAATGAAAACGGAATGGTTCATTATCAGATTTGACAGGGCGTAACATTCGTACACACACGTGTTCGTGTTGTATTATATTAATGTAATGAACATTCAGCTGCAACAGCAAATACACAATAATTGAATATTACGAGAAAACAGCAACGACACCGTATTGAACTCGGCCATTTTCTATTATTATAAAACTCCTGACTATAATGAGAAACCAGAAATCGTTAAATCTAAACAACTAGTTTCATCTTTTTCAAATCAGAGTACTTATCAATGAAATTATCGCGCGTAATATTCCACTTATGGATCACTTTCAATTACCTCCTAATGTTAGTTGATAAGACGACCGGTTATTTCACTAACGTATTTTATATTTTTCTATTTTCCTGGTGATTGAATGTTTTGTATCATCTAAGAGATTGGCGCGATTCCATACGAGTAACTCACCTTCACGACTTCTTTTTTAAGAACAATGAGAGTTACTTAAGCTTTCCGTAGAGAGCCATTTTTTTGGATTTTATCTTTTACAGTAGATCTTGATATTTCGTACCTTAATTGTTATCCTTTCAAACAGCCAGTATAGCCAAGGTTATATAGCAAATAGTTGGTGAGATAATTCGTTTGTTGCTAGAGTGGACGGACGACTATACATACGTACACAACCCTTCTAATTTAAAGACACAAGGAAAACAGGTAGTTTCTTAGGCAATACAGGAATGGGTTGAAAGGTTCATTAATCTATTGTTAAATATTAAGACCAGTGGAACAAAGAACCTATAAGAGATGGAAGCAGTGTGTAGACCGAAATGGGGATATTTAAAAAAAAACTCGTTTTGGTCACATTCCATGAAAGCATCTTGATCAGCCTATGAACCTTTCTGTCGATTCTCATATCACCTCTCTTTGCCAGTCTTATTGTCAAGGAAAGGCCGAGCGACGAAACAATTTGACGGACCAGTTTGAATAAAAGTATCTATTTATCTCTCTCTCTCCTCTCTATCCATCTATCTATTTATACACACACACACACACACACACACACACACACATATATATATATATATATATATATATATATATATATATATATATATATATATAATTGAGATTTTACCTCCAAGTATAGTCTAAATCTATAAAATATAGTGGGCTATGTAAAAATAATCCAGAGCAATATCCTGATATCTAAAAACTATAAAACTTGTGTTGCAAGTGAGAAAAATGGAATAGAACCCGACATATATGTTGAAAAGGTATGTATGAATTTCGCTTACACACAATGTATTCGGTTTACAATTATTTCAAATATAAAATAGAATAAGACAACAGAAACCAAAGTACCACACATGCAAACAAGGGATTTTCTGATTTTGTCTAATTAATTTTCAGAATAAGTATCTAACAATTAAATTAGAATAAAATAAAAAAATTTGTCGTGAAAAATATAAGAATTGTGTGGGTTTACTTTGTTGTTATTTGACAGGCGATATTTTAAATAAATTATATTTAAAGTATTAAATTATTTTTTAGTGAAATCACATATATACGGGCATTTATATATATTATATATTATATATATATATATATATATATATATATAAGCATTTAAGGGAGTCCTAGATCAGAATTACAAACATTTTTTGTGAAATAAACACTTGTTGATAGTTAAAAAATTATCTATCATGAATACACCAAGGCAGCTTATTTCTGACAACTCACCCAAGTTCGCTAGCATTTTCAAGCGTGCTTCTGTGAAGTGCGAATACCCCACATTTCCCTGGTACTACAGGGTACTGCAGCTAGTAACACATAGATTGAATGTCTGGGTTGCTGCTAATAATACTAATTTGAATTAAAGTCGAAAATACTTGACAGTGGTTAATGATAAATATTTTACCCCGCCAAAATCTAGAATTCTAAAATGATTTCATTTACAAAGTTTTTATGAAACTCTGAATACATTTTCCTCTAACGATCAGACTTTAATACAACATTTTATTGAAAATAAGATTAAAAAAGGAAATATTGCAGTTTTGATATCAGAAAAATCGGTAATTGTCAGTTTTACTTCATCATGTTAGTCTGATGTGCTTTCAAAAAAAAGTAACGTTATGAAATAGTAATGCTATTTTTTTAACGTGTTTCGTTCGGAACTTAAAAAGCCTCTTGCTTGAATGAATTTGTTAACGGCCGCGACTCAAAATATTCAATGATTGAATTGATTTCTTGTTACGCTATCGTTACACATCAGCAATTCTATTAAAAATTCAGGCAAAATATCCTTTAAGATATTGAAACCAATTTTACACTTCAAATATTTTACGGTTTTAATAAAGCGTCAAATCAATAGACACCTCTTTTTTTATGTGATGCTACAAGAAACGTTTCAGATGAAATGTCCCCTATTTATTTCCACGGAAACTACAACAGACCAGGAAGCACATTAACAACTGATGATTAAAGCAAAACATTCAACCTCAAAACACTATTTTTCTTCAATATAATCACCGCCATTGACTATTTTGTTTTCATTCAGGATCAATAAGAGCGTGTCAACCGAGTTCATAAAAAATGTTCCGCAAAAACCAAGGATACATATCAACTTGTGCGCCATCCTTAGGCTCAAGAGCACTCTCCAGTGGAGATCCCTTGTGTTAAACAGTGCTATCCTTAGTGAAGGAACCTTACGTTGCTCCTTTGTGTTCCTTATTGCTGGGTAAGATCATTTGGATGTTCCTTGGTGTCCCTTAGTGTTGCTGGTCGGTTCGTCAATGTCGAATAACTTGCAAATGAATGGCTGTAAATATCAGTGATTAAATAGTTAACTACCACGTATTTGGTCTGTTGATTGGCTGCGTTTTAAACCACATAACCGCGCCGAGTCTATAAGTTCAAGTAATGGATTACAGCACGATTTATATAGACAAATAATAAAACAACGTGGTGTTGTTGAGTAAATATCCTCCAGGCAGTCCATCTTTCACCGGCCCGATATGCAATGGTTCTGCTCTTTATTAAGTAGATTAATAGCTTTGTTAAATGTGCTGTCATTCCCATCACAGTCACCACTACTAATTGAAACTCCGCGAGTCCCCGTGTCCTTTTGGCTAACATTTTGACAATGCCATCGTAGTAAGCGAGTTCGAACACCAGTTGCACAATTACGTTCACTTGTGTATTAATATATTTACCAACCCTTCCGACCGACCAGGATGCCATACTAGGGCAATTTCTTAAGCGAAGTTTAACAGGCTTGATTTCAGTGTATTTCTTTTCCTAGACTGGTTACCTAACCAAGATTAAAGAGCGCTACTATTTACCCGTAGATGGAGGTGTAGTAGTTGGATTTATACCTTTCATAAGGATATTAAAACTAGGGAGATGTCAAGTCTCGCCTCGGATTTGAACTCGTCTCGCCGTCCATTTTCTACGAGGGTAACACGCGCCTCCTAATTACTAATAATCTTCGGAAATATGAACGCCCTCATCTCACATTTATTTGGTTTAGATAATAACACTACTGTTCTTCTACAAGGGTGAATTTGACATTAAATAACTCATAAATTGTTGATATGTCATGAAACAAAAACCCCGACTAACTGAAGCCAAATGCTCACTGCCTGACTGCGTTCCCATCACTGTTTGGTCTCTGTAAACGGTTAGTAAGCTTCGATGAACATCAATAGGTTATTTTTTCTATATGGATGCATATCATCACAGTCAATTGTTTATCGCAAGCGGAAATGCAGAACCAATGGTAGTGAATATTTAGCTGAAAACCTGCTCTACTATCACCCACTTTTTTTTTTCTTTTTTTTGGTGGCAGTCAAGCGGGAGTTTATCCTTTCGCGTATATGCCTTATCACTTTCGGTTTCAATAGAGATCAAATCAATATTTACCGTTTTTGACTCCTTTTTATTTTTAGATTTTATTATGAAAAACTTTCCAATCAATGACTGAATGTTGTTAATTCAATACTAAAGGGACAATTGTCAAATCTATGAAAACCGTCTGTATACAGAGCACTTAATTATAAAATAACTTTTTAACCCTTGACCTCAACGCACACATAGACGCCCTCACTCTGCTGCTAGGAAATATAGTTGAAAATATAAAATATGTTGTTAAAATACCTGAATGCAAATCGCCTCGAGTACCCATAGAATCTGCGCAAATGCCAAAACACTCGCAGAATTTTTAGAAAAAAAATAGTCAGATACAGGACACATTGAACTATTATGAAAAAAAAAAAACAAAAAAAAAAAAAAAACAAAGAACAACGTGATACGGATTCACCATCGTATGTGTAACTGAGTAGAAGTTACAAGAAAGACTTCTCTGTGTTTCTAAGGATAGATGTTTGTATAATCATCATCATGTCACACTATTAGCATTCATATCAATCTTTCATCAACCGTCTCTATCCCTCATTGCCCTCGGATGATTCCTCCGCGCGAAGCATTCGATATCCGCACAGGGCTGGTCAATGTAGGTTTTTCCTCGACGACCACACTGACGTGCCCCATTTGTTGTTTTCACACGAAACGCCACTTATCTGTTCGTCCTTGGTTTCTCTAGCAGTGTCCAATATATTTTGTTCATTTCGCGTGTTTTGTGTAATAATGGGTCAAGTGGCCGTACAACAGCTTTCTTGTGTGATGTTGTTTTCAAGGTTGTTTAAAATCTCTCACAGCATTCTTGTGCAGCTCCCACCTAACTATTCTCTAGGCCCTTCGTTAGGGTGTAAGTGTATAGTTCGATGAATAGGCCTAGATCCCTGTCGTAAAAGTTTGCTATAGCAGGTTTTTATGAACATACATGTTTCATGTCTTGCTAGTTGAAATAACGGCTAGTAGTTGGCGTTTATATGAAACAAAAATCACCCCATTTTTGTAGATATAAAACTTAACTTTAACTAATGCTGTTACTGATCCTTTT
Source organism: Doryteuthis pealeii (assembly GCA_023376005.1). Classification (NCBI taxonomy): domain Eukaryota; kingdom Metazoa; phylum Mollusca; class Cephalopoda; order Myopsida; family Loliginidae; genus Doryteuthis; species Doryteuthis pealeii. The sequence continues at coordinate 126,538,142 of CM042138.1, read as the reverse complement.
TACATATTAATATAGTTTTATGTGAAATAAAATGAGGACATTATTTCGAAGTGTTGTTCGTATTATCCAATTAATATATATATATATACATATATATATTTATCTATTCTTATTTAAAATGCTGTAGAGTCAAACATGCTGGACTGCGTCATCGTAGCGAGTTCGAACTCTAATTGTGCTATGATGTTCGTTTACGACTTAATACCCGTGGGGAAAACTTTCTTTTATTACCCAGATATGGGTTAAATATTACCACTACTGTTCCACTACAAGGGTGGATTTAGCATTGAATAAACTGACGAATGTTTACATGCGATTAAACAAAGAATCAAGTATTGATTTATCAAAGTATTATATGGTAAATTGTAGTGAAATCTCCCGCAATATCAATTGCATACAAATGTACTTAGCATATAATTACATAACCCCAGTAATTATTTGCAATTATTTTTTTAATTAAATGTAAGGTGCTCTCTTTTTCGCCCATGTTAATAATAATTAATTTCTTAATGCGAAAGCAATTAAATGCTTATTATACAACAGTATTCTCATTATCTTTATCTGTTGTTTTATTCAAAATAAATGTCTATTACAAAGGATAAGTGCCTTTCTTAAGTTACCATTGGAATCTTTTGTTAAACCTTCTTAATGTCTGGGTCAGGACATCCCAGACAACTCATAAACCAACAGACCTTAAGATTTGTCTCAAATATTTTTGTGCCCGTTGTCGCATTCTTAAAGTTTATCTCTTATAATGAACAAAAAAAAAATTCCGATAAATATTTAGCTGTTGAGTCAGAAAATATTCATAAAAAAAAAAATTTAAAAAACACAAAAAAAAAACAGATAGAAAAAACACAACGAAAGATTTTGTTAAAAACTGATATATCTACTTGTCGAAGACACGGGGGGATAATTTAGGTTTGATTTTTTTAAGTTATTTTATATTCATGTAAGATTATTATGAACACTTTCAGGCAAAACTTCTCTGAATCAATATTTTTAAGGCAGAAAAATAAAGCAAAGCTATAAGAGTTAGTGAGTTTAAAATAGTTATGCATTATGTTTGTTTGTTCGTTTAGTTTTACGCATATCAACCTCGCTGAGTTATTCAATGCCGGATATTTTCAAAGATTCGTAGCGTTAGTTTAGAAGAAAAGTTTTTTAAACTCAATTCTTTTAAAAACACATCTCGATTTAACCCATAGATGCGTATCCTAACAGGTACTACCACTCCGAGTCAGATGAATTGGAAGGCAATGGTGATGAAGTTGGTGCTCCACATTCCCCGGACATCCAGACCTGGAAACTTACCATCAGATGAGTTTAACGTCATTTCCAGGACATGAAGACCCCTCAACTACGCCTTTATAGCACATATATGATAAAAATGGGTTGGGGATTGCCATAAGGACAATAGGGTGAGACAATCATATAGGTGAAACGGCTTCACATAGCCATCCAATTGATCGGAGGGGCCTTTCCAATCGCCGCTACGTATTGTTCGAGTTAGGACGTAGAGTTCAATTCAATATCACGGGACAACTGCTTTCAAATAGATATTCTTGACAGAAATATCTCTTCATGTTGAGTCCTAAAAGCTATAATATATATATATATATATATATATATATATATATATATATATATATATATATATAATATATATGATATAGTTTGCTAAATTTATAAGTAAATAGTGTCAATGTCGTTGCTAAAGCATTTAAATCAAATCAATTTGTTGAAAATCACATTGGTGAGAACTCTTAAGAATCGCCGTGACTTCATGCCTCCACTATATTAATAAATATATAAATATGTTGTGTATATATATATATATATATAATATATATATATATATATATGTATATGTGTGTGTGTGTGTTTGTAGTTCAAATGTATGTTTATAACGATGATTTAGAAATAACGTCGGAGTATTTTACATATTTAAATAGATGAATGTGCTGACGTCTATCATCATCATCGCTTTTATCATTTCATTATTCCTTTGTTTGGATCAATAGATAGGTAGGAACAAGCTGACATGGGAGAGATGATATGATAACACTTTGGAAACTTTAAATAAAGATTACCATCTCTTCTGCTTAAGGATAACTGAACTTACAATTTAGATCAGACTGTTTAAACAGGAGGAGTAACCGGTTATTAATTCGCAAAAAGGTTCCCTTATAATATTAATCGAGCTTTCTTTTATATTATATTTATACGACAGATAGACCACAAAATTTTTTTGCCGGCCACACCTCAGGGGCAGGGCATGAACTGAATACACTTATATTCAACAAGATCAATTGCGCCACTATTGCGTCACTTACGTCTTTTAAAAGACCGTACAATTTAATCACTATTCCATCTTAGAACTCTTGATCTCCAAGTGAAGTAACCATTTAATAACATCCATACACTTTGTTTTTCAGTATCTCTGCATCGGTTTCTGTCCGGCAACGTTCTTCTTGTAATACGAAAGTTACTATTAATCACTTTAGCAATTTATGCAAAACGCAGTGGAGAGAGTTTCGGCATGGGAACATTTGACAATGTTTTACCGAATACTTCCACTGCTTTTGGTTAATCCTGTCTCTTTTTTATTTTGCAAAAGCGTTCCAAAATGCTCCTCTTATGCTAGGGTATCACCAACTTAATGTTCCATTCTGCTGCTTTCTGGCAAGGTCCAGCATTTCGCTTCTTTTCACTTTTTGATCTGCTCGGGTGGAAACATTCACTGCTGATATCCATCCACTTGCTCTGCGTATTATAATCAATTAGATATGATCTCTCCACGTAAACTACTAATTTTTAGTTTAGACATTTAAAAAGCTCCTGAATAGAATCATTACCACCAGTTACTTATCTGGTCATATATAATATATATATATAATATATATATATATATATATATATATAATCTGTGTGTGTGTCTCCAGTTGGTTAATTTTCATACATGCCCCTGGTGTGAAATTAAAACACTAAATCAGTTTTTTCAAGCACTTCTATGGTTTAAACTATTCATATTTGATAATCATTTGTTTAAATACGTTTATAAAGCTTCAGGTATGTTTATCTAAGACTAATAACTTTCAGACATATCTATGTTGATATATTGATGGGGCAATATGTAATTCCACTCTGAGTCAGACATTACCGAGTAGTAGTAGTAACGAACTGTGAATTCACACTTCAGAAATGGAACCTCGCCACCTGATGCAGTTCAGTATCCTAATCATGATCGCACCCTTGAGGAAACCCTAATCTAACGTCAGTGTATGTATACACACACACACACACACACAACACACACATATATATATATATATATATATATATTATATATAATATATATATAGTATATAAGAAATAATGAAAAACACAGGTTTAAATGGATTAAGTGGTGAGTTTATTGGTCGACGCTGCAGTATTTCGATCTATTAATTAGATCATCTTCAGGGAATTTGTTGGTATATGGAAGGTAATAAGACATTTTTATCACAGAATAACGAGAAAAGCGCAGTGGTATCCTCGTTATTCAGTCTGTTTAAAATTTTGAAGTTTGAAAAAAAGGAGACGGTTTGAAATATGACGTCAATTAATCTCTTTTACGTGTGAGTATGGACTGTGTGTGTATCGAAAACGAAAATATATATATTACTGATGAGAGGTGAAACCTGGAAACACGTGTCTATAGTTTACCCTATATATATATATAATATATATATATATAGTAATATATATATATAATATATTATGGACTCTCTCGTCGATTTTCGACGCATGAGGGTTCACCCACACATGTGATTTGTTTATAGTGGTGAAGGCTTGTGTTGGACCATCCACACTTTTTGGCACAGTCGATAGGAAGGAATTGGTGCATTAAGGGTTGCCACAAACCCAATCAACGACGACCATCAGGAATTTGATTCGAGTGTATCCCTCTCCTATGATGGCTATATTACCTAACCCAAGTGTGACGGGCCCCCGTCTGCACCTACATATGATTAACCCATCAGCTGGGAGGAGAGAATATATTGGATTCATACCCCAATTGTATTGGTGCTATGTGAAATGCCAACACCGGCTTCGGTCTAGGAATTGAACCTCGAATCGACGATGTCCATTTTCCACGACTCGTACCACTTAGCCCACGCGCATAATCATATATAACTATAATTATTACTATATACTATAACATATATATATAATATATATATCATAATCATATAATATATATATTTATTATATATATATATAATATGATTATATATATTATATATATAGAAGAGAAGAGAGTTCAATTTAGATAATCAAAAGCAAATAAAAGTTTTTGTTTTATTTAATTTAATTACGGGAACGATATTACACCAGTCGGTTTCTTGCTGAAAGCCATTTCATCGGGTAATACGAAAAGTTCCTTTAAAAATTGACAGAAATTGATGTAAATGGTCAAATGTTGTGCCGTTTTTTTTACTGTATTTCTCTTTGCGTGAATGCGGAATGTTTTTTTTTTCTACGTGCGCGTGTTGCATGAAATGCGTGAGGCTGTGATGATATGATTGTGTCCACCGCGCGTGTGTGCGTATTTTTGGTTTGTGCGTATGTATGTGATGTCGTGCGTAGTGCGCGTGGGGAATGTTATAAGGCCATGTGATGATATAATTTCTCCACGCGCGTGCATTCCTGCGTATAAATATGCGTTATTTGTCGCTTTGTAATTTCTTTGAGTTACGTTGTTATGTGCAAATATTAATGTAGGGTTTTTAATGTATTATATATATATATATATATATATATATATATATATATAGTTCAATAGCGTGGATAGATATACTATATATATATATCTAATTAGGATCGTGGGGTTAGTTCAACGCGATTTGTGTTACCGAGCGCCGTTATTTTAATGTCCACGCTACCCGAAATTAATATAATGTGAGTGTACGCACATACATTTTAATGCACCATACCTCTTGGAGCTTTGGTAACCGTTACAATGAAAACGGATTAAGTTTGTCGTTTATTTATCTCTCTCGTG
>CM042138.1:126526906-126532995 GCA_023376005.1 Doryteuthis pealeii | reverse complement strand
GTGATAACTTTACGATCACCAGAGAGGAAAAATCAAATCTTAAAGAGGGATCATTGCGTTATTGCAGGTTGAGATTTATAAATCGCTCCTAAAGAGGCCACTACCAATTACGGGAGCATTATAATATATACATATATAATGAGAAGACAAGAGACGTACGCATATTTTAAACGGTTATCGTCTAAGAAAGTGTATCTACCACCCGAGTCAAATCCTGCTGAGTGTTTCGTTTACTTCACATAATGTTCTTGTAAATGGCACAAATATCGTATTCTTCTCCCAGGTATGGTAAATAGACCAGTTTGTTCTCTAGGTGGTTAGCAATATTCTAGGAGAAAAAAATGAATTTAAAAATAGATTAAACCGTTTTTAAAAAAAGGACCAGTGTATTACAAATAAATTTAAACTGGACAGTTACTTATTAAAAATTGCTTTATGAATTCATTATGAAAATTAAATATCCCTTGATTGTGATAAACTAATGATAAGTACATACCCCTTACCTGTTATTCTACTCTAGTATTATCCACGCTGGGAAGAAATAATTCAAGATCATAAGCGCGAAACTGAAAAACCATCTCATCTAGGATTTGAACAAGGATCACCAATTCTATTTCCTACAATGATAACCATTACATCTCTGTATAGAATATTTTAAACCTATAATAACACTTTCACATGTTGCGTCGTCTTTCTCGCCTACGGTCATGTACATTATTAAACATTTGTATGTATGTAAGTTTGTTGGTGAATGTAGACGGTGCCTTATCTATGTTTAATTCGTTTCAAACATAACTCCACTCTTTATATATCAAATGTATTTTGCCTATTAAATAAACTTAAATGGCATTAATCTTTTTATACTCACCACCCCAACAAACACATCTATTTTGCTACGTTTTTGCTAAATCATAGCACAATATATTAAAACCATTAATAAATACAATGTAATAAATTATGTGCTGTAAATATTTTAAATGTTTTTTTTTCATAAATACTATTTTTTCTTTGGTGTATTTGGAAACTTAAATATTTTAGTGTACACTTAACATAAACATATCTGAAGAATGTTAATTCTCCACAGAAAGTAAAAAAATCGACCAAGTGACAATCGTAACTCGAAAAGCTGAGCACTCGTAAAACAATACACACACACACACACACACACACACACACACCATATAATATAATATATATATATATATATATAAATATATATATATATATGCAAATAAGTAAATGTTTATGCCAAGATGTTACCATTATTCCTTTTTATTTTTCGACGTTCTGTTTCGAAACAAAGATCTTCCACCTTCCAGGGACGTAAATTGAAAGATCGTTTTTATCAATAAAATCTTTAAGACTGAACAAAGAGTAATTAAAAAAGACGCTCTATCTCAAACAATGCAGAGGAAAAGAAGTCGACATTTTAATTGATTTTAATTAAGGAGTCATTCAGATTTTAATTAATGATTTGTATTTAAGAACAAGTTGTCATTTAGAGTCTTGAACTTCAATGTTAAACATTAAAACTCATAATGGGCACATTGGCTTTTGAGAGTGAAATTGTCTGTCCTTTGAAAAATATGCAATTCATGGGAATTGCTTGAAATACGCTTTGGGTCAAAAGGCGCATCGCTCAGGAATCATATTGCGCACATATTCATAATTTAGAGATAGTACGTAGGGAAAAGCTTCTAAAATATTCTTATTCAATCTCCTTTAACCAAATTTAATTTACTCTCAACTTCAACTTAATGAATATTGTTTTCCGTTCCCTGGAACATTACCTTTCAAAAATGTTTTTGGTTTCAAGATTAATGTTTTTTTCAAAATACGGAAAAAATTATCATGAATGGAATATTTGATGATATAATAACACGCACAAATACATTAAAATACGGAAGCTGACTTAACAAGTTAAAATCAGAATCTTTTTGCGAGAATGGGATTTTTCCTTTGAAATTATTATTCTATTCTATTGATTAAATTTCTCTTACCATTTATTAGAATTAAGATTTCTGGTATTTTATTTTACTTTTAAATCATTTTAAGCAATATTTATTATTATTATTATTACTTGCAAGGTTCACACCAGTGTAAGCTTATATTTCATTGGAGTCTGAGAGACAACACCTATTATTATTATTATTATTATTATTATTATTATTTATTAATTATACAAATCTTTTTAAACATCTCATATTATAAAAAAAGGTTTATTTTAGAAGTCAGTTCTTTAATAGAATAATTCGTTTAAAATATAATTGTTTTTAAAAGTCCCATATTGTAAAATATGATTATATAAGTCGTTGAAAGATCCGGATATATGTTTTAAACAGGTTGTACGTGAACGACGCATCACTCATGGCCTTCAGACCCAAGTTTCTGCTAGGTGCAGAACGCCTGATTGTCAAGGCAATGAGTGATGAGTGATATGTACGATATTTGAAAACTCATCTGCAGAGATATTTGTTTCTCCTCTATAAGTGTTATAAATGCAAACTACTGAATTCCACCGCGGTTGACTCTATGCCTTTATTCACACTGTCAAAGTTCTATTCCCCCATATGGTTTAAAATGGAAATCATTGAGAAAACCTAAAATGGTGTATTACAATGTTTAAGTAAAATTTGAAAGTACAAGACATTGCTGTCTCTACGTTCAATGTAACTATATATGCCCGAAGACGGGGTTTAGAATATGCCGACCTCAAAAAAAGTTTCCCTGGCTATAATTCAAAACTGCATTTGGAGGTGCGCTCTTTCATTACCATTACTTCCGGAGTAGTGTCTGTTACATTCCCATCTCTTAGTCAATATGTCTCTTTTCAAATTATTTGTATCGGTATTTGACTATATTTCCACCCTGTCGGCTGGGTCTGTAGAATACGCTGATGCATCTCTGGAAAAGTGTACGATACATCCAGTGATCCATCCGTTGGCATTGGGTGGCGACATGTAACCTAAAACAGTCCTGGTGGTGTGCTGTCCATGACCCGTTACTAAGTGACTTCTTAATATGCAACACTTCATATTGACCTTTATTTAAGCTATAAAGTTGGTTGGAGAGGCTTGAACGATCATTCGGCTGCTCATGACAAACCCTAACACATTTATGCAACTTAATTGAAACAAAACTAATTTCTTTTCATTATAATATATGCGATCTCTATAAGGCTTGACAGGATGTACGTACAGCCTAATAATTTTCTTACACTTCATTGGAGTAACGTTCATCGCAGACAATGGCCTTAGGACAACTAATGAACTGTCGAGAAAATGATAGCTAGGCGTGATAAAATCGGTGCAATCACAGATAACACAATGTTTTTAAATGCCAAACAAATTCACCATACCCCCCAAAATAAATTTATCTTACTGTACACCACTGCAAATGATCTAATCTGATGATAAAATAGAAATACATTAATCCTGTCTCTCCAGTTGGTCTAAGACTCACCGTATGGTGAAAGAAAGGAAACCCAAGGAATTGTTTCAATTAATTTGCACAAGGGAAATATGATTGTCTCGAAAGTATTCTTCAAATTCCTTTGATGTCAAACATCAAAGCCTTTGTATCATCTAGGGACTAGAATGTCGTGGCTGGGTGACAAATACCAGTTTAGTAATGAACATAAAGTTATTTCTACTAATGTTCTGATTAACATGAAGTTTAAAATATTTATACCAATTTGTTGATAGACATGAAGTTAATCAAACATTAAAATTAGTTCTACTAATTTAGTGTCTTGGTATGACGCTAAACTGTATTTAGTGGTAACGTACATAGTCTGACGCTCTGGGGAATGTGGAATTCCCTTTCATTGACATAACTCCCTGGTTCTATCTAACCCGGAGTGGTAATACCTGTTAGTGTCCCATCTCTGGATAAAATAAATCTATCTGTAAGTAAATCAAAAGTATTTCTCCCAGTTTTTTGATTCGTATGAATTAATGAAAATTATTTATATTAATTGATACACATGACATTCATAAAAAAATCTTACAAAAAATTAATGATATCAATATATTGGTACGTATTCAGTAAAGGAAAATCCTTTCCACCTTATTACAAAACCCAGTGTGCCCAACATGCAAAGTACAACTTACAACCAAGCATATCCTTCTAAATTGTAACAGACTTAAACATATCCGCGCAAATTACTATCAAGCTAGAAACCTGAAAGACATCTTCAAGAATACAAACCCTGAAAACATTTTAAATTTTATTAAAAAAAGCAACCTTTTCAACAAAATATAACAGAACATAACCAATTATCTCCATAGAACCACTACCTTAAAGTCTGAAATCCAAAATAACCTTTTTGGCATTAAATGACCCATAGAGGTTGATATGCCGATAAAAACTCAAACTCAAACTTATTACAAAACCAAACGCAATATTTACCTACATACTATTCGCTTACAAAAATGTATATATACAAGTAGAAATGTGGCTTTAAATAGTCCACAACGTTTGATATGCTATTTAACAAAATAATCAACGAACTATCGTTGTTATTATCATTATGTACTAATTGTAGATTGCTACACTCATTCAGTATAGCAAGCAAGATGATTCTAGCAGCCCTCGGTGTATAGAAAATAATAATCATTTGCTTGGAATGCTTGATAGTACATAAACATATGCAAACGACCCCGAAGAAAGTATTCAAAAATGTAAATTTAAAAGAACAATGTACGCAATTCCCTAACTACTAGTCATAAAAATAACCCCAGATGGGTTGATATTAAATTCAATCAACTGCTGCAATGTGGTTAATATAGAAGCATAGTCTTTACCTATGCGTAAATTGTATCTTTTTGCGCTCACCGTTCTTTATGGAAAGAGCGGTATATAAAACTCAACAGTATCAGATGTAACGCACGGCACCATAACGGTGATAAATCAGCAGCACAACATTAGTGGTATTACCTAATTTCTCTTATGAATACGAAGACAGCTTCAAGTATTTTCTTCATTTAATCCCTGAAAGAAGCTTGAAGAAAAGGGACACTTTTTTGAGTCTTTTTTAATACCAGATTAGCCTACTTCCTATATTTCTTGTATTCCAGTAAGTATTATACTAATCTTTGCAAGAATATTCGCTATCTGATGTAACCGAAATAAGATATCACAGAAGGCGGGAATGTGGAACGAACTGACGAAATGTAATCTTTCCTTGCGTAAACACTGTCTTGTTAGATATCGGAATGCGCTAAGGATTTATGATTTTCATAAGAGAACATTACTAATTGCACTGGTTTGAGTATTTTCACAGCGAGCCACTAAAAGCATATTATATCTTTTTTATTATTTTTCTTTTACTCATTTTGAGCTGAACATTTACTTACATTTTTTTCTTCTTGAAAACCACACCATCATCTGATGGAGGCGTTTATGTTTGTGGTTATCAAAAAAAAAAAAAAAGCTTAAAAAAATGGGTATATTAATTCACAGCATTTGACATGAGCAACTGCGCAAAGTAAAAACAAAAGACACAACCAAAATATCTCACTTTTATTCCTCTCTATATTTCGCTTCAAACAGCTACATTTATTCTTCTCTTTTATTTTCTCTCATCGCCTTCATTAACACAATTCTCTGATTTACATGTCAGACATGTTCATAAGGCTTTAAGCGTGTTCGGCACACATTGAAGGATAGAACGAAACACGTATACCTAGACATTACGACGTATGGCTGCATCAATCCTTATAAATGTTTTCATTAAATTATATTTTGAATAAATTCAGAGAAGATTAACACGAATCTAATTATCTATTTTGTGTCTACTCGTTTATTCACTCATCATTGATATTAGCTGTTTTCCACACACAGGTACGCACACACACACACACACACACACACACATATATATATATATATATATATATATATATATATATATATATATATAATCGGCTGAAAGTCTACGTAGATAAATATGGAAGAGTAATTGCAATCACACACACTAATATATATATATATATATATATATATATATATATATATATGTGTGTGTGTGCATGCAATTACTCTTCGAAATTATCAACGTAAACTTTCAGCCGATTATATATAATATA
>CM042138.1:126401906-126519406 GCA_023376005.1 Doryteuthis pealeii | reverse complement strand
ACATGTCTGACATGTAAATCAGAGAATTGTGTTAATGAAGGCGATGAGAGAAAATAAAAGAGAAGAATAAATGTAGCTGTTTGAAGCGAAATATAGAGAGGAATAAAAGTGAGATATTTTGGTTGTGTCTTTTTTTTTTACTTTGCGCAGTTGCTCATGTCAAATGCTGTGAATTAATATACCCATTTTTTTAAGCTTTTTTTTTTTTTGATAACCACAAACATAAACGCCTCCATCAGATGATGGTGTGGTTTTCAAGAAGAAAAAAATGTAAGTAAATGTTCAGCTCAAAACGAGTAAAATAAAAATAATAAAAAAGATATAATATGCTTTTAGTGGCTCGCTGTGAAAATACTCAAACCAGTGCAATTAGTAATGTTTTCTTATGAAAATCATAAATCCTTAGCGCATTCCGATATCTAACAAGACAGTGTTTACGCAAGGAAAGATTACATTTCGTCAGTTCGTTCCACATTCCCGCCTTCTGTGATATCTTATTTCGGTTACATCAGATAGCGAATATTCTTGCAAAGATTAGTATAATACTTACTGGAATACAAGAAATATAGGAAGTAGGCTAATCTGGTATTAAAAAAAGACTCTAAAAAGTGTCCCTTTTCTTCAAGCTTCTTTCAGGGATTAAATGAAGAAAATACTTGAAGCTGTCTTCGTATTCATAAGAGAAATTAGGTAATACCACTAATGTTGTGCTACTGATTTATCACCGTTATGGTGCCGTGCGTTACATCTGATACTGTTGAGTTTTATATACCGCTCTTTCCATAAAGAACTGTGAAGGAAAATAGATACAATTTACGCATAGGCAAAGAGTATGCTTCTATATTAACCACATTGCAGCAGTTGATTGAGATTTATATCAACCCATCTGGGGTTATTTATATGTCTAGTAGTTAGGGAATTGCGTTCATTGTTCTTTTAAATTTACATTTTTGAGTACTTTCATCAGGGTCGTTTGCATATGTTTATGTACTATCAAGCATTCCAAACAAATGATTATTATTTTCTATACACCGAGGGCTGCTAGAATCATCTTGCTTGCTAGACTGAATGAGTGTAGCAATCCGCAATTAGTACATAATGATAATAACAACGATAGTTCGTTGATTATTTTGTTAAATAGCATATCAAACGTTGTGGACTATTTAAAGCCACATTTCTACTTATATATATAAATTTTTGTAAGCGAATAGTATGTATGTAAATATTGCGTTTGGTTTTGTAATAAGTTTGAGTTTTGTTTAACGGCATATCAACCTCTATGGGTCATTTAATGCCAAAAAGGTTATTTTGGATTTCAGACTTTAAGGTAGTGGTTCTATGGAGATAATTGGTTATGTTCTGTTATATTTTGTTGAAAAGGTTGCTTTTTTTAATAAAATTTAAAATGTTTTCAGGGTTTGTATTCTTTAAGATGTCTTTCAGGTTTCTAGCTTGATAGTAATTTGCGCGGATATGTTTAAGTCTGTTACAATTTAGAAGGATATGCTTGGTTGTAAGCTGTACTTTGCATGTTGGGCACACTGGGTTTTGTAATAAGGTGGAAAGGATTTTCCTTTACTGAATACGTACCAATATATTGATATCATTAATTTTTTGTAAGATTTTTTTATGAATGTCATGTGTATCAATTAATATAAATAATTTTCATTAATTCATACGAATCAAAAAACTGGGAGAAATACTTTTGATTTACTTACAGATAGATTTATTTTATCCAGAGATGGGACACTAACAGGTACTACCACTCCGGGTTAGATAGAACCAGGGTGTTATGTCAATGAAAGGGTATTCCACATTCCTCAGAGCGTCAGACTATGTACGTTACCACTAAATACAGTTTTGCGTCACACCAAGACACTAAATTAGTAGAACTAATTTTAATGTTTGATTAACTTCATGTCTATCAACAAATTGGTATAAATATTTTAAACTTCATGTTTATCAGAACATTAGTAGAAATAACTTTATGTTCATTACTAAACTGGTATTTGACACCCAGCCACGACATTCTAGTCCCTAGATGATACAAAGGCTTTGATGTTTGACATCAAAGGAATTTGAAGAATACTTTCGAGACAATCATATTTCCCTTGTGCAAATTAATTGAAACAATTGTTTGGGTTTCCTTTCTTTCACCATACGGTGAGTCTTAGACCAACTGGAGAGACAGGATTTAATGTATTTCTATTTTATCATCAGATTAGATCATTTGCAGTGGTGTACAGTAAGATAAATTTATTTTGGGGCGTATGGTGAAATTTGTTTGGCATTTAAAAACATTGTGTTATCTGTGATTGCATCCGATTTTTATCACGCCTAGCTATCATTTTCTCGACAGTTCATTAGTTGTCCTAAGGCCATTGTCTGCGATGAACGTTACTCCAATGAAGTGTAAGAAAATTATTAGGCTGTACGTACATCCTGTCAAGCCTTATAGAGATCGCATATATTATAATGATAAAGAAATTATTAGTTTTGTTTCAATTAAGTTGCATAAATGTGTTAGGGTTTGTCATGAGCAGCCGAATGATCGTTCAAGCCTCTCCAACCAACTTTATAGCTTAAATAAAGGTCAATATGAAGTGTTGCATATTAAGAAGTCACTTAGTAACGGGGTCATGGACAGCACCACCACCAGGACTGTTTTAGGCATTACATGTCGCCACCCAATGCCAACGGATGGATCACTGGATGTATCGTACACTTTTCCAGAGATGCAGTCAGCGTATTCTACAGACCCAGCCGACAGGGTGGAAATATAGTCAAATACCGATACAAATAATTTGAAAAGAGACATATTTGACTAAGAGATGGGAATGTAACAGACACTACCACTCCGGAAGTAATGGTAATGAAAGAGCGCCACCTCCAAATGCAGTTTTGAATTATAGCCAGGGAAACCTTTTTTGAGGTCGGCATATTCTAAACCCCGTCTTCGGGGCATATATAGTTACATTGAACGTAGAGACAGCAATGTCTTGTACTTTCAAATTTTACTTAAACATTGTAATACACCATTTTAGGTTTCTCAATGATTTCCATTTAAACCACTATGGGGGAATAGAACTTTGACAGTGTGAATAAAGGCATAGAGTCAACCGCGGTGGAATTCAGTAGTTTGCATTTATAAATCACTTTATAAGAGGAGAACAAATATCTCTGCAGATGAGTTTTCAAATATCGTACATATCACTCATCACTCATTGCCTTGACCCAATCAGGCATTCTGCACCTAGCAGAAACTTGGGTCTGAAGGCCATGAGTGATGCGTCGTTCACGTACAACCTGTTTAAAACATATATCCGGATCTTTTCAACGACTTATATAATCATATTTTACCAATATGGACTATTTAAAAACAATTATATTTTAAACGAATTATTCTATTAAAGAACTGACTTCTAAAATAAACCTTTTTTATAATATGAGATGTCTTAAAAAGATTTGATAATTATAATAATAATAATAATAATAATAATAATAGGTGTTGTCTCTCAGACTCCAATGAAATACCATAAGCTTACACTGGTGTGAACACCTTGCAAGTAATAATAATAATAATAAATATTGCTTAAAAAATGATTTAAAAGTAAAATAAAACTACCAGAAATCTTAATTCTAATAAATGGTAAGAGAAATTTAATCAATAGAATTAGAATTAAATAATTTCAAAGGAAAAATCCCATTCTCGCCAAAAAGATTCTGATTTTAACTTGTTAAGTCAGCTTCCGTATTTTAATGTATTTGTGCGTGTTATTATATCATCAAATATTCCATTCATGATAATTTTTTCCGTATTTTGAAAAAAACATTAATCTTGAAACCTAAAACATTTTTGAAAGGTAATGGCTTCCAGGGGAACGGAAAAACAATATTCAATTAAGTTGAAGTTGAGAGTAAATTAAATTTGGTTAAAGGAGATTGAATAAGAAATATTTTAGAAGCTTTTCCCTACGTACTATCTCTAAATCTATGAATATGTGCGCAATATGATTTTCCTGAGCGATGCGCCTTTTGACCCCAAAGCGTATTTCAAGCAATTCCCATGAATTGCATATTTTTCAAAGGACAGAAAATTTCACTCTCAAGAAGCCAATGTGCCCATTATGAGTTTTAATGTTTAACATTGAAGTTCCAAAGACTCTAAATGACAACTTGTTCTTAAAATACAAATCATTAATTAAAATCTGAATGACTCCTTAATTAAAATCAATTAAAATGTCGACTTCTTTTCCTCTGCATTGTTTTGAGATAGAGCGTCACTTTTTTAATTACTCTTCCTGTTCAGTCTTAAAAGATTTTATTGATAAAAACGATCTTTCAATTTACGTCCCTGGAAGGTGGAAGATTACTTTGACTTTCGAAACAGAACGTCGAAAAATAAAAAGGAATCAATGGTAACCATCTTGGCATAAACATTTACTTATTTGCATATATATATATATATATATATATATATATATATATATATATATATATATATATGTGTGTGTGTGTGTGTGTGTGTGTGTGTGTGTGTGTGGTCGTACCTTGTTTTACGAGTGCCTCAGCTTTTCGAGTTACGAATTGTCACTTGGTCGATTTTTTTACTTTCTGTGGAGAATTAACATTCTTCAGATATGTTTATGTTAACGTGTACACTAAAAATATTTAAGTTTCCAAATACACCAAAGAAAAATAGTATTTATGAAAAAAAAACATTTAAAAATATTACAGCACATAATTTATTACATTGTATTTATTAATGGTTTTATATAATATTGTGCTATGATTAGCAAAAACGTAGCAAAAATAGAATGTGTTTGTTGGGGTGGTGAGTATAAAAAGCATTAATGCCATTTAAGTTTATTTCAATAGGCAAAATACATTTGATATATAAAGAAGTGGAGTTATGTTTGAAACGAATTAAACTCATAGATCAAGGCACCGCTCTACATTCACCAACAAACTTACATACATACAAAATGTTTAATAATGTACATGACCGTAGGCGAAGAAAGACGACGCAACATGTGAAAGTGTTATTATAGGTTTAAAATATTCTATAACAGAGATGTAATGGTTATCATTGTAGGAAATAGAATTGGTGATCCTTGTTCAAATCCTAGATGAGATCGGTTTTCATTTCGCGCTTATGATCTTGAATTATCTTCTTCCCCCAGCGATGGATACATACTAGAGTAGAATAACAGGTAAGGGGTATGTATTTAATCATTACGTTTATCACAATCAAGGGATATTTAATTTTCATAATGAATTCATAAAGCAATTTTAAATAAGTAACTGTCCAGTTTAATTTATTTGTAAATACACACCTGGTCAACTTTTTTTAAAAACGGTTTAATCTCATTTTTTTAAATTAATTTTTTCTCCTAGAATCGTTGCCTAACCAAGCCTAGAAAACCAAACTGGTCTATTTACCCATACCTGGGAGAAGAATAGATCATTTGGTGCCATTTACAAGAACATTAGTGTGAAGTAAAACGCAAACAATCTCAGCCAGGATTTGAACTCGGTGGTAGATTACACTTTCTTAGACGATAACCGTTAAAATATGCGTACGTCTCTCTGTCTCTCTCATTATATATATATATTATATGCTCCCGTAACTTGGTAGTGCTCTTTAGGAGCGACTTTAATAAACTCCACTGCCAGCATAACGCAATGATCACTCTTTAGAGATTTGATCTCTCTGGTGATCGTAAAGTATATACACAGATGTATGTATTTAAAACAGTTAAAACACCGCTCGTTAAACAGCAGCTGGCAATGGCCTAGAGGTTAACGGACAGGGGTAAACTCAGTCGGGGTTCAATTCTGGTCGGAGTTAGTTGTTGCGTCTAGCCACACTGACGAGACGTGAAACATCGAAACACGGTGTCTGTGGATGATATATATATATATATATATATATATATATATATATATATATATATATGTGTGTGTGTGTGTGTGTGTGTGTACATATATATATACACATATATACTAAGATGAATAAACAGCAAAATCTTCAGATCAATATTCGGCCAAGAACTGCAGACTTATTGATCTCTACTCGCAAATAATGTGCTTAACATACAATACTAATGAATTTTGTATATCTACATTTTATTTTTTATATTTTTTACATTATAGGCACATATCTTTTGAGACAGTTTCAGTGAATTTTATCAGACTTAATTGCAAATTGAATTCCTTTATGAAGGCCACGGATGTTTTTTTAGGTCAATCAACACGAGGAAAAGGTAACTATTTTCAACAATAGTATCAACACCAATTATCATCCAACTACGATTGTAAGATGCATATTTAGCTTCGACGATTACTTTTAATTGTTTTAGGAGTACTTTTTTTTTATTAAGCATTTTTTAAGTGTGTGAGGAAATGATTATTTAATGTATCAAAAAAAAAATACTGTATCAGACACCACGTCTAAATGAAGTTTGAATTTAAGATAATTAAAAAAAGAAATAGCTTTTAATAAGACTTTAAAAAAAAAACAAAACAGGAACGTTAATCTTTAATATGAGACATGTCCTAAAAGTATTGAGATTGCTATCGAAAAATCAAAATTGGATGTCAAAATTAAAAACAGAACAAATTGCGGTAGGATCCAATCGTCAGTAATAGAGGCCGAAACTGATACTAAGGAAACTATATTGGTTTCTCAGAAGTGTTTTTCCATGAATGTAAACGTATTGTTTAAAATTCAATTATAGCAAAGATTATTTTAATCTCAAAAATATTTGTCTGAAGCTATTCAAAATGGCGTCAAATCTAACAAATGGCTCCAGATAGATCTCTGTTATAAAAATCTATTGTGCATACGTAGTGCAATTATATGAATTTTACAGAGACGTGAAATCTACAAAGGAGCATGTTTTAGTCGAGAAATGTATACATATAAGCTAAAGCTGGGTTTAACATTACAAGCCTGATTTTCCATTGATTGGAAACACTGACCCCTATAAAAGGGATCCGTGCGCAACAGAGACTAAAGATGGTCAAACTGACAGTCACCTGGGATATAAAAAAGTCATCAATATTGAAAAAGGTGCAACTTCTAAGGAAAATATCTTATTTATTGATTGGCTCTTATATGCAGGGAAATATCTTGAGGAATTTTAGAAAAAGTGCACAAGATTTCTCAGACACGAAAGAAAAAATATTTTTTGAAGAATTAATTACTCACTGAAAATAATTGTTCTTCATAATTATAAGGTTACTCATCAAAAAATACATTATATATGTCTCGTGTAAATTTAACTGAAATCTATTAAGATGTCCTATTGTGCTTATATATATATATATATATATATATATATATATATATATATATATGTGTGTGTGTGTGTGTGTGTATGTATAATTGGTTTTCAGTGGTAACGGGTTTTCTTTCGGAAACTGGTTTTATCTTCTGGCGTCCAACTTAGCCAAGGATAGATAATCGAATTTCCAAAGGAGGGTACTGAGGAGGTAACAATATTATAAAAGCAGTTCTGAAGAAGAAAAATTGAGAAACATGTGAAGAGTGAGACAAACAATATTTGTATATTTTTTCTGTCAACACGTAAGAAGAGAGTTCCTAAAAGATTCAATATCCGTTTTTGTTTTTCTAAAAAAAAAAAAAAAAAAAAAAAAAAAGGAAAAAAATAAAAAAAAAAAAATAAACGTGTTTCCTACTTTAGCGAACATATCTATTATAGTGACATTCGGTGTCAGAGAATTGCTGTAATGACATATATTGCATTATTCTTACTTGCAGTTTTCTGTTAGAGAACCATATTTTTTGCGTTTGCGAAATTCGATCAATCATAATACAGACTAACGAATCTCTTTTTATATATATCTATAAATGGATCGATCGCAGGTGTAAACTAGAGGAAAGATACCAGAAATTAGGCCAGACATAAGCGAACAACACCTGCCAGTCGAAATAATTTTTATAAAATAAAACCCGATGCAAATGGATATGTTTGAGAAGAAATATAGTTAATGTTTTAAGTACAGTAAACTTTTAATGATACATTATTTGTTTTAGTTAGAAAATAGGATTATAACTCCTTTCTGGGTGAACGATTTAGTTATATTTCACTAGCTGAAGTATCGGCCTGCGTTGGGTAAGCGTGGTATATTTAAGATGAAGACACGGTTAAACTAATACTTCGAGTGTCAAGTGAAAAGTCCTTTGCCTGACTACGATACTCTCATGGAATTTGACTAAATGAGTTCTTTTTTACTTAGCCCCCTTCTGATCAATAGAGTTATTTCATCGGTGCTGCTGTGCTTGGATCTTATTTGGTCAAAAACGCCATTAACAGCAGATATGACGTTATCATATTGAACTTTCCAGTTCAGCCTGGTATTTCTATAACACCAACAGCAAATACAATTATTACGACTACGACAACTAAAATGTATGATAGGTGTTTGTCATGAAGGTAGTATTGCATATAATAGTTGGTGACCTTTGAACAAGCAGGGTTAACAATCTTGCCATAGAACTAAATACTAATTTTAGTTACACAAACCACTATATCTCTTAGAAAATGAGACTCACATAATTATCTGGGATTTTGAAATATAGCGAAATTATCAAATACCCCAAAACGCTACCAGACAGAGGTTAAATTAACTAGAGGTTATTAATAAAAACTTGTAATCAAGTAGATTTAGTAAATCCAGCGGATCGTAGGGTAAGAATAAAACAAAGCAAACAGATTGACAAGTACATGGATCTTACGCGTACATTCCAAACACTGTAGAATATAGGGTTGTGTAAAATCCCCCTTTGCGCTTTTTTAGGATAGTGTGTTTCTTTTAAGTTGGGATGATAACAATTATTGAATTACACTTAGGAGTGCATACCTGTCAGCCTGTTTAGTTTGTCACCCTTTGAAGATACATTGCTTTTGGTCTTGGATGGATTGAAAGATATTGAAATTACTTTGTAGAATTCAGGATAGCCGATAAATAAATACGATTGCTATTGAAGTGGACAGGAAAAAAACATCCACAGATAGAAACATTATGGATTGAACTTAGTATAACACATTTATATAAATAAGACTCTTTTTAGGAATAGGACAGCGAGGTTCTGATCGTCAAGTCACGGATAACAAAGAGAGGTGTTGTACCCGTCAAGACAAAGAGGGTTTGACCTTCATAGTAGCCAGGATAGAGAGGTTTGGGACCCTCAAAAATTATTCAGGAGACAAGTGGATTCGATTAGCAAAGAGTAAAGTGTGGTTTTGCAAGAAGATTATAATTATGGGCCATAGAAACAATCTCTCTTCCCTCTCTCTATCTATCTATCTCTTCCCTCTATCTATCTATCTCTTCCCTCTATCTATCTATCTCTTCCCTCTATCTATCTATCTCTTCCCTCTCTATCTCTCTCTTCCCTCTCCCCCTCTCTCCTTCCTCTCTCTTCTGAAACCGCACAAAAAAGATAACAGTGAAGTGAAATGTTGTGCGATTGTGTTAGCTAAATATTACAAGGTAAACAGAATGCCGTTATCCCCAAATATGCCAGCTTGCTTTCCAGTAATATAAAACCTGAATCAAGGTTCGAACTCTACTGTGCAAACCCTCAGCATCCACTCTTGGAACAACACCTAACATAAACGACTGAAGCTGTTAAAGCAATAAACGTTTCTCTGACTATAAAGAACCGGGGCGTTAATCTCCCAACATCCCTGATACCGAACGAAAATAAGCATGGTACATATGTCTCTTGAATACCGTGCCTACTACAAAAGTAACTATAGTGACGGTTATACCAAGTGTCAATGGTTCCCTTGGAACAGTACCCAGGGCCTAGAGAAAAATTGAGGAATCTGGAAATCAGAGGCAGAATTGAGACAATCCATATCACAGCACCATAAAAGTCAGTCAGGATAAATCATCAGTTAAAGCTGATGTGAAAATGTCGCTATAATAATAATAATAATAATAATAATAATAATAATAATAATAATAATAAAGAAAGGGAAACCTCAAAAGAGAAACAGAATCATTAATAATTGCTGCACAAAATAATGTCATAAGGACAAACTATATAAAAGGAAAATTGATAAGACCCAACAAAATAATAAATGTAGACTTTGTGGTAATAGAGATGAGACTGTAAACCTATACTCTGCGAATGTAGCAAACTAGCACAACGAGAATACAAAACTAGACACGACTGGGTTGGGAAGGTGATCCACTGGGAATTATGCAAAAAATGTAATTTTGACCACACAACAAAATGGTATATGCATAAACCAGAATCTGTTCTTGAGAACGAAAAGCATAAATTCTCTGGGACTTTGAAATAAAAACTGATCACCTTATCCCAGCAAGAAGACCAGACCTAGTGTTGATAAACAAAAAAGAAAGAACTTGTTAACTGGTGGATTTTGCAGTGCCAGCAGAACACAGGGTGAAGCTAAAGGAAAATGAAAAAAATGGACAAATATCTGGACCTTGCCAGAGAACTGAAAAAGTTATGAAAGTGAAAGTGATACCAATTGTGGTTGGTGCACTTAGAACAGTCCCAAAAAGGATTAGAAAGGGGTTTGGAAAGTTTGTATACCAAAGTAAGGATTGAAACCATTCCGAACACTGCACTGCTGCAATCTGCCAGAATACTCAGAAGAGTCCTGGAGACCTGAGGAGACTTGCTGTCACTCAGACTCCAGTGAAAGACCATCAGCTAACACTGATGTGAAAACTCAAAAGGAAATAATAATAATAATAATAATAATAATAATAATAATAATCTACTGAAATAACTCTGATGCGTGAACTAAAAGAAATTGTGAAAGTGGTAGCAGTTACTAGCAATATTTGAGCATTTTAAACAACCAAAAAAATTTCTTAACAGAATTAAAACCTAAACAAAACTCCAAATAAAAAATACCTAAAATACTGAGGAGGTTGATAGAGTATTGAGATCTGTGGTCGGGTGAACTCCATTGTAAACCATGTAAAAATTATCCGTGTGAAATAATGCAAGAGCATTCTCCGAGATAAGAAGGTAACCGCATACCTGTCATGGAAGTTCTGTGGGACTTACTAGATAAAAACAATAGAGAAAGACTATGGACATCAGCTGAACACGATGACAGAGAACAAAGTAGAAATTATCCCCTGAGTCAAGCCCATACACACTGACTGAGAGATAAAATCTCACTTACACCATTTTGAGAAAAATGGTACATGTTCATAGATATAGCTATTTTTCTGCAAGGAACATTCCCTTTAAACTTAGAGTGAAGCTGTCCAATAACAAAAAAAAAAAAAAAAATAAAAAAGAAAAACTAAAGATAAAATCGATGTTGGATATGAAAACCGAAAGGACACCAGTGGTTATCTGATATCTAAGACTAGTGCAGAAACAGAGGGAAAGTACACCAACTTCAGAACAAGTAACATCGATCTTGAAGTTGTCGAATAGGGAGGCCTGCCTGCCCCTTTACTACAGAGCCTAATAAAATAAAACGATGGTATCTCCCTTATAGCATTACTTTACCATAATTTTATGTTGACCATTGAGGAGACACAAAAGAGCATATCATTAACAAAAATATAAAAGTTACCACCACATATACAGAATACCCTAAAATGACATTACAGTTCACACAGCTGATTAAAGACCTATAATGTATTCCTAAAACCAACAGTACTGAAATTCTGTAACAAAAAATGAGAATGTATAGAATAAGTATAGCAGCCTAAAAATGAGTACAATCCAACAGTAAAAAAAAAGAATTGAATCTAATTTGGCTTTTTTAATTAATAGTCGTATCTTTGATAACTGGTTTAATCCGTTCCTTTCGTAACACACTTACCTTGTATATCAAACCAGTTTCCTCTACTGAAATGGCATTTATCCGTTCAAGCAATCAGTCATCACAAAACTTCCTTTTTTCTGTTACATTTTATTCATAAGAAAATAACACTATTGTAAAAAACATAATAAAATATAATGTAAGGATTTATGTGCTGTAATATGGTTAAATGTATCTTTTGTATAAATTATATTTTTCTTTGGCTTTATAAATTTGGAACTCAAATATTTTTAGTAAACTAATTAACATAAACATATCTGAAGGAGACGGATACCATAATCTTTGCACTCAACACACAAGAAGAATCGACTTAGTGACCGCTCGTAACTATACAAACTCGTAAGTCAAGATAAAACGTATCATCCGATTGCGCATTCAGCCAGACCTTTTAAAATGATAATTTTGGAACTGCGTAATTAATAACTTAAAATTCTTCAAATAAATAAGAACACATAGCAAAAAATTATTCTCCGATCGTGGATTCTAGGATAAATAAATATATTCATAATGATGAACATGCGGTCAGATTTATAACGAAAGCCATAAAAAAACGAGAAGTAATTTAACTACCGGAAATGAAAGGCTAGCATTAGTCAATATAATCACGAGTTATATTTCAAAGATATTCACTGTCAGGCTAGAATCCGCAATATCAAAGGTACCGCTCATTTTCGTTTGCGGAATTGCAAGGGTGTTACATGCTCACTAATGCGATAGAAAATCACATAAATCACAAATGATATGTACATAAGCATTCGCCAAATATTCAGCTGCACAGGAAACATGAGAGAACACAGTGAGAATGTTTGATTGGTTTGGTCTAGTTTAGTTTCTTTGTTTATATTAATTTTCGTGGGTAATTTAATGCCAAAGCCATTTTTGTAGAAGAACGGTAGTGTGTACTGTTTATCACACAGCTGGGGGGTATCGTGGTATCAAGGAAATTTGCCCGAAACTGAACGTAATAGCGCGACTACAGCAGGTGGTTGTTGTTTGAATTGAAATCGAAAAATCTGCTACGAAAATATTTACGGGGCCAAGTCACTAATAAGCACCCTAGCTGAGACCTAGATTCATGTTTTTACCATCAAATTGCGGTTGTTGGTTAACAGACGATTTTTAGACGCCCTTTTCTGTAGTTATTTCATGTTGAAGTTGTTACTTCGGTAGCATTTTTTTTAATAATTAGATAAAACTATAAACGAAAGACGCGTTTTTTTTTAGTTATTTCATGTTGTTGTTGTTAATTCAATAGCAATTGTTTTAAATTATAAAAATTTAAACGAAAGACACGTTTAACAGGGGAATGGTTGAAGCTATAAAATTATATTATAAAGGTTATAATAATAACCCTAACCCCAGCAAAATCTTTTTTTTAAATGAATACTTTTTTAATTTTAAACTAATATTGTTATTGTTGTTTTTTTATTTTGCTTTAAGTATAAAACTTTAAACGAAAGACATGTTTTTATATTAAAAGTTTTATTGAATCAGAGAAACGCAGATATGTTTATATAAATAAAAATTGTTTTTACAAAGTATTTTTATGTTTATTTAAATAAAAATATGTTGTTCAGAAATGGTATTACACAATTTATAAAACTTATTTTTCATGCGTCTACGTGGATTCCTATCTGAAATATATAGTTAATGTCAATAACAATATTAGTTTATTGTCGGTTGAACATTATTTCTTATGTACTAACAACATGAAATAACTCATTTTTTTATTAATTAATACCATTCGTGAATTTTGTCTCTAGCTATGAGTAAAATGTAGGGCATTCAGGATTCTTTAGGTTTGGTATCGCAACCAGCTTAGGTGAAGATAAATGTATTTCAAACCAGTTTTAGATCTGGTGCAGGATGTACTGCTTCCAACACCAAATCTGGTTACAGGAACACTCCCCCCTCTCACCATTCTAAGGGGAACCAAGTCACCAATATGCACCCTAGCCCAGATCAGTTTTTAAAAGAAACTGAATTTTACTAGTAAATAAATTGTTGATTTTAATTTTAAAAAATAGTTATTTGATGTTGCTGTTGTTAGTACACGTGAAAAAATTAATTTTACACTAAATATAAATCAATATTGATATTAAAACAATAAAACTTAAAACAAAAGATATGTCTATTTATGCTCTATGTGCCTCTATGGATAGTTAATAAAAAAAAAATAATTTAAAAAAAAATGCCATAACTAGACTGCTTCGGTTCCAGTGATCTTTTGAAAAAGATATCTCGAAAATTCAAGAATTAAATACAGGTTAACACACATCATTGTTACTGTATTATTATTTTTTCTTTACACCTGCATTGTGATAGCCTTCTAAATCAACCTCCTAACCAATATATACAAAATTATAAAACTCTCATATATATATAAGTTAGGATAGTTTACGCATTGACATTTGGTCCGATGATCGCAAAGGTGAGAAACTGACAGTTACCAAGCTCCACTAACTTTGATAAGAATATGCTCTATCACAGATATTTAGCGCTCTTTATTCCTAAAGCATGATATATATATTACATATTACCATTGAAATCTGTCTGTCTGACTATATATATATATATATATATATATATATATATATATTAGTCAGACAGACAGATTTCAATGGTAATATGTAATAATAGTAATAATGAAGAACGCATCGACCCAGAAGAGGAGAATTGCATAAAACATGAATCGGAGAAAATTTATATCAGACATAATGTCGATAGATAGTAACGAACTGAATACTTGGTGGAAATTTTTTTTTTTTTTTGCACTGATGATATTGTGTACTTGACAATGAAATACGAGCAGACTAGACAGAATAGAGAGCGGAAAAATACTGACAGCTTCAAAACATATGGACTTAAAAGAAACAACTCTGTTCATAAGATTAACGATAGAAAAATGATGAGAAAAAAAAACATGACAAGATGCTCAGCAAGGATGCATACAATATAGGAATTGAAGCAAAAAAGATGTTATGAATATAATTAAAGAAAAGACTCGGCAATATGCTTACTATGAGTGGATAAACTTTATATTATGCCGTGGGTTCAATCCTTGGTTAAGAAATGTACAATACTATATATTCTGGTTTCGAGGAAAATGAAGAAAAAAAACGGCATCCAAATTTTCTTTTTCTTTCTGAATGTTTAATTAAACAAAACAAAAACAAAACAAAATACAAATCGAATTAATGACGAGCTTTTCAATTTCTCTCGAGGAAAGGTAAAAACATCAGCTTGGATTCATCCTTTCTATGAGGGGATTTTCTGGAGATGCATTTTATTGGAGCTTCAGCTCGCTCATAGTATAAAACGCCTTAATGTCCGCAACATGTTTTATTTGCTGCTGAGATCTCATTACCTGACCGCAAGATGGTGTCTGATCTTGTTTGCTGTTCATTTTTATAAACACATTCTTTATCTATTTAAACCATAAATGTGACCCTAATAAGTACAACCTGGTCACAGTAAACCTGGGAGTAATGTTAATTAAGTAGTACTCGACACTCTCCAGAGGTCCAGAATCAGAAATTCATAAAAAATAATGTGTTAACCAAGACACCAATAACCTCAGCTACTGCGTTCAAGTACATACATGATAAACAGCGTTGTGGTTTGCCATAAGAGCAATTGGGAAATGAGGTCGAGGAAACATTATATAAGACAAGGCAAAAAAAGGGCGAGAGCTGTAAGTTATCAAAAGCAACTGACTTAATTTCCTCGCTACCCTAACTTTATATATATATATATATATATATATATATATATATATATATATATATATATATATATAATTGGGGTAGCATGATCAAGAAGTTAACAGCGGTTGGTGAACCTGAATATTTGTAAGCTACACTAGCAAGAGAGATGGAGTCGGTTTGATTTTTCACCATTCGGTTTTAATCATATATATATATATATATATATATATATATATTAGAGAGAGATATGTACCTTTGCATCTTGGTATGTTGATTATTTATAACCATTGAAATGCAATTGAATTTAGTAAACGATAAGTACCAAATATGTTTGGTCTCAAAATTTTTCCAGTTAAAATATCTGCTCCAGTGATTTTAGAAATCATCAAAGTTAATACTTCTGAATTTCCACTCAAGCATCTTCTCATCTTGCGAATTTGAACCTCGGAAATAAAGAACTCACTTCCTTATTCTGTACCGAAAAAATGGTAACATCAAAAGGATGTTATAACGGTGCAAGATGTTTTTTTCCTCTTTTTCCTTCCGGGTGGAATGCAATGTTTCCTAAATTGTGTTAGTTGCACCTGGTTCCCAATAAACGAATTAAGGACACACCTTCTGCATCGCATACGTTATTTTATTGGTAGGAAATACTTAAAGTGCCGAAACCAAATGTTCACACGCTACAAGTATTGTCAAATAATCTTACTCATATACAGATATACAGCATAAAAGATAAATACACATTTAATTGAACAAACTAATGTTTGCTTCACTAATTCGCACAGAAAAAATATTCAAATAAAAATGAAATAAAAAAATATGACAATTTTGTAGCATTTTATTATCATTAACAGCATTCCCTTTTAAGATTGGATGGCATCATGAAAGTGATCGATTAAAAATAGAAAAACACAGATATTTTCACGACTATAAAAGAATTAAGAAATTCCATTTTTAGCATAACATAACTGTGTAGTCTAGAAATACGTTTAAAATTTATAATTGCCAAGTGAATATTATTTTTATTATTATAGTTGTTATTTCAAAATAAGAAAACATCCGCTGAAGTTTTTAAACAAAATGAAGTTTAGGAAATGTATATGAAAAAATATAATAACCAAAATATAGAAAATGAGTATAATATATTAAATAAGTAAAATTAATTAGAATCAGGGATATTGTAACTAAAAATAATTTAAATAAATAATACTTTTTACATGTGCAGTATGTACATTTTATTTTTTCTAACTAGTAGCAGAAGATCGTGCTCTATGCAGCTAGCACTTTATATCAAGTACCGTTTTCTATGACCTTAAACAACGTCAATCTTTGGATTTTTAATAGAGGAATAAAACAAGTTATCAAAGCTGCGAACACATTTTTGGAAAGTTTCATATGTCTTTGAAGAAATAGAATGTTACTACACACACACACCACTATATATATATATATATATATATATATATATATATATATATGTGTGTGTGTGTGTGTGTGTGTGTGAGTGAGTGTTTGTTTGATTGATTCAAAAAGTAGAAAAGTGTTTAGGAGAAATCATACTTTATATTTTGACTGTTTTTATTGTTATCATTATTAGTCTTAGTATGATAAATATATGAAGACATTTGGTCAGCAAACAGCTGCCATTTTAATCTACTTTCATCTTAGCAAAGTGCAAGATCAAGGAGCTTTTTTGTCACTTTGTTGAAGGAAGATTTCTCATTAAGCGAAAAGCGTTGCTTCATTCGGTTCCTTGTATTCAGCATAACATCAATAAAAGAATTTGCGTACCGAAGTAAATAATAAAGTTTTTTTTTTAATTACAGAAGGGGGAATGGAATGAGAGTCATGGCATGAATAAAAGAACCAACAGAAGAATAAGAAAAACATTTTTACAGAGGAGAGAGCAAAAAGATAAAGAATATAAGAGAAGTATGAGAATGATAACTGAAATACGGATTGAGAGAGTAAAGAAGCGAAGGAAAGAAAAGAAATATATGAACAACAAAGAAAGATGTCGGAATAAGGAAAAGAATGGTCGGTATAAAGAAGCATGTTTTTACAAAAAGTATGAGAAGACAAACATTACACAAAACTGTAATAGCGACGGGAGAGGAGAGTATAAGATATGAGAGTAAGAATCGAGAGAAAAATATGTTATCTGAAAGAAGGAAGTGCCCACAAAAAAAGAAAACAAAGGCTCCATGCAATGCCGAATCAGCAAGCTATTTTTGTTGAGAAATTCTGACAGAGTAATGAATTTGTTTCTCAAGTGCCCTATATTTAAACATTTGTGTCAGTTATATATTTACCAACACATCCGCACAAGCAGGATGTGACATAAGTTAAATTTCCTAAGCGGGGTTTAACAGGTTTTAATTCAGGAGTTTCTTTCTCCTAGACTGTTTATCTAGCCAAGTTTAAACAGCCCAATCTCTCCTAGTATTTACCAGAGAGAGAGAGAGAGAGAGAGAGAGAGAGAGAGAGAGAGAGAGAGAGAGAGAGAGAGAGAGAGAGAGAGAGAGAGAGAGAGAGAGAGAGAGAGAGAGAGAGAGAGAGAGAGAGAGAGAGAGAGAGAGAGAGAGAGAGAGAGAGAGAGAGAGAGAGAGAGAGAGTCATTGGATGAATACCTTTCCCAAGAGTATGAGCGCTATGGAAATGGAAACGACTCGTCCAAGATTTAAACTCGGGTCAACGAGTCCATTTCCAACGACTTTTAGCCTTACACCAGGTGCCTCCAGATATAAGTATTTTTAGTTTTGGATAACCTGGTATTGTAATGGTTTGAGAATTGGCTAGCAGAACATTGCTAGTGAATTCTTTCACAGTCTAGCCTTGTGCCAAACTAGGATATGTTTAGTTAAAAGAAGTGTTCCTTGATGGTGTAACGGTTAGCAAACTAGAATGGCTAATCATTGTTGGAGTTCTCTTCTCACGGAGTAATCCATTCTGCTGTGTGCCAAACTAACCTGAATTTAGTAAAAAAAAAGATTAAAAGTGCCAGTTACTAAAATTAAACAAATAAAATATTCCAGTAAAAGAAATATGTTGCCAAATTCAGCATCGAGTCATACAGTCAGCACGGATATACATGGCTTCACCATTTGCCTCAATCTGGCATTGCTTCGGGAAGATCCTTTGGAAAGCATCCGGTATCCGTGCAAAAGTAATCGATTTCGTTTTTTGCTTGTGCGTCCTTACTTGTGTGTCAATATGTAGGTGCCCATAAGAGAATTTCACTCATAAACTTGTCTTAGCTGCACCAACAGTTTCCGGCATATCTTCTTTGTCTTCTCTGGATAGTTTGTGAAATAGAAAAAAGATACTGTTCAGCTGCTTTTTTGTGGAGAGTGCTGCTTCCAGGATTTTTCAAGACCATACGCATCATCATTTTACAATTTCCATCTAGCTTTTTGTACAATACTTTCGTTACAGTCCAAGTGGTGTAGCCATATAGTAGCACTTATACGGTGTCAGCTTGGAATATATTTTCTTTATCTTATCAATGAAACCAGATTTCTATATGATAGATTATGTGTCTATAGCTACTATCTTATCAATACAATGTATTTCCTTAACATAAAAACAAGTACATGCTTGTAAAATCCTTATTTGTTTGGAAAGTAAATCATTAAATTGGAGTAAGTAGGATTTATCTACTGACTTATAAACATAAATAGATAATTCTAGATAAAATACCAATGTCTTCTACTTTACACATAGCTGAAGTGAGAATAATTGGATACATAGCTTTCCCAAAGTTATTAGCTCTATATGAAATTTAAGCAGCATTTCCTCCAGGATTTGAACTCGTGTCACCGTGTCCATTTTTGATTACCTATCACTGAGCCCATTTTCTACGACGGTAACCATTGGAAAAAGGTACCAAAATATCTGGTCCGAAAATGTCACCTATCAAATTTCGGTGTCAATACGTTCGGTACCAACATCCGGGCAAAAATATCCGGTGTTAAAATATAAGAGAATGTTTTCAAACTACACTGTCTTATAAATGTAAAGGATTGCTTTAATTAACATTAAAATTTAGGTAAATATGTACATGCTTGTAAAATATTTGTTTGCAAATTAAATCATTAAATGCGTGTAATGGATTTGGCATTAAATATCCCAAGGAGATTGACATGCTATTAAACAGAATCCAAAACAAACCAGAGAGATTAGATTCCCGTCTATAGTAGACCATGAATTTCAGACTGCATTATCTATCAATACGAGTTCATTTCCCATGACTTTAATTATTACACCACGCGTATATAGAAAGTCAAATATCAAAATAAAAAAGTCAAAATAAACTTAAGATAGTGAGACACCGAGTGAAAAGGTTGTACTGTTATTAGCGGCAAGCTAGCCGTTCTTGTACCTATTGTAAATACACTTGTCTCATTTTACCCTACCTCGACTTGACTTCTTTTTTTACTGTTGAACTAACATCACAACACTTATAATAACCAAATTAGATACTTAATATTAGATACTTTCCAGCTTATATAGAATCAAAATAAATTAATAATAACCAAATGATGGTTTTAGTTTTTTTCTTCTCATTGAAAGTGTAAATATTGCTTAATTAATTATCTTACATTGACTCTAAGGGATTTAAATTCGCCAAATCTGTACGATGACGAGTAAAAAAATTATCCGTACATTCGACATAACACATTATTATTATTATTGTCTCACTACGTTCTGCGTATACGTGCTTATAGTTGGCAATATTCTGGTCACCTGATCGAAGCTTGAGCCTTATCACGCCATTTTGTTTGCTGTCTTTGCAATGTAAACATAGCCGCTCCACTAACAGTATGCACCAACAAAGTGACCAGATTTATTTGGTTGGAAGGAGTGGCAGGTGCTAACATTCATATGAGGCTTTTAGCTCGATGAGAGATTGTGCACTACCGCGTACATATGCGCCTGAGTGTATAGAGAAATTTAAAAGAGGTCGGAAAAGTGTGATGCACAAATAAGGAGCAGGACGCCCGTCAAATTTTACCACTGATGAGTGGATTCAGCAACCTCGAGAAATGGTGTCGGCGAACCGTTGAGTTATCATCGATGAGGTATCTTGTTTTCGGCAGATTAGTCATGGTTCTTCCAATCAGTCCCGATGAGTTCGCCTTCCAAAAATCAAGAATGTGGTTAGTTTTTGTATATCTCTCGTACATGCTTGTAAAATCTTTATTTGTAAGCAAAATAAACCCTTAAATGGGTGTATTTATCTGCTGGCCAATAAACATGAATACAAACTAGATGTATAGTTATATTGATTATCTTGCGAAAAATGTGTGTATCATAAGCTGACAATTTCAGTGTATAATAATGTTCATACAATCAAAAAAAAATACAATACTGAGCCATACAATTAATGATTCAACTACACAGTAAGGTGTTCGTTGTCCAAGTGCCTACAAAACTGCCCGGGTTGGCGTGGACTTTACAAGATATCGAATATTTCCCTCTAGGATAGAGAAGATTAACAGATTAAATACAGTTTCTCTCCAATAAAAAGAGTTGGTCGGTCAGCAAGAATCACATATCAGATTGCAAAAGAGATTTATCTTGCTCAAAGCATGTAAATACAAATCTATAGAAACACGAGTTAATGGAGATCTGGACACTTCAATGACAAATATAAATCAATTGCAAATTTGTTTGAATATCTGCCCCGCCATATGTAAAGATAAATATATATAGATTTATTTGGTATAAGAAACCGTTCAGTAATTCTGTTGAAATATGTAAAACCACACAGACACACATATATGAGTTCGACCCTAGCCAAGGTAGTTGTTGTGGGTAGCCACACTGAAGAGGCGTGAAACGCCGAAATACTTGTCTGCGAATTATATATATATATATATATATATATATATATATCGTGGCTATATATTACTGAACGGTTTCTTATACCAAATATCTATATATATATATATATATATATATATATATATATATATATATATATAATTGGGTACCTTGGTTCAGATATAATTTCGGCAATTATTCATACAGCTTCCTCAGTCTAACGTTTTCTAATTTAAAGATCTCACAACTGGCTCTGACAAAAAAATGTCGAAAGAAATTTACATCTTAACTAAGGTATTCATTTATTCATAATGCTACATATATTTAAAAATGTGTAAGCAAATAATGTGTAATATATATATATATATGGTGCTAAATTTATAAGTAATTAGTGCTCAATATCGTGGATACAGCATTTAGTTACTGACAGTTTCTCGCCTATAGGAATACTTAGTTGAAAAATCTCACAAACTTTAACCCAGAGAAAGAGAGAGGAAAAAACAGCGAGTCACAAAAATCACTATGAAGTAAAAAAAATAAATAAATAAATCGAACAATTCACAAAAACAAAAATATTGAAAAGTGCCTTATACGTACGGTTTTGAAAACTGAATCAAAAAAAAAATATCCAGGGTTCACCGAAAAGGATTATCAGGAGAAAAAAATTGGCAGGAAGTGATAGTGATAAACTGACACATATATACAAAAACTGAGGATACGTGTTCATAAATCGAGAGGAAAACAAAAAGTGCAGATAGGTAGCGATTGAGAACCCATTTATTCTATACCTACATTAATTATATATAATATATATATATATATATATATATATATATATATGTGTGTGTGTGTGTGTGTGTGTGTCTGTGTGTAATCCAAAGATCAGGTAAAGAAATCTTCCCCATGACAGTTTTTTAAAATGTCGTACTTTGCAGAACTCAATGTGTGCTCTTATTATCAGAGTCACAGAGCAAAATTATATCAGTAAAAGCTAACAGCATATTTAGATTTTTAGCCTTATAGCCCATTTCAGGGAACCTAGAGAAATTGTTTAATCCTTCCCATCTTCAGATACATGCATAATATATTATATATATATATATACACACACATATATACACACACTGCTTTACGTTGGTGTTACCTATTTTAGAAAAAAAACATACACCTATCTGCACACATGAATATATAATAGCATATTTGCACATTCATGTATGCACAAAAATACTCAAACACACGCAGATTGATTAACGCTGAACTATTTGCGCATAAGTACATATGTATAGCATGTGTTTTCACTTGAATCTCTTTGTTCCTTAAATTTATTTATTTACTCTTTTACGATAGAACAAAGGCGCACGTGTTGCGTACTCCGCGATTATTCAACACACTATGTAATGGTAATACTCTCATAAAAACAGCTTGCTATATATTGCCAAACAGCGAATACGTGAATGATTTTCTCTTCATGCTACTATTTATAAATAGTGGGAATATCGATATACCACCAGACAGAGGTATTGGGTTAATTTACGAACGGACACCAGAGAAGTTTGTGTTATACTAATATGTTCTTCTTTTATTATTTGTTTTTTTTTATACAGCATCTGGATTTCCGTTTGGCGTAAGGTTAAATATTCTTTCATGTCATATCCAATGTTACATTTGTAGTGCCGGAATGTACATTGCTCCATCCACGCCACCAGCTTGTACCTTCGTTTACTATTTCTACAATCCATCTTTTCTCATGGTTTTCTGTCTATCACAAATATATCAACGGAGTAGATTCAAAAAATTATTTTAGTATGAACGCATGTACAGATAACCACCAGCCCTTCTTTATATATATATATATATATATCTGGTACCTTGACTTACAACTGTCCCAGTTTTTTGTAACAGTTTGTGATTTCTATTTGTAGACGTATATATATATATACACACTGGTACCTTAACTTACTATTGACGTAACTTACTAGTTTTTCAAGCTGTCACTAGGTTGGTTTTTGCTTTGTTTGAAAAGCACAATTTTTCAGATACGCTTATGTTAATAAGTTTACTGGAAACTTTTATATTTCCAAATTCATTACGTCAAGGGAATATACCATCTATTAAAACAATAAACATTAGAACTTTGTAAAGAACATAATTCATTACATAATATTTTTATATAATGCAGAGTTAGTTTTCTTAAAATATTTGTGTATTTTTAGGGTCTCGAATGGATTAATGTCATTTCAGATTATTTTAAGGGAGAAAGCTAATATGAGATACGAGGAAATTGAGTTACACACGGAACAAATTAAACGCGTATGTCAAGGTACGAATATATAAATAAGTTGGGTAGCGTGGACATTGAAGTCAACGGCGCTTGGTTATTGACAGTTTCTCGCCCATACGATTCTCAAACCAAGCACTTGTTTTGAGTATTGCAATTTTCATAATATATATATATATATATATATATATATATATTGGTTGGTTTTGATGCAATAAATACATGAGTTATTGAAAGCTGAACTTAGTTTACTTTTCTTTTTTCTTCGAGCAATCTTATGGTTTCAAGTAATAAATAATATCAATATTATCCTGGGTATACATCCCACTGCATCAATGCTAAATCTTTTCCATGGAGCTCTGACAAATGTCTCTTCTTTGATATTACTCCCTGATCCACTCTGACCTGGTGTGGTAGTACCTATTAGCGTCCCATTTATGGTTCAAATAGATATGTTAAAATTTAACAGTGGGCAAATAATTTCTATTAATAATAGTTACTTGACGCTATAATTGTTTATTAACGATTATTCTTATTGGTTACTTGAAATCAGATAACTTCATGCATATTATTGCTGCTAGATAGTTACTTGAAACCATATAACAGTAAACAAATGATTATTATTAAATCGTAATAATTTATGTAAACCTTAAAAGTGTGTATTGATTATTAGCATTTGATAGGAAATCTTTATATATTGTAACTGTACAAAATAAAATAGATTACAGAAAATAATCGAAACTAAAAGAAAAATAGAATGGAATATTGAAATATTCATGAATATAATCTAACATTTAATAAATGAATCAAATTTCAGTATCAGATAACCCATAAGTTGATATGCAGTTAAATAAAATAATAATAATAACAATAATAATAATAATAATAATAATAAAATTCTCTGGGACTTTGAGATAAAAACGGATCACCTTATCCCAGCAAGAAGGCCAGACCTAGTATTGATAAACAAAAAAGAAAGAACTTGTCAACTGGTGGATTTTGCAGTGCCAGCAGATCACAGGGTGAAGTTAAAGGAAAATGAAAAATAGACAAATATCTGGACCTTGCCAGAGAACTGAAAAAGTTATGGAAAGTGAAAGTGATACCAATTGTGGTTGGTGCACTTGGAACAGTCCCAAAAGGATTGGAAAAGGGTTTGGAAAGTTTGGAAATCAGAGGAAGGATTGAAACCATTCAGAACACTGCACTGCTGCAATCTGACAGAATACTCAGAAAGTCCTGGAGACCTGAGGAGACTTGCTGTCACTCAGACTCCAGTGAAAGACCATCAGCTAACACTGATGTGAAAACTCAAAAAAATAATAATAATAATATGAATAAATACCTGGACCTTTTCCATTGTTAGATACTCTGGGCCATTCTTAAAATGGACAAAAGAAGTACTCAGACAGATTGACCAAAGACTAGAAAATCAATGACAATACACAAGGCTCTACATCCAAGTGACGATAGAGATAGGCTATGTGTAACAAAAAAGAGCGAAAAAGATTACTTATCGCAACCAACAACAGATGTCATGTATGAACAAACAGAAAAAATACAAAATGTGAAGAAAAACAATTATATGGACACTTCAAATGACAAATCAAAGAAGTTGCACATGAAAAAATTTGGGCATGGTTAAAAGGAGGAAACCAAGTGAGAAACTGAAGCCCTAATAATTGCTGCACAAAATAATGCCATAAGCACAAATTATATCAAAGCAAAATTTGATAATACACAGCAAAACAGTAAATGTAGACTGTGCCGTGACAGAGATGAGACTGTAAACCATGTATTAAGCGAATGTAGCAAACTAGCACAACGGGAATACAAAACTAGATACATTTGGGTTGGGAAGGTGATCCACTGGGAATTATGCAAAAAATTAAATGATGACCATACAACAAAATAAACCAGAATCTGTTCTGAAACGCATAGAATTCTCTGGGACTTCAAGATAAAGACGGATCACCCTATCCTAGAACGGAGACCAAAATTAGTATTGATTAACAAAAAATAAAGAACTTGTCAACTGCGGTTCCAGCAGATCCCATTGTGAAGATGAAGGGAAACGAAAAGATAAACAAATACCTGGACCTTGCCAGAGAATTGAAAAAGCTGTGAAATATGAGGGTCAAAGTGATACCAATTGTAGTTGGTGTACTTGGAACGATCCCAAAAAGCATGGAAAAAAGACAGGAGTATCTGGAAATCAGAGGAAGATTTGGACCATCCAGACAATTGCAATCGGCTAGAATACTCAGAAGAGTCCTGGAGACCTGAGGAGACTTGTTTTCACTCAGACCCCAATGAAAAACTATCCATTTACAGTGGTCTGATAAGCTCACAAGGAGGGAAATAAATAATAATGATAATAATGATCTATATATTAATACTCTTGTTCCTTAATCTTCCGAGCGTTATCAACTTGTAACACCGTCAGACTAAAAATGAGACGAACCAAATTGTCCAAGAAGAAATTGAATGATCTAAATTCTGATTATTTGATGTTGCTTATCCGCAAAATTCTTATTTCTTATGAGCGTTGTCACCTCAGCTAAATAATGCACCATTCCGTTTTTATTACAAAGAAATAAAAGGAAGACAAAGTACATTCTACATAGGAAAGTATACCGAGAAAGAAAGAAAGTAGGGATAATATAGAGGGAGGGGGTAAGCTGCGGAAGTGATAACGCTTATCTTTTCAATCAGACATAATGAAAAGAAGAAATAAAAGAGTGAGTGTGCGGGTGTGTTAGAGGGGGAGTTAAATCAAGATACGTATAATTTTGTCATATTGAACTATATTTGAATGGCTCTTAAGTAAACATTTCAAACGATGTAATAATTAAATCATCATACAGCGTATATCCACAGGTCTTGTTAATAATAATAATAATAATAATAATAATAATAATAATAATCTATCAACAATTAAAGATCCAATTAAATATTTCTAATAGAAAAATAATTCGCACAGCCAACATTTCAAATATTCTTATCTAATACAAATAATTTTTACACAATTATTTCATGAATTCTTATGGTGTTAAGTAAATGATAATCATTTGTAAATGATTATAACTTAAGTTACACAATTATTTGACAAAATGTATCCTAACCTAATACAAATAATCTGAACACATATATACTTGAATGATAGATAGAACATTAATTTAAAAGTACATCTTGAATCAATCATGTGGTAAGTGACACAAAAGGAATTTGTTTATATGTCTATACTTACATATTAATTTACTTTCTTGTATATGCTAGGGCTTCTTTTCACGGTATCCCAATTTATCATTGGAGGTTTACCAGTATCAGTTTTTATATGCTATGCATATTTTCATAATGTATTACTATTGGAGTATTGTTTGATGGTTAAGATTAGTTTGTGATTACATATTCAATTTTTATATATTTCCATTTTTATTGTGTAGTACCTATGTATGACCCCTTTCATTTTTATCCTCCTTAACATCTTGCTTTTTAACGGTAGCTTTATATATAACATTATCAATTAAGAAATTACCATCTAAAGAGTACCCTTCTCTACCCCTGTAGTTTCATCTGGCATTCTGCTTGTCATATTTTTATTCTAACATTATTCAGTTGTTTTACTTGTAATTCTCTTAATATGTTCCATACAATAATACATATCCTGTAGATTATTTTGTAAAACAATTTGGTAAATGTGCCAGGCTTTCTTAAAAGTATTTTCATTAACTGGAAATATATTCATCTCACATATTTTTGAACAGTTTTCCTGTAGCGGAAGAGAAAACATATTATATTTTTACTGCTAGTTCCTTTAGATTCGTTATTGTTATTGTTTTGGATATGATATCCCGCTATGTCTTTTTTAGCTATTCAATATTTTATTTTGGCTTTATAGAATATACTCACGTTCCAGGAATTAGCGGGTAGACTTGGAGATGTGTTTTGTGACTGTGAGTAGCTGATCCGATTTAATATTCTATATATACCGGTTCGTGGACACACACACACATATATATGCATGCTCATGCAACATATATATATATATATATATATATATATATATATATATATTATATATATATATATATATATATCTTCGTGCGCTTTGGAACTATTTTTGTGGCTAAGACGATATATATATATATATATATATATATATATATATATATATATATATATATGGTACGTATTGTTGATAAACAACATTTCTGATCGATGACGATGAAAAGAGTGTATTTCAGCAGAAATGTTAGTGAAATAAGAGCATCATTTGAACATTCCAAAAATCACTTAAAACTTTTCATATCATTTTCCTTTCTTGGGAAAATAGCAGTTAATTTTTTTTCAAGAACTTAAATTATTACGGGTAAACTAAAACTTGTAACCCGTTGCCCATCCCCTGGGATGAGAGTTTTTTTTTCTTTTTTCTTTAGGATGTTAGAGGTTAGAACAGAAATCTACGCAGAACCTTGCACGTTAAGAACCACATATAAAATGGAAAAAATCGGAAAAATGTCAGAATATCAAGATTTTGCAAAATTAAGACTGACACTTATCAAAAATTAGCTGCGCAGTTCACTTTTTCTCTCAGGAATGTCTAAATACGATTTGATTATTTGGTTGGTTGGATTTTACAGCATGTCAACTATTGGTTTATTTTAATTTGAATATATTGTTTTATTCATTCATGTTTGGTATTCAATTGTTTTTAATCAGATTTTTATAACTAATTGTTGATCAATTTAACCCGTAGATGAGACTAACACTCCGATTCAGTGTGGACCT
Source organism: Doryteuthis pealeii (assembly GCA_023376005.1). Lineage (NCBI taxonomy): Eukaryota > Metazoa > Mollusca > Cephalopoda > Myopsida > Loliginidae > Doryteuthis > Doryteuthis pealeii. Next base: position 126,490,943 of record CM042138.1, on the reverse strand, counting down.
GAGAGTATTGGCAATGACACTCCCAATATCTCTAGAATTGGAACACCACCCTAGATGCAGCTTAACTTTATACATATCACACAGATAGGTTGGTTGGTTGTTACGGCATATCAACCCTTGTTGGGATATTTTATGCCAAATAAGTTTTTTTATTCATTCTTGATGACTCAATTTTTAAAAAATTTAAAGTCAATTTTAAAAAATCATTCTTTCTATTTAACCCATTAATGGGATCCTAATATATACTGGGGGTAATGGACATGTAGTGGTGCTCTACACTCCCCACAGCTATATAATAAGAACTTAACAATTACATGCAGTTTAAAGTCATACCCAGGACACTAAGAACCTCAGCCACCGCCTTCTAGCACATATATGATGAATGAAATTGGGTATATGCCATAACGTCAATAGGGTTTGAACAAGCATATACGTGTTACAGATTGGCGTGATCAGCCGATTGATTAGAGGGAGCTTCACCGGACGCCCGTCTAATCTAAGTAAGTGCCAAAGTGGAGTGTTTTATGTCATGGACTGCTCTGCTACCAAGATTCCATCTTAAGCATTACGGGTCGCCATCTACGGCTAAGAGATGACCCCATTAGTGAAATATTACCACTCTGCAGAGGTGCAGTCGGTATATTCTACAACCCCAGCCGAAAGGTCGGATCATAGATAAGTACTAAAGACGAAGTTGATATGTTGTACTATTTGGCTTTCATACGGTTTTAAATTTCTGCCAAAGCGAAGATGATTCTTATCCGACATGATTAAAGCCATGTCGCATTTGTATTTTGACATAAACACATTCATTTCACTAAAACAAGTTCTGAAAAATTCTGTGACATTTTCAATGTTTCACACTATGAACAGGTCTTGTATTGTAGTGTGCAGTTAAATTCAATTTAGAATTTCAAATAAAGTATTTCAATTAAAAATGTTGCTTTTTCTGTGGTAAATAATGCTTTTAATGGGTTAGGATGAATCGGTCTAAGACCTGAAACTGAAAAACACACAGCAACACAACTTGCTGTTTTGTCTCTCTCTCTCTCTCTCTCTCTATATATATATATATATATATATATATATATAAGGAAATTGACATTAGTTTCGCTCTACGTATATATTTTTTCGCTCACACCTTCCTTCCCTCAGATTTTTACAAGTATGTTGGCCCTCCGGCACGAACAATGCGCAAGCATATTTATCTGTAAAATTACATCATAATAGTGTGAAACTTTTGAAATCTGATGTCATATTTTTAGAAAAATACAATATTCATATTGGAAGGCTAAATTAAAGAAAACACACATACTCCTTTTTATATTATGCTTTCAAAACAAACATGTATAAATATATAGGACTGTTCGTTCATCATATATATATATTTATTATTTACTTACATGTATACATATATATGTGCACATATATTATATATATATATATATATATATATATATATATATATATATGCACATCGAAAGATAGGTGGGAAAGAGAGTAAAGAAGAAAGAATAAGAGAGCTAGACAAAAGAAAAAGGGATAAAGAAAAAAGGGATAGAGAGAAAGCGGAGAGAATGAGAAATAGCTATAAAGGAAGGGGGAGAAAATAGAGAGTGAAGAGAAAAAAGAGAGAGAGAGTGAAAAGAGGACGAAAGATTAAAGAAAAACGGAGAGAGAGAAGCAATGAGAGGAGAGGAGAGAGAAACAGAGAGAGAGAGAGAGAGAGAGAGAGAGAGAGAGAGAGAGAGAGAGAGAGAGAGAGAGAGAGAGAGCAGTTTATTACATGAAATTATATATTGATGCTATGAAGGTCGCCAAATTCTGCACTAATACTAAGAAAAAAATTCAGAAGAAAGTAAGAAGCAGTAAGTTTCATACTATCCATTATAAATATACATAGTTTGATACTTTCCTATATATACATATATATATAAAGTGTGTGTGGTGTGTGTGTCTGTTCCTATTGATCCATGGATTGAATAAAGCTTCGTTTTGAAATTCTCTCTAGGTTATCGACTACCACAAAAGATATCTGAAATGTCTCGGAGAGTACAGCAGACTAAACCTTATGAATATTGCAACAAAGATAAGGAAGACAGTCCAAGAAATGTAAATTCATTTCTACACGCTTATTTTACCTTTTAACATATTAGAGATTTTAAATAAATCAAAATAATAAATAATTGTCAGATAAATGCTAAATAGCTTTAGATAATAAATAGAATAATATAATAAATATTGCATGGTAAATTCGTTTTAGTTATTCATATTTCGTTTAGCTATTTACATAAAAAAAAATGTATGTTTTTAATATAGGCGAAGGAAAACCGATATAGTAAACCGATATGAAAATATTTAATTGAGAATTGTTTCTTATCTCTTTATACATCAAATTGATGCATAATACGATGAGCTTGCCGATCAGTGTGGATTTGGAAACGGATGTATCAACCTATATACATGGGAGTCAAGAAAATATGCTGCTCACTGTATGGGAAGAAAACATACATAAGTGTATCATGAAGAGGAATGAGCAAATTTTTATTTTATTCTATTTTAGGAATTTTAGTTTATATAAGAATGGGAGGCGCATGGTGTAATGGTTAGAGTCGTAGAAAATCGACCCGTCGACACGAGCTCATATCCTGGATGAGGCTGTTTGCATTTCACATAACGCTAATAGCCCTTGGGAAAGTATACATCCAACTACTCTCCCTCCAGTTATAGGTAAATAGTAGAATGGACAGGGATCTTTAACCTTGACTAGATAACCAGTATAGAAGAAGGAAAACTGAATTCAAACCTGTTAAACCACCCAGGAAATTGACCTTGTGTCCCATCGTGCTTGTATGGGGGGTTGTTTTATAATATATATATATTCCTACTGCCACTGTTTGTTTAAAAAGAACCATGGAAACATCTCCCCATTTCACACCTGATGATGGCACTGAGAAGAGCAAAAAGTACGAGTGTAATAACCTTTAGTGGATTCATTCACAAATTCCACCCTGATATAAAAAAAAGATGACTATGCAATTAGAAAGGATAGAAAAGAAACTCGTCAGGCAAGAAATGTCTGTGGAGTTCAACAAAAGATGTATAAAAGAAAAAATGCTGCCAAAATATGCTTATGTATATATATATATAATAAAATAAATATATAAAGGTTTTACATATCTATTTAACAGCTCTATTTTATATTGAACACTCTAACAATAATACTGCCTTTGGTACGCCATTCCGGCAAAACTGAAACAGTGACCATCTCACACTATAGTATATATATATATATATATATATATATATATATATATATATAAGCCCTTTGAGACACTGGTTAGGGCGCTTGAATTTCGTATGCAAACCAAAGAGGTTGAATATAGATAACGATGGAGTAAATGGTTTTAAACAGACTTTTCTTACCTCAAAATAACGGATTGGAGTCAACCCTATGATTAAATCACGGCTTTATGATTTCATAATTTTTTTGTTTTATTATGGAGTTTCAAAATATTTTTTTTGAAGGATTCTATTTAAATAAGGGTTAATTTCTCCTATATCCAGCTCACTCGAACAAACAAGTACTATCTTATTTTGTCTGTGTGAGAAAGATATATAATTTATCTTTATAGCCAGAATCATATAGGCGTAGAAATGCAAGTAAATAAAAACTACAATAGTAAATCTAAAGTAGACGCAATCAGATCATAACACTTGACTCTAGCATTGTCCATGAACCGAGACGACAGGGCATTGGCTCAGAGAAATTGACGCTGATGGGTTATAACTTAGGAAAGAAACAAATTTAATGCAATAAAAACAGCAATCCATTGTCGGTAAACTTTGTATATATTTATATATTTCTTTATGATTTTTTGTTTAATATAATTGAAATTTGTCTCTAGGCGTGTAAAGAAATCGATACTGAAAATCATATCTCAGCATTAGATTCTATACGGAACTCCTTCTCGCTGCTCTTTCTTACCAACGTTTTTTTTAATGTATTGACACAGTTTGCGAATGTAATTTCGATACTCAATTGACAGTTAATAAAAATATTGTCTGTTGGCGCACTCAGCAAAATTTCTATCAATCTGTTAATCTAATCTATGTTTCCATCTGTTAATCTGTCTGTTTACTCGAGAACGTTAAGATCTTTACAGATCACATGTTGACCTTTCTATTCTATAAATCAATCTTTTTAAGCATGTCCATGTCTGCGTCTTTGTATCTTGTTATCTATGTATGGCCATTGATATCTCTAAAAGCGCACGCATCTTGCTCTCCGTCTCCCCCCCTCTCTCTCTCTCTCTATATATATATATATATATAAAATAAATATTAAATCTATATAAGTCGTGTATCTTAATCTGGCTCAGTGAATTTATTCATCTACCTATATATCTCCTTTCCTCTTCTCTCTCTCATATTATATATATATATATATATATATATATATATATATATATATATATAGTCATATCTATACATTCAATTATTCTTCCTGTCGTGTCCTTCTATACGTCTCTCTATGGCTTTTAATTTTCTCTGTATATATAAATATATATCTGTCTATTCATTAAATCCTACAGTTATGTCTTTCCATCTTTCTCTCTCTCTCTATATATATATATATATATAGTTCACTACTATATATCAAACAGTTTATTATCAAGTCTTTCTAAGTTTTTAATATTATATGTATATTCGAATTTTAGTTCCTCTTTTAAATTTTAAATCTAATAACCTACGCATAAACACCTTTGAGTTATAAATTACCAAACGCTCGGAGAACCACATTAGAGCTGAGAACATATCTGTACTGGCTGTTCCACTATATGTAAGTGAATGCTTAGCTATTTCAAGCTAGATTACAGGTTACATCGACGAATATGAAGAATATAATGAACATTTTTAAAAATGAAACAAGAGTCTTGAAAGACCTACAAGGAAACTGTGCTTAAAAATCAGCTGGTGGCTTTTGGACCATTTAGGGTGAACGATATCTAGAACTTCACTCTTACTGGATTCCCCACGAACAAGAGACGCTGATAATGCAAAGTTTAGCAACTGGATATAAGAACACACTTCAGAGACACAAAGAGGTCTGATAAGAAAAAACACACTGAAAGAAAGCTATGGCTCACGTTCTAAAATCACATGACACATACATAGAGGGAGTTAGAAAAAAAGAAAATAAAGCAAACCTTTGAAGAGCGTTGACTTGAAACAAAAGAACTCATCGACAGATGAAAAGAAGCTTATGTTTATTTCTATGGGCCTACGTAAATATTGACCGAGGTACGCGAGTAAAGATGTTGAGAAAAGGACAGACTTTTGGGAAACTATCTAATCGAAAATTTTGACTATTTTTATTTAAAAAGGATTTTAAGCTAAGTTCTTCTTCAACAGATTCTCGTTCCGCTCACAATACCAATGCAATGTTGCTGTCATTGCATATCACAAAGCAAATATTAACATTGATCTGATTTTATCCATTCTCTGTGTTGGTTTGATGTTTTTCTCTTTAAACACTATCCACCCGATTATAGCCGATCTATATTAGTATGTCTAATCCGTTTGGATTTTGTGTTTCCAAGTAAAGTTTTTCTTTGAACTTTCATGGCAGATTTTCTTTTATGTGCCGAAAATAACTACTTATTTTACCATTTTTCAAAACTGACACCACAATTTTCTTTTTCTCTCGGAAAAAGTGATTAATTGTCGACTTTTTCCAATCGAGTTTCATGGTGGGTTTTTCAAAATACAGAACTCGCGATTTCGCGACTTGGGGGTAGGGCGCATCTAATTACACTCAGCACAGCTGTGGTAGAATATTTTTTTTATGTTGTGAAATAAAATCCTCAAATCATTGATAGGAATTTGAACCATAGGTTGATGGTGCATTGAGTAATATAACGTCAAATAGTTTTAAAATAAAGTTACAAAACATATTTTGATGAGGGACGCTTATAAAATGTATCTAAAATCGAGGAAACATTAACTATTTCTAAGGGAAAAATCCCGACACCTTAATCTCAATACAACATTAAATAAAAGAAAAATAGTTTTAAAGAGAGTATAAATAAATCCTTTTTTGACGAACACTATGTAACACTATAAGGTCTTCTGTTCTATGATACGAATATTTAGCTGCAATACTGTATATACATATCCGTATCTATATGAGTGTGAATTCATATAGGCGTGAATTCCTTTAGACGTGATGTATATATTTGTACCATTATGAATATACACGTGTAATATAGTGGCAGTTAAGATTATTTCATATCACATCATATATATATATATATATATATATATATAGTTAAGGAGGTTAGGATTTTCGGAAATATAGCTAATCATATGTTAATTTTGGCAGATACTTCATTCTTTTATTGTAACTACATTATTTTTCAACAGTTTCTTTTAGTTATTAACATTAGTTAAAATATCAATCATGTCCAATTTCACATGCATATATACACACTCATGTGTATATATATATATATATATATATATATATATAGGGAGATTTTTCAACGGTTTTCAAAATTTCAAATTATATTAAGGAGGAAAAATTTGAATTATATTAATGAGGAAAGGATTCAGCTTTTTGGACTCTGGTGTGATCTGAAAATTTGGTTTCACGAGTTTTCTCAAATTTAAGTTGATATTACCTAATATCGTAGTAGCCCGAACCTTTTTACCGAAAACTTTTTTGGTGGCATATTAGGGCTTATTTAAACTAATTTGGGAATTATTATTTTCTTCCTCCCCTTTCGCTGTTTTTTTTTTATATATAATAAAATTGTTGAATCACATAGTTGTATAGCTATTTACTCAGCATTGATTAATCGAATACAATATCACAAGGATAAGCCACCCAATTAGGATCAAACTCGTTCGAACAATTTTCGTTGTGTGTGAAGTTTGCAAAAAAAAATTACTACACATAAATAATAGAGTGACTCATAGAAATTCTCAAAGCATAAAATATCTATTGTCTACGAGGATATTAACATTTCTCGAACATCTGCAAGCGAAATGATTAAAAAGGAAATTATGTCGGTTTTACAGACGTCCACTATAATTCGCGGTTCCGCTTTTTGTTATCAACGGCCAAGCCCGGCAAAAGTATTGATGCTGGGAATTAGATATGCCAAGCGATGTCAATATACACATAGGAAATGCATGGACTGGTATAGACAGATTATCCATCATATGGAAATATGGTATCTCTCATAAAATAAAGCAGAATTATTCCAAACTGTAGACGTGTCAGTGCTACCAAAACGCTTAGAGAAAAAGCCAGACGGGAACATCAAAAGGAGGCTGCGCGTTCTTCTGAAAAACTTGTTAGCAGAACTCATTTAAATGTCCACCTACCTCCAATCACATATATATACGAACAAGATATTTTCTACACTGTTGGAGAAGCAAGCACGAACTTATGTGACGTTCTTCTGTAGACAACTACTCATGGACACACCAGTGTTGGCCGACTAGCAAACAAAATACATCAATTAGCTGTGTGGATACTGGATGCTGTTCGGAAGACGTCACAGGAGCGGTAACCGATAGGGATGGGTGGTGAGTTAGTCATGGTAATCCGTGCTTTGGGCACAACATAATGATGATGATGATGAATGTGAAGCAGTAAACTGCTTTTTTTTAAAGAAAAGATGAAAGCCCTTGAATTAATTTAAAAAGAAAGTAATTTGCTGAAATAACAAAGATAATAGGAAATACTCCTTCATCTATCACAATTTTTATTACAGAGTTACAACACTATTAAACAAAGAAACCAAACCAAACTTGTAAATTCGGTATTAAGTTTCACAAGGTTCCTAGTTCGATACCGGTCCCCGCCAACTCAGCGTATGAGTAGCACAGGGATCTGTGCGGTAAAGTAAGGAGCTGATGGTAGGTGTGGCGCTCCGCCTCAGATGCTAAAAACAATCTCCTTGGTCTAGCGCTATTGAAAAGGGGATAGACTCCCTCGCTGATTGACTGATACCGACTTTAGGCCGCCCCGTTGACTTCACTTATATATATATATATATATATATATATATATATAGATTGATTGATTGATTGATTGATTGATAGATAGATCATAATATATAAAAGTCGACGGGGTGGCCTAATGTCAGTATCAGTCAAACAGCGAGAGAGTCTATCCCCTTTTCACTTGCGACAGCCCAAAGATTGTTTTTGCATCTGATGTGAAGCACCACACTTACCATCAGCTCATTACTTACCTCACAGTTCCTTGTACTACTCATTCGCTGAGTTGGCGAGGGACGGTATCGAACAAAGAACCTTGCAATCCTTAAGCAAGTGCTCTACCGACGGAGCTATGCAACGGAATTACATTATGTGCACATGCACAGAATGGTTGTACAATAGGACGAAAGCCATTAGTCATTGCTTATGACAAAAAGGTTTTGGTGACAGAATATTACTGTAATTACGTAAATATGTTGATAGAATATCATTTTTGTTAGAAAAATAAGAGGGTTGGTATGACATACCAGAGATGAGTCACGTTTACCAGTAGGTTAGCTGTCTGAATGTTGGTGCCAGATTGTCAAGCCATTCACTCGGGAATCGGGACATGATTGTTGCCGACCAAATTTGTCCAGGTTCAATCGGTATCTACAATCTACTTTTGCCATGATTGCGCGTGTTGGACGCCTGTTTGCTGACTACGCAGCGTTCAAATCAGGGACTTATTTCTTATTTGAAATAAATGAATCACATAATTAGATATCACCGATCATATGTAACTGTTGTATAAGGAACGTGCAAAAGTTTCTTATTCTGAATTTTGAAGGATATAGATAATACCAATTAGAAGACTACATTTTTTATTCTCCATTTTCGGACTATTCAGATCATAAAACGAGACTGCAGAAGGTCACCACTTTATCATGGATAAATATAATATATTTCACCATCTATTTTATGGCATAAATAATCTCGGATATCATGGACTAATATATATATATATATATATATATATATATATATATATATATATAGTTATCATTAAAATTTACTGCTAAATCACCAAGATATGATACTCTATGTGCAAACCTACGGTGTAATATCAGAATAGTTGAATTATAAAACTTCTATAGAAGCTCATCTAGTGAAATACTTGGGCGTGAAATTTTGTTTATGTTTATATGTATATAATATATATATATATATATATATATATATACACATATACTAGCAAAATAAAAAAAACACTCCGGCGATGTAAAAATACACTTTTGAAAGATATTGCTTGAGGAGGTGGAAGTTAAAAATTAAATCATCAAATTTATTAAAGGAGTAAAAAAAATAAAACAATTTGAAATCGAAACTAAGTTCTATTAACTTTGAATATCTATTAAATCAAACAAACTATATATAAATATATGATACCGGGGATGAATCTATTAAAAATTGTTTTAAAAAACAATAGGGACTTCTAATGTTGCATGCTCAAATTTTGAATGTATTTATTCAATGTTATGACGATTTGGGGCAATTTGACGTAAGCAGTGACGTAGTTTTTGTTACAGACAAAAAGAGAGCGAATCTCTATTATTGAGCGAGAGAGAGAGAGAGAGAGAGAGAGAGATACATACATACATACATACATACATACATTATTGGTTGAATTTATTATAATTATCAATAAGTGACTTGTAAATTCCAGATTTTAGATGCTAATATTCTTGGTAGTGCAAATTTCTTGCAATTTAACATTGTGGGAAAAGGCTTAGTTAATATTATAGAGAGAATATTATAGAAATAGTTCAAGTGCATTTTTTCTTCTGTAGAATTTACCACATGTTCATTAGTACATTTTAAAAATTGTGTAAATTGCAGTTAACATAATTTCAGTCAACTTGTCTAAGCAAAACAAAAAGAAAAAACTAAACAAGTTAATAAGCCGATAAAAATCAAAATATTTATTGAGCGTCTACGAAAATCTGCCAAAAACAGTTAGGAAATTAAATATTTTTGAGCTGGATTTAAAAAATCCAAATGAATTAAAAATATACATTTAAATAAAAGAAAGAAAGATGAAGTGAACTAAAGATTCCTATATATATAAACCAGAAGATGTGAATCAAGATGAGTATCATAACCTTTTCTTGACATATGAACATTTAGTAAGTCAGAGAAATTTGCTAATGAATCATAAAATACAATAGAGAATACGACACTGTAGAGAAACTACGGTCATAGATCACAAGTTACAATCGTAACAGATAAAATGCAAAGATAGATTTGTGTGAAGTCTGCAAATAATCTAATTTCTATACGCACCCCCACCCCATATATATATATATATTATATTCTCATTGGCTAAAACTGATGGTCGTATTTCTATTTAAACAATCGGAATCTTATCTTTTATTTGCTTTTGCAGCATCGAGGTGCGTTGATGCAGCATGACGCTTGAAAGGAGGCGATCTGACATTTCCGGAATATAATCGAGGTTGCTATTTGAGCCGATCTGATGTCCAAGAACCCGAAATCGATAATGATGGCAGTGCATCACTGAAGACCACACTTGATGTATCCGGAAAATGTATTATTAGATTACATACACACAATTATATATATATATATATATATATATATATATATATAACGGCTTAGCTTCGAGACAATTTCACGCCAAATGTCTACCAGTTGATGCCCCATCATATTTACGCAACGAATAATATCGTAAGAGTATATATATATATATATATATATATATATATATATATATAATGTTTGTATGTGTGTGAAGCGGTGATCTACAGGGGTTGTAAATCACGAGAAACACGGAGAATCAAACACCATTTCAGAAATCGAATTTGACTGCGCCCCGGAAAGATTTCCGCAATAAATATATATTGTAACATATATTTGTAGTCATTTCTCTGAATGTTTGTACAACGTTTCGGCCGATGTACCCTCCGGCCTTCTTCAGGTATTTCTTGTCGGACTCGGGAACCTTCTTTTCAAACTTGGGAACTTTCTTGTATTCGGGAGCCATCACGGAACTTTGAACCTAACCCTTTATTTATTCCACGGGGGTATCATGTTCTCATTCCGCTAACCATAGCTGGGGTAGGAGTTGTAGGGTATATCGGCCGAAACGTTGTACAAATAACAATGAAGATGGGGACATTAGTCCGAATAACACTAATAATACTAATTTGTAGTCATGTTTGATTGTTCAAAGCCCAACTTGCTAGCCATATGACATCTGATAAAATCGAATACTTCCATGCTGATTTTATACAGATCCCTCTTCGGCAACCTAGAGTTAATATTGTGCCAATTATGTAGCAAAGTATGTTGGTGTGTGTCGTAGGTCTTTGTAACCATTTGAGAGTGTGTGGGGTTAATGGCTTTGGCCTTATGCAGATATAATGCTTTTCACATAAGCGGCAATGTTTGCAAGAAAGTGGATCCAAATACTTAAATTAATAATGTAACGTGTATAATTATTTTGAGGTATTCCAAACTCAGAATCCAACATAATTGAATGCACCAAGAATATTTTCATTAGGCATTTGGGTGTATTCCTTTTCAGCGTGTGCTTCGATTTTATTGAAGGCCGTCGATTTCTCACAATAAAACTAATCTTTGTATAATCTTCACATGGGTATTGAGTGATCTTGGCATTCTCGTGAACGCGTGGTGTAGTTTCAATACCACAATGCATCGGCAGATGTTCATCGATATTGGCCCTCGCATCGTGATGCCAAGGTCATATTGATAACGAGCGTGCAATTATCGAGGAATAAAAGATTTCCAAGAGGTCTGCATCCAAATAGATTTTGAAATGTATATCATATAAGCTGCGCGCCTAACAGATTTTCTTGAATATTGGTTTCAGGCCCCAACCCGCTGTCATTCTTCTTGTGTGGGTATCTCAAATATCTGTGGTCTTCCGAAACGATAGTTCTGGACGTTTTTAATAGATCCATCCGTTTCAAAATTTACTCAAGTGCGATAAGTATCGGGAAAACCTACTTTAATGGGAATTTGCACTTCATGTACCTTCTTATATTCCCTGGGACACATAAGCAGAACTTAGCAAATGCTCAACATTTGAACTGATGGGTGTTTGTTGTATATAATATATATGAGAAGTAAACAAACAAACGATGTGTTTTGATATGGCCTTTTAGCCGACAATTTTTGGGAGAATATGGGCTTAATTGAAGTCGTACCCAATTTTGAAAATTAATTAATTAATAATTAATGAACTAGGCGGGCACACCCATTCAAATGTAAGGTTAATTTTTTCTCGATTTGTTTAGCATTACATTTGAATGGGTGTATCCGCCTAGTTCATTAATCATTAATTAATTTTCAAAATTGGGTACAACTTCAATTAAGCACATATTCTCCCATATATATATATATATATATATATATATATATGATTAAGATGGTTGGGGGTTTGCCATAAGGCAATACGGTCGGAACAATGATATGCAAGAGCTAGACGCGACTAGCCAATCGATCGAAAGGGGCCTATCTCGCCACCCGTCTAGCCTAAGGACCAATGTAAAGTGTTGCATGTCATAAGTAGCTCAGCCTCCAAAATCCCTTCCTTAAGCATCACGGGTCACCGCTCATTGCCAACTGGTGGCCCCATTTGAGAGGAGGCCAACCGTCTGCAGAGATGCAGTCGGCATATGCTAATGCCCAAGACGATAGAGCGGACTCGTAGGTGTCCTAGTTCACACTAAGATGACATACAAACCAACAGAATTACACACACCAGGAATAAATATAATTTCTGGGTTTGAGTGTATTCTTGTTCAATATTGTCTTCCATCTTATTGAATGGAGTCGATTTCCCGCCATAAAACGAATCTTTTTGCATTTCCTATAAATGTATCGAATGATCTTGGCACATAAGGTAAGGGGTTCAGTATCACTATATCTCACAATCCAATGCCAGATTTTCATCAAGATTGCCCTTCGCATCGAGATGGCAAGGTCATCTTGATTACGAACATCCAATTATCTTGGAATAAAACATCTAGCAAGATTGCGCTTCAAAATGGATTTATATATATATATATATATATATATATATATATATATATATATATGCTTTGGAGATTGGTTTCTGAAGTTATCATAATGTGGATGTAAAAGCAGAGAAGGCAACGATGATATTGTTTTTTTTTTACCTGTGATTTAAGAAAATGATAAATCACAGGTAAATGAATATGGTGCTCATTGCCTTTTTTCTTTCATACCTGTATTGTTCTTGTCTCCCAAACCAATCTTCAAACGGAATACACACACACACATATATATATATATATATATATATATACCACACGGTTCCTAGTTCGATATCGTTCCTCGCCAACTCAACGTATGAGTAGCACAGGGATCTGCGCGGTAAAGTAAGGAGCTGATGGTAGGTGCGGTGCTCCACTTCAGACGCCAAAACAATCTCCTTGGTCTAGCGCTATTGAAAAGGGGATATACTCCCTCGCTGACACCGGCTTTAAGCCGGCCCGACGACTTTATTTTATATATATATATAATATATATATATATATATATATATATATATATTTAAACGGAGGATTGTTTGAGAAAAAGAAAACTAATTTATTTTCTTTTGCATAAATGTTAAATCGGCATTATTTGGAATTGATTTATTATAATTTTCCCTAAATATATGGTTTGGTGTTATTTAACATCAAGAAGTGTATTTTAGTCATCTGACGTAACAATATCTATGTCGAATATTATTCAACATGGTGATATTGTGTACTGGGTATGACACTAAACTACAACTGACGGTGAAGCATCAATTCTGGAGTTCTGTAGAAGTATATATTACCATTTCATATCATTAATCCTACGTCAAATCTGACCTGGAGTGGTAGTCACACTTAGGATCTCATATATGGGCCAAATAACTTTGAACAATATTCCCATTCGATCGGATTTGTACAGAAACGATTAGAAACCATTACACAGAAATGTAAATATGAACTTATAGTAAATGCCAACCCCTAACCACGAAGTATACAATAACTCTATACTAAACCAATCAATTTAAAACTAAACATGGTATTATTCAACATTATTTCCCAAAAAAAACAATTCAACGTATTAGGTTGGTTGATGGGATTTTACGGCATGTCAGCTCTTGCATCACTTTATGTCAAATATGTTTGTGTTTTATTTGTTCTTGATGGTTATTAAATTTGTTTCAACATTTTTCACACATTTTAGTTAAACTAATTTTTAATCCATAGTTGGGACCCTAACAGGTACTGGATCAGAAAGGACATGAGAGTAATGGCAATGAAGGTGTGCAAGACACTACCCAAGGCTCCAGAACTGGAAACTCACCAACATATTCCTATGACACCAAGACTCTCAGCCACCACCTTGTAGTACATATAAAAGAAAAGGGGTTGGGGGTTTACTATAAAAGCAATAGGGTCAAGAAAATTATATAGGTGTAAGGACTTGACCCGAGAAGCCGATTGGTCGGAGGGTCCCTCTTCGACCTCCTGTCTAGCCTAAGTACGGGCCAAAGTGGAGTATTGCATGTTATTGACTTACCCACCAGGATTCCGTCATTAAGCAACACGGGCCAAGACCCATGGTCAGCAGGTAGTACCATTGGCATGAATGTGTGTGTGGGATAGTCCTACCGCTCTTAAAAGGTTCAATATACGTGCTCAACAGCCCCAGCCGACAGAGCTTCAACGTATTATGCTGTTCAGTCAAATAAGTTTTCGATACTAAACCCAGATGTAACGCCGTAGTAATTAATTGAAGCTTCTCATGCATATGTGGGCGTCTATTGTCTTAATAGTGCCCAGTTCTAATGTCATTGCCACAGGTTTCTGAGTGCACACATGTACCTTTCACCTTTGTTAACCTGCAAGACAAATTTCCTCGGAACTAAGCACTTGGCAGATTAGTCTTCTTCGCCTCAAAACAAGAAACTGTAAGTGGCGAGTTATTCCTATTAAGAACAGCGAATCAGTATGAGATTGAGGTCTAATTAGCCATTTCACTAACCACTGGGCTGTGGAGCCAATAATATATACATTCCCTGATACCAATTCACTGGTATCTGCGAGGAGAGATAAAATTCTGGACAGAGACAGAGAGAAATGCTTGCAACATTTCTATGAAGGAGTCACGTTTAGTATAACGGTTATCGATGTATGAAATGGATTCGGTGACCCAAGTTCAAATCCTGTTGCTTTCGTTTAACTTTGCGCTTATACCCTTTGGAAAGGGGGTGAATCTATCAGTCCCCTTCAGCTAAATAGTGAGTAAATAGTGGGGTAGATTGGATTATTTAGCTTTGGCTAAAGAACTAGTCAATGGGGAAAATTCAAACCAACTTTACTCCACTTGTGTCAAATACTGTGGCGTTGGGTAAATACATAGGACATTTATGTGAAGTGGTTCATTCGAATAATGTATTTACTTTTGTATATTTTTTATTCCCTTCGTTTCCCCACTAAACGCGAGGATAAAATCTCACACACGGTACAAGGGTAGTATTTGGATATATGCATATTTGCGTGCATTAACAATTTGATATGCGTTCTACACGGTTTGTACTGAATATTTTTTTGCTTTACTAAATTATAAGATTGTAAACATTTATCAATTTGAATATATATGTTACTTTAAAATAAGTTCAATATACATAGTTTAAATATATAGTGTCAGAGTAGCGCTTCAATTTTTTCGGTAGAGTACTATGATGTTAGCAATTTATTTAAGAGTGGTGAATACATTATATCTAGCTCCGTCGGTAGAGCGTTCGGCTTGAAACCACAAGGTTCCTAGTTCGACACCGGTCCTCACCAACTCAGCGTATGAGTAGCACAGGGATCTGTGCGGTAAAGCAAGGCGCTGATGGTAGGTGTGGCGCTCCACCTCAGATGCTAAAACAATCTCCATAGTCTAGCGCTATTGAAAAGGGGATAGCCTCCCTCGCTGACTGGATGATACCGACTTTAGGCCGCCTGTCGATCTTTTATATATAGGATTATGAAGAATTATGGGTCTAATGCAGTTTTGATCATTATGATTTAAGATCTTATATGTGTGTATGCGCGTATATATAATATATATATATATATATATATATATAATATATATATATCACCGCCCCAGCACTTCAAACAAACATCCTCTACCCCTCCACTCAACTGACAGCGACCCCATCCTACCCAAAATTCCCCGACCCTCCTTATCTCACATCACTACACACTCACCACCTTAACCTCCCCGGCGCCACCGCCGCCACTCGTATGCTTTGCTTTAATAAAGTTACAAATGACTGATGACGTCTGTGAACACAGACGAAACCGTTTCACCCTGTGACTTGTTTTGAGTTGTTCATTTCTTGACCACTTTCCTTCTATCTACAGCATATATATATATATATATATATATATATATATAAATAAACAATCATATTCTAGGCAAGCAGTGAAGAATAAAACCTAAGAAATAAATATAGCTCTTTCATTATTTTTTCATGACTAAAGTTTCATACTATAATATATATATATATATATTACACACACACGCATATATATATATATATATATATATATATATATATATATATATATATGCCAATACTGAGTAGGATGTGATACATTTTTTAATCTTAGTTTAACAGGTTTGTTATCAGAGTTTTCCTTCTCCGAGACTGCTTGAATTACCAAGACTAAAGAAGCTAGTCCACCCGACTATTTACGCATATCTGGAGGGGGAATAGTGGAATATAATTCTTCCCAAACGTATTAGCGCTTTGTTAAATGCAAATAGTCTCGGTCAGTATTAGAACTCATCTCGCCCTTTCCATTTCCTACGTCAATATTCATTAGACGACGTGCCTCCACGCTATATAACATATATTTATGCCTGTGTATGTAGATACATAGATACATTAATTGATGTCTAAGTCTTGATTTCATGCATTAGTGCATTCCTAGTTGGTTGATTGGTGCGATTTTACGGCATGTCAATACCTGAGTTATTGTATGCCGAAGAGTTCATTCATTTATTCCAAAAAATTAAAACTCATTTTCTATCTACATAACCCATAGGTTGGAGCCAACCTGGTACGAACAATCCGGGTAAGAGAGGACATGGGAGTAACGCCAAAGAAGGGGTAACTTCAGAATTAGAACGTCACCCCAAGATACACTTTAAATCCATACCCTGGTGGTGCGTTCGCCCATGATTAATCGACCATGTATGGTTATAACTAGCTCACTCAGTCTTTGACGAATGGACCACTGTGCCCTGGGTATGAAATTAAAGTACATCTTAGTATATATATATATATATATATATATATATATATAAAAATAAATAAATAAAATAATTTAAATTAGAGAACAAAGGGGATAAAAAAGAAAAAAAGAGGAAAAAGAGAAATGACACACAAAAAAAAAGAAAGAGAGGGAGAAAGAATAAGAAAGGAAAGGTGAAAGCGAAACAAAAGATAAGTATGTAAAAAAATTTTCTATTAACGGTTTTTATTTATTTGTTCATTTTTGTTCTCAAAAAAACTTTGACGGTCGCAACATATTGCAAAATCATACAAGGCTGACATCCGGTCAGCCTTGTTCTCAACAAACTTTTGAAAAAGAAAAAAGAAAGGAGAGAAATAAGAAATTACAGTTATTCGCCCATTCATAAAGGAGGAGAAGAAGAAAGAGAGGAAAAAAGGAGAGGAAAAGGAAATAAAAAGAGAAATTATAACCACACAAATAAAAAAAAACATAAGCACGTCATTTCTGAAATTACACTGATGATAAAGCTTTGCTTTGAAATCGATCAGACATTTAAAACATCTTTTTGTCTTTATTTTTTACGCATTGTATTGCCTTCGAATTTTATTATTTTATAACATACTTAATGCTTCAAGCAAATTACCAATTACTTTTATGTATATATATATATATATATATATATATATATATATATATATATATATATATATATGTGTGTGTGTGTGTGTGTGTGTGTGCGTACGTACGTGTATGTGTATAAAAAACGTTTTAAATTAAAATGGATCGATATATAAAAATAAAAATACTTATATATATATATATATATATATAAGTTTTTATTTTTATATATCGATTCATTTTAATTTAAAACGTTTTTTATACACATACACGTACGTACGCACACACACACAAGCATATGAACATAGGCATTCCAAGAGATAGAGAGAAAGATGGATAGTGGTAGAGCGAGAGAGACAAGCATGGACCCGGAAGAGTAGACGCAACAACAACAATAACAAAAACAACAACAATTCTTGATCGATATGAAGATAGATAACTTCAAGATTTATGTTATATTCAACACGTGTTTAACTGAAAACACACAGACATGTATTCATGAATATAATATAAAAAGGAAAAGGTTAATTGACTTTCGAGTATTAGTAAGTCTCAAAATGAACACCTGGCAACGGAATTATGTAATAAATACATAAAATTTGTTAAAAATAAAAACGACAACTAACCGTTTTTATTTGTAACGTTACCAAAGCTACAAGAGGTGTGGTGCATTAAAATGATGTGCGTACACTCACATTATATATAAGTTCGGGTAGCGTGGACATAAATTAACGGCGCTCGGTAACTGACAGTTTCTTGTCTATACAATTTTCAAACCAAATGTTTGAAAATACCATGGGCTAGAAACGGTCAGAAACCAAACACCGTTGACTAACCCCACGATATCCTTAACTTATATATATATATATATATATATATATATATATATATATATATATATATATATATATATACGCGTGGGCTAGTGGTTAGAGTCGTGGAAAATGGACTCGTCGATTCGAGTTCAATTCCTAGACGAAGCTGTTGGCATTTCACATTGCACCAATACCCTTGGGAAAGGTATGAATCCATATATTCTCCCTCCAGCTATGGGTTAAATAGTAGGGCAGACGGGGCCCGTCAACCTTGGGTAGGTACCCAGTCTAGGAGAGGGATAACTCTGAATTTGAAATTCCTGAGGTCGGTCGTTGATTGGGTTTGTGGCAACCCTTAATGCACCAATTCCTTCCTATCGACTGTGCCAAAAAGTGGGGATGGTCCAACACAAGCCTTCACCACTATAAACAAATCACTGTGTGGGTGTTCATTGTGTGTGTGAACCCTCAAGCGTCGAAAATCGACGAGAGAGTCCATAATATATATATATATATATATATATATATAGGGTAAACTATAGACACGTGTTTCCAGGTTTCACCTCTCATCAGTATATATATATATATTTCGTTTCGATACACACACAGTCCCATACTCACACCGTAAAAGAGATTATTTGACGTCATATTTCAAACCGTCTTCTTTTTTCAAACTTCAAATTTTAAACAGACTGAATAACGAGGACTACCACTCGCTTTTCTCGTTATTCTGTGATAAAACATGTCTTATTACCTTCCATATACCAACAAATTCCCTGAAGATGATCTAATTAATAGATCGAAATACTGCAGCGTCGACCAATAAACTCACCACTTAACTCATTTAAACCTGTGTTTTTTCATTATTTCTTATATATATATATATATATATATATATATATATATATGTGTGTGTGTGTGTGTGTGTGTGTACATACATTGACGTTAGATTAGGCTTTCCTCAAAGGGTGCGATCATGATTAGGATACTGAACTGCATTAGGTGGCGAGGTTCCATTTCTGAAGTGTGAATTCACAGTTCGTTACTACTACTACTACTCG
This sequence comes from Doryteuthis pealeii, assembly GCA_023376005.1. Taxonomy (NCBI): domain Eukaryota; kingdom Metazoa; phylum Mollusca; class Cephalopoda; order Myopsida; family Loliginidae; genus Doryteuthis; species Doryteuthis pealeii. The sequence continues at coordinate 126,471,113 of CM042138.1, read as the reverse complement.
GTAATGTCTGACTCAGAGTGGTATTACATATGGCCCCATCAATATGTCAAAATAAATATGTCTAAAAGTTATTAGTCTTAGATAAACATACCTGAAGCTTTATAAACGTATTTAAACAAATGATTATCAAATATGAATAGTTTAAACCATATAAGTGCTTGAAAAAACTGATTTAGTCTTTTAATTGCACACCAGTGGCATGTATGAAGATTAACCAACTGGAGACACACACACACACACATATATATATATATATATATATATATATATATATATATATATATATGACCAGATAAGTAACTGGTGGGAATGATTCTATTCAGGAGCTTTTCAACATGCCTATACTAAAAATTGGTAGTTTACGTGGAGAGATCAAGGTATAATAATTTGATTATAATACGCAGAGCAAGTTTCTTTTACCAGGATGGAAATATCAGCAAGTGAAATGTTCCACCCGAGCAGATCAAAAAGTGAAAAGAAAGCAAAATGCTGGACCTTGCCAGAAAGCAGCAGAATGGAACATTAAGTTGGTGATACCCTACATAATAGGAGCATTTGGAACGCTTTTGCAAAAACATGAAAAAGAGACAAGATTAACTGAAAAGCAGTGGAAGTATTCGGTGAAACATTGTCAAATGTTCCCACGCGAAACACTCTCCACATGCGTTTTGCATAAATTGCTAAAGTGATTAATAGTACTTCGTATTACAAGAAGAACGTTGCCGGACAGAAACCGATGCAGAGATACTGAAGAACAAAGTGTATGGATGTTATTAAATGGTTACTTCACTTGGAGATCAAGAGTTCTAAGATGGAATAGTGATTAAATTGTACGGTCTTTTAAAAGACGTAAGTGACGCAATAGTGGCGCAATTGGTCTTGTTGAATATAAGTGTATTCAGTTCATGCCCTGCCCTGAGGTGTGGCGCAAAAATTTGTGGTCTAATCTGTCGTATAAATATAATATAAAAGAAGCTCGATTAATATTATAAGGGAACCTTTTTGCGAATTAATAACCGGTTACCTCCTGTTTAAACAGTCTGATCTAAATTGTAAGTTCAGTTATCCTTAAGCAGAAGAGATGGTAATCTTATTTAAAGTTTCCAAAGTGTTATCATATCATCTCTCCATGTCAGCTTGTTCCTACCTATCTATTGATCCAAACAAAGGAATAATGAAATGATAAAAGCGAATGATGATGATAGACGTCAGCACATTCATCTATTTAAATATGTAAAATACTCCGACGTTATTTCTAAATCATCGTTATAAACATACATTTGAACTACAAACACACACACACACATATACATATATATTATATATTATATATATATATATATATATATACACACATATTTATATATTTATTAATATAGTGGAGGCATGAAGTCAACGGCGATTCTTAAGAGTTTCTCACCAATGTGATTTTCAAACAAATTGATTTGATTTAAATGCTTTAGCAACGACATTGAGCACTATTTACTTATAAATTTAGCAAACTATATCATATATATATATATATATATATATATATATATATATATATATATATATATATATATATATATATATATGCTTTTAGGACTCAACATGAAGAGATATTCTGTCAAGAATATCTATTTGAAAGCAGTTGTCCGTGATATTGATTGAACTCTACGTCCTAACTCGAAACAATACGTAGCGGCGATTGGAAAGGCCCCCTCCGATCAATTGGATGGCTATGTGAAGCCGTTTCACCTATATGATTGTCTCAACCCTATTTTCCTTATGGCAATCCCCAACCATTTTTATCATATATGTGCTATAAAGCGGTAGTTGAGGGTCTTCATGTCCTGGAAATGACGTTAAACTCAATCTGATGGTAAGTTTCCAGGTCTGGATGTCCGGGAATGTGGAGCACCACTTCATCACCATTGCTTCCATATTCACTCTGACTCGGAGTGGTAGTACCTGTTAGGATACCATCTATGGGTTAAATCGAAGATGTGTTTTTAAAAGAATTGAGTTTAAAAAACTTTTCTTCTAAACTAACGCTACGAATCTTTGAAAATATCCGGCATTGAATAACTCAGCGAGGTTGATATGCCGTAAAACTAAACGAACAAACAAAACATAATGCATAACTATTTTAACTCACTAACTTTTATAGCTTTGCTTTATTTTTCTGCCTTAAAATATTGATTCAGAGAAGTTTTGCTGAAAGTGTTCATAATAATCTTACATGAATTATAAAATAACTTAAAAAATCAAACCTAAATTAATCCCCCCGTGTCTTCGACAAGTAGATATCAGTTTTTACAAATCTTCGTTGTGTTTTTCTATCTGTTTTTTTTTGTGTTTTTTTTAAATTTTTTTTTTTTATGAATATTTTCTGACTCAACAGCTAAATATTTATCGGAATTTTTTTTTTTGTTCATTATATGAGATAACTTTAAGAATGCGACAACGGGCACAAAATATTTGAGACAAATCTAAGGTCTGTTTGCGTTTATGAGTTGGTCTGGGATGTCTGACCCAGACATTAAGAGGTTAACAAAAGATTCCAATGGTAACTTAGAAAGGCACTTATCCTTTGTAATAGACATTTATTTTGAATAAAACAACAGATAAAGATAATGAGAATACTGTTGTATAATAAGCATTTAATTGCTTTCGCATTTAAGAAATTATTATTATTAACATGGGCGAAAAAGAGAGCACCTACATTATTAATAAATTGCAAATATTACTGGGGTATGTAATTATATCTAAGTACATTTGTATGCAATTGATATTGCGGAGATTTCACTACAATTTACCATATATACTTTGATAAATCAATACTTGATTCTTTTGTTTAATCGCATGTAAACATTCGTCAGTTATTCAATGCTAAATCCACCCTTGTAGTGGAACAGTAGTGGTAATATTTAACCCATATCTGGGTAATAAAAGAGTTTCCCCACGGGTATTAGTCCGTAAACGAACATCATAGCACAATTAGAGTTCGAACTCGCTACGATGACGCAGTCCAGCATGTTTGACTCTACAGCATTTTAAATTAAGAATAGATAAATATATATATGTATATATATATATATTAATTGGATAATACGAACAACACTTCGAAATAATGTCCTCATTTTAATTTCACATAAACTATATTATATGTAAAAGGATCAGTAACAGCATTAGTTAAAGTTAGTTTATATCTACAAAAATGGGGTGATTTTTGTTTCATATAAACGCCACTACTTGCCGTTCATTTCAACTAGCAAGACATGAAACAATGTATGTTCATAAAAACCTGCTATAGCAAACTTTTACGACAGGGATCTAGGCCTATTCATCGAACTATACACTTACACCCTAACGAAGGGCCTAGAGAATAGGTTAGGTGGGAGCTGCACAAGAATGCTGTGAGAGATTTTAAACAACTCTTGAAAACAACATCACACAAGAAAGCTGTTGTACGGCCACTTGACCCTTATTACACAAAACACGCGAAATGAACAAAATATATTGGACACTGCTAGAGAACCAAGGACGAACAGATAAGTGGCGTTTTCGTGTGGAAACCAACAAATGGGCACGTCAGTGTGGGTCGTCGAGGAAAAACCTACATTGACCAGCCCTGTGCGGATATCGAATGCTTCGCGGAGGATCATCCGAGGGCAATGAGGGATAGAGACGGTTGATGAAAGATTGATATGAAATGCTAATAGTGTGACATGATGATGATTATACAAACATCTTATCCTTAGAACATAGACGAAGTCTTTCTTGTAACTTCTACTCAGTTACACATACGATGGTGAATCCGTATCACGTTTGTTCTTTGTTTTTTTTTGTTTTGCTTTTTTTTTTCATAATAGTTCAATGTGTCCTGTATCTGACTATTTTTTTCTAAAATTCTGCGAGTGTTTTGGCATTTGCGCAGAATTCTGTGTACTCGAGCGATTGCATTCAGGTATTTTAACAACAATATTTTATATTTTCAACTATATTTCTAGCCAGCAGAGTGGAGGGCGTCTATGTGTGCGTTGAGGTCAAAGGGTTAAAAAGTTATTTATAATTAAGTGCTCTGTATACAGACGGTTTTTCATAGATTTGACAATTGTCCCTTTAGTATTGAATTAACAACATTCAGTCATTGATTGGAAAGTTTTTCATAATAAAATCTAAAATAAAAAGGAGTCAAAAACGGTAAATATTGATTTGATTCTCTATTGAAACCGAAAGTGATAAGGCATATACCGAAAGGATAAACTCCGCTTGACTGCCACGCAAAAAAAAAAAAAAAAAGTGGGTGATAGTAGAGCAGGTTTTCAGCTAAATATTCACTACCATTGGTTCTGCATTTCCGCTTGCGATAAACAATTGACTGTGATGATATGCATCCATATAGAAAAAATAACCTATTGATGTTCATCGAAGCTTACTAACCGTTTACAGAGACCAAACAGTGGATGGGAACGCAGTCAGGCAGTGAGCATTTGGCTTCAGTTAGTCGGGGTTTTTGTTTCATGACATATCAACAATTTATGAGTTATTTAATGTCAAATTCACCCTTGTAGAAGAACAGTAGTGTTATTATCTAAACCCAATAAATGTGAGATGAGGGCGTTCATATTTTTCCGAAGATTATTAGTAATTAGGAGGCGCGTGGTTACCCTCGTAGAAAATGGACGGCGAGACGAGTTCAAATCCGAGGCGAGACTTGACATCTCCCCTAGTTTTAATACCCTTATGAAAGGTATAAATCCAACTACTACACCTCCATCTATGGGTAAATAGTAGCGCTCTTTAATCTTGGTTTGGTAACCAGTCTAGGAAAAGAAATACACTGAAATCAAGTCTGTTAAACTTCGATTAAGAAATTGAACTTGTATGGCATCCTGGTCGGTCGGAAGGGTTGGTAAATATTTAATACACAAGTGAACGTAATTGTGCAACTGGTGTTCGAACTCGCTTACTACGATAGAACCATTGCATATCGGGCCGGTGAAAGATGGACTGCCTGTAGGATATTTACTCAATTAGTAGTGGTGACTGTGATGGGAATGACAGCACATTTAACAAACTATTGTTCTATATAAAACGTGCTGTAAGCCATTACTTGAACTTATAGACTCGGCGCGGTTATGTGGTTTAAAAAACAGCCAATCAACAGACCAAATACGTGGTAGTTAACTATTTAATCTGATATTTACAACTGTTCATGTGCACGTTATTCGACATTGACGAACGGACCTGCAACACTAAGGGACACCCAAATGATCTTACCCAGCAATAAGGAACACAAAGGAGCAACGGAAGGTTCTTCACTAAGGATCGCACTCTGTTTAACACAAGGGATCTCCACTGGAGAGTGCTGCTTGAAGCCTAAGGATGGCCACAAGTTGATATGTATCCTTGGTTTTTGCGGAACATTTTTTATGAACTTGGTTGACACGCTCTTATTGATCCTGAATGAAAACAAAATAGTCAATGGCGGTGATTATATTGAAGAAAAACTAGTGTTTTGAGGTTGAATGTTTGCTTTAATCATCAGTGTTAATGTGCTTCCTGGTCTGTTGTAGTTTCCGTGGAAATAAATAGGGGACATTTCATCTGAAACGTTTCTTGTAGCATCACATAAAAAAGAGGTGTCTATTGATTTGACGCTTTATTAAACCGTAAAATATTTGAAGTGTAAAATTGGTTTCAATATCTTAAAGGATATTTTGCTGAATTTTAATAGAATTGCTGATGTGTAACGATAGCGTAACAAGAAATCAATTCAATCATTGAATATTTTGAGTCGCGGCCGTTAACAAATTCATTCAAGCAAGAGGCTTTTTAAGTTCCGAACGAAAACACGTTAAAAAATAGCATTACTATTCATAACGTTACTTTTTTTGAAAGCACATCAGACTAACATGATGAAGTAAAACTGACAATTACCGATTTTCTGATATCAAAACTGCAATATTTCCTTTTTTTATCTTATTTTCAATAAAATGTTGTATTAAAGTCTGATCGTTAGAGGAAAATGTATTCAGAGTTTCATAAACTTTGTAAATTGAATCATTTTAGAATTCTAGATTTTGGCGGGTAAAATATTTATCATTAACCACTGTCAAATATTTCGACTTTAATTCAAATTAGTATTTATAGCAGAAACCCAGACATTCAATCTATGTGTTACTAGCTGCAGTACCCTGTAGTACCAGGGAAATGTGGGGTATTCGCACTTCCAGAGCACGCTTGAAAATGCTAGCGAACTTGGGTGAGTTGTCAGAAGTAAGCTGCACTTGGTGTATTCATGATAGATAATTTTTTAAACTATCAACAAGTGTTATTTCACAAAAAATGTTTGTAATTCTGATCTAGGACTCCCTTAAATGCTTATATATATATATATATATATATATATATATATATATATAACCTTAAATGCCCGTATATATGTGATTTCACTAAAAAATAATTTAATACTTTAAATATAATTTATTTAAATATCGCCTGTCAAATAACAACAAAGTAACCCACACAATTCTTATATTTTCACGACAATTTTTTTTATTTTATTCTAATTTAAATTGTTAGATACTTATTCTGAAAATTAATTAGACAAAATATCAGAAAATCCCTTGTTTGCATGTGTGGTACTTTGGTTTCTGTTGTCTTATTCTATTTTATATTTGAAATAATTGTAAACCGAATACATTGTGTGTAAGCGAAATTTCATACATACCTTTTCAACATATATGTCGGGTTCTATTCCATTTTTCTCACTTGCACACGAGTTTTATAGTTTAGATATCAGGATATTGCTCTGGATTATTTTTACATAGCCCACTATATTTTATAGATTTAGACTATACTTGGAGGTAAATCTCAATTATATATAATATATATATATATATATATATATATATATATATATATATATATGTGTGTGTGTGTGTGTGTGTGTGTGTGTGGATAAATAGATAGATGGATAGAGAGGAGAGAGAGAGATAAATAGATACTTTTATTCAAACTGGTCCCGTCAAATTGTTTCGTCGCTCGGCCTTTCCTTGGACAATAAGACTGGCAAAGAGAGGTGATATGAGAATCGACAGAAAGGTTCATAGGCTGACCAAGATGCTTCATGGAATGTGACCAAACGAGTTTTTTTAATAATCCCCATTTCGGTCTACACACTGCTTCCATCTCTTTATAGGTTCTTTGTTTCCACTGGTCTTAATATTTAAAATAGATTTATGAACCTTTCAACCCATTCCTGTATTGCCTAAGAAACTACCTGTTTTCCTTGTGTCTTAAATTAGAAGGGTTGTGTACGTAAGTATAGTCGTCCGTCACTCTAGCAACAAACGGATTATCTCACCAACTATTTGCTATATAACCTTGGCTATACTGGCTTGTTTTGGAAAGGATAAAAATTAAGGTACGAAATATCAAGATCTACTGTAAAAGATAAAATCCAAAAATGGCTCTCTACGGAAAGCTTAAGTAACTCTCATTGTTCTTAAAAAGAAGTCGTGAAGGTGAGTTACTCGGTATGGAATCGCGCCAATCTCTTAGATGATACAAAACATTCAATCACCAGGAAAATAGAAAGTATAAAATACGTTAGTGAAATAACCGGTCGTCTTATCAACTAACATTAGGAGGTAATTGAAAGTGATCCATAAGTGGAATATTACGCGCGATAATTTCATTGATAAGTACTCTGATTTGAAAAAGATGAAACTAGTTGTTTAGATTTAACGATTTTGGTTTCTCATTATAGCAGGAGTTTTATAATAATAGAAAATGGCCGAGTTCAATACGGTGTCGTTGCTGTTTTCTCGTAATATTCATTTATTGTGTATTTGCTGTTGCAGCTGAATGTTCATTACATTAATATAATACAACACGAACACGTGTGTGTACGAATGTTACGCCCTGTCAAATCTGATAATGAACCATTCCGTTTTCATTGTGATCAAAAAATGGGAATACAAAGAACACGCTACTCTCCACAGAGATAACCAAAGCAAATACCTTAAGAAAGAAAGAAACAATGGCAGTTTACTATAGGAGTATATTAGAAAGGACATTTTATTATAATAATGGATTGGAGAGACCAGTTTACAATAGGACTGGATTGGAAAGGTCATTTTACAATAAGAATGGATTGAAAGGGACATATTTCCTTTAAGAATGCACTGGAAAGGTCGATTTTCTATAAGAATGCATTGGAAAAGTTCACTTTACTACAAAAATACATGTTCCGTAGTCGAATCTCTTTATTCTCCTGCTAGAGTTTCTTCTGAGATCGGGCTGAGTATCTAGTTTCTGCATCTCTTAACATTTTGGCGGATTGTCTTTCTTACTCTCGGGGTTCCATCTTGTTCTTTTTGTTATCATTAAACAACACAGAGACATTTTCGTACATGTACACATCTTTATTTCCCAGATTACATTTTCATTTTCCGATACATTAAATCACGCGTTGAGGGGGGAGCAGAAATTGTCTTAAGTGTTCCTCATTCAAGCTCCTTGTCTTAACCAACTAAATTCTAAATCTACTTTTTAAGCTTTGTCTGAATACGTGATTCTCTAAGCCAGTGGAAAGCCTCGTAGAAAAAAATTGTAGCTGTTGCCATTCAGACTATATGACTAACAGGTAATTCTCCACTGTTTGCCATTAGTTCATATTACTCTACACTTCGAGAGAGTATTTGGACTTTTTGTTAGCGCTAGATCAGGTTGATAGTTTTAGAGTTTTTAGCACCACACATACCGTCAACTGCCAGATGCTTTTCCGCACAGATCAGATAAACCAAGCTGTGCTACTCATTCACCAACTCAAAATAATAGTACTATACCTATTCATTATCTAACATACATTGGAAAGGCCATTTTCTTATAATGATGTGCCGGAAAGGTCATTTTACTTTAATAATCATTTTACGCAATAGTATATGTAACTCTTTTTCTACTCTTCTACCATTGTGATGCTACCGTAAGCCACTGGTAGCGACTGTCGCAATGTCATTTGCTTACACTGAAAAATCACTACGTGAACACCCCTGCCATCCTTTGCTTTGTCTGTGAACCAACCTGGAAACTGGTACTTGATCATTTTGCTATAGGAGACCATACAGATGAAAAATGCCAAGGAAATTTGGTACAGCCGTGGGGAAAATTTAATAAGCAATGAGTTAAGGGCTATTTTATCAAAAGAATACAATGTCAATTAAGGGGTACTCCTCACATATATGGACTCCGAAACTGGAGCCTCATCCCCAGATGCAAATTAGTGTCATATCCATGGCACTCATTTTAGGGGATATTAAACGCCATACAACTTGAACTTCGATAAGGCGCATGGAAAATAGGTTAGATGGGAGCTGTACAAGAATGCTGAATGCGATCTTGAACAATTCGTGGAAACAACAACCCACAAGGAAGATCATCCGAGTGAGAATGAAAAGACATGCTGGACAAGTAAGGACGAACATATAAGCGACGTCATCCTATGGGAAATAGCACATGGACATGCCAGTGCAATCCGTCCAGCAGAGACCTACATTGACCAGTTCAGTGCTGATACTGGATACTGCACAGATGATCTCATGGGGACAATACCAGATAGTAACTGTTGGCTAGAGATTGTCATGGATGCCGGTGCTGCTGGCGCGGCATGATGGTGAGGGGGATAGAGTCAGCGTATTCTATGCCTCAACAACAAGGTGAAATGACATATCTGATCGATGACGAATGTCCTCGTACTGGTGTTGTTTTTTTGTTGTTGTTTTTTTTATATGTCAAAATGTAAATGATTTGATATATTTTAACCGTATATCCATCCATATTGGGATTTTTATGTCCAAAGGTTAGTTGGTTGTTTAATTGTTTTGTTTAACGGCAGATCAACCCTTTTCAGAACATTTAATACTGAATCAAGTCATGTTTGATAAGCGAACGACTCATGTTGTTTACAGTACCTGGTGTTACTTAAGTGTTCACTAAATGAAGTATTGAACATATTTCGGTGATCTACCTGGTATCGGTGTTGCTAGCGTAATTTGTCGTAATTTGACGTTAGGGAATCGTGTTGCTTTTATATTCATATTTACATATTTTAAAACGTTTGTTTATGTAGTTCTATTGAATAAGAAGCAAAAAAAAAATGGGAGACAGTATAGAGAAATAGTCTATCCTAAAATATCTGTAATTCTATTTTTACATAAATTATTTTCGAATAAATAAAAAAAAAACATTATCGTCATATTGATGATAAAGTATGGAATCCGTCTGACCAAGTTTTGAAGAAGTCTTTTAAATTTGAATCGCTATAACCAATTCTGTTGAATGCATGAAGAATTACAAAAATTGCTAGTTTAATACCCATTGATTATAGCTACGAATATTGTATTTCTCAATACTGACCATGCCGAATATACTGCATGAGTAATTTCTTGATTTAAAAAAAAAATCATCTATGTCTTTCTTTTTTTTCTATTCTTATTAGTAATACGCATCTGGAGACGTATAAAACAAAAATAAAAAAATATTTTGTGCTAACATTGTTGATAATATGAATATCCCTTCATGCATTATCAACAGACAGCAATAAATTCAGTCAACGTTTGGGAAAGAAAAAATACAAAGAAGCAAGCTTTGAACTGCGTCATAAATATTTCCAATCGATTTACGTCATTTTTTATTATAAGTCTCCCCAGCGGTAATTCCATCACTCACTCACACACAGAGACCCCTCTATATATATATATATATATATATATATATATATATATATATATATTGATCTCCATAAAACTGCATTCAGTTCAGTATCTTCAGCTCGATTATAGATAACAGCCGAGACAGTTCCATAAATAAAGAAATGAAAAGAATGATGGTAATAGCTTTCGTTTGAAAAAAAAAACTCCAATTGTGTCCGAATTAGGGAATACTTTAATAGCTTATTCTGTCGTTGTTCATAGTCGTCGTCTTGTTCTTTTTGCAATTTATAAAAAAATCACTCGGCCTTTTCGTCTGACTTTCGAAGTTGTTATGCACACAGCCCATTGGGCTGATAAGATTTGGCTATATAACAAAAGATCTAGGGTTAACACTGACTGTGCGGGAACAAAGTAGGCATTTACCCAACCCGTTTGACATGAGTAGGATGTGACACAAGGTCGCAAGTATGGGGCTTCCGGCAAGGATCAAACTCGCTATTCTGTAGTAGTAATATACGAGGGTGAGTAAAAAAAAGTAATGCCATTTTGTTTAGGACGGGTATAATTAGCAACACGGGGACAGGTTTCACACACCAAAAGGAAGCTAGTCCTCTGTGGATTACATCCCTTCTTCTGCACAGTCACCGTTTCTGTAAATAGCAATGTTCCACCTTCGAATGAGAGCCTGTATCCCTGTCCCGTAAAATAATGGTAACTGTTCTTTGAGCCACTTCTTCACTACAGATTTCACTTTTTCGCCACTGAAATAATGTTTGCCTCTCAAATGCTCTTTCATGGGACCGAAGAGATGATAGTCTGAAGACGATAAATTTGGTGAGAATGGAGAATAAGTTGTCCACCCGAATGAGGCGATTTTCTCCATTGTACTGATGCTTGTCTGTGGTCGAGCATTGTTATGCAGAAGGAGACATTGTTGATTGGCAAGTTGAGTCTTACTCGTCGGATTCTTGCTCTGAGGTTCGTTAAGGTCTCAATGTATGCCATAGTCTTATAAAAAAACTTCACATGAAATAAAGAAAATAGCATTACTTGTTGACTCGCCCCCGTATTTGTGAGACTTGCTTGCCATTACCCCACTGTGGGATGCCCAACTGTGCGGAAAGCGAGTAAACTTAGTTCCGTGCAATTGATACACTGGGACAGAGTTGACCCATTTTGATATTGGGGTAATTTTAGGAAATCTCCACAAATTTTATCTTTTTCTGACCAATAAAAGAGATTCCCACAACTGATCTGCATATTATTATCGAGTTACATCACTAGTTAATGGGGGTTAAAGTAAGGGAAATAAAACTCCAATTTGAATAACAAACCAAGATGATGAAATATAATCTCTTCGATTTAGATTCCAGTAATTCTGATTCTGACGGTGATTTTGAAGGGTTTGACCCTGAAAACCTTTCCAATATGATGTTTAGTATAGTGTCTATTTGTTCAATGATATGAAAATGTTTGATTATATGTGAACCAAGCTATATATGTATGCATTAAATAGTCAATTGTGGCCAAAAACTTGTTTGAGTTATCTGTGTACGCTATCATTAAATTTGATTTTCTACTATGAATCATCTCTAAGTACAAAATAATTTAGTGTTGAATCATTTATCCCTAAGTATAACTGATATTTGGCATCGATCTTACGGTCAGATTTTATATTCAGAAATTAAATTATCAGTTTTTTTTTTTGTTTTTTTTTCTTTTTTGATCAAATTCGTTTGAGTACTACGTGACTGATTGAACAACATATATATATATATATATAATATATATATATATTATTTATATATTATTTATATTTTTGCTTGAATGCAATTACAATGCGTATATCGTATAAAATTCGATAATTATAGAAAATAACCATGACAAGCGAATTTCGCAAATGATCATGCGATGCTAGAACATCGTACAGTCTGTTTTACGCATTGTAATTGCCTTCAAGCAAAAATATAAATAATATATACTTCATTCAACAATGCTTCTAAAAAACAAACATCCAAAAATCTTATTTCCTTCACCGGGGCATGGGTCTGGTTTTATTGTTATTTACTCGACGTCCGCGTACCTCATATGGTAGAGGCGTGCTAGTATCATTGACAGGTTAATTTCGCAGGTATTGTACGATGCGGACTGTTGGCCGAGCGGTAAAGTCACAGACTTTGCCTGCTGGACTACCGGTTTCGATTTTTGTCGGAGGGAAATCGTTAGTATACATCGCTGATGAGATTAATAAAGGTGAAACAGACTGTACGATGTTCTAGCATCGCATGATCATTTGCAAAATTTATTTGTCATGGTTATTTTCTATAATTATCGATATACGCATTGTAATTGACTTCAAGCAAAAATATAAATAATATATAAATATATATATGTATATAAATAATAATATATACTTCATTCAACAATGATTCTAAAAAACAAACATCCAAAAATCTTTATATATATATATATATATATATATATATATATATATATATATGTGTGTGTGTGTTTGGGGTTTACTTTCAGGAAATCTTAGCATTTCATGTATATATATATATTTACCAACTCATACGCACAAGCAGGATGCGACACAATGTCAACTACATTTTAGTGTGCACAATTTTAATCAGCGCAGATCAAACGTTTTACGACTTTAAATTAAAAAAAACCAAACCTTTCTTGTTTCGTGATTTTCATACCTACATAAACTCAGTGAATATATTCATTTCCTAATTTCAGCTAGTGTCCTGTTTTCTGTTATAGCGGATAAGCTATGTTTTTGACGGTTGAAGGTTGTACTGTTACTGCAGCCCCTGACCAGGATTCTAAATGCAGCCTAGAAATAACTGTCACTTAGAAATCTCTTAATTCTACGCCTTTTTTTCACTATGCTATGTTTCCAATTGTGGGTACGTTGCAGTATCTTTAGTGCACGTAGATGTAAAGAAAATAGATGTTTTGAATAAAGACTTACATATTCAGGCAATACTGTCATGTGGCATGCGACAAGATTATTTTTCGAAAATCCCCGGTCCAGTGTGTCAGGGAGCGTGCATGTTCGTGCTATATGTTTGTTGAGTCAAGAAGGGAGATAGGTAAAGTACAACTGAAGCAAGATCAAAGGTGCGTAATTTCGAAGCACGTTGACACAAGGGTTGTTGACGTGTACATGTGAAGCATGTGGTAAAAAAATGATTTTAGACTATGACAGATTCGTGATACACTAAGTAACTTCGAATGACATAAGAACGTGAACGAAAAGATTGTCTTCCTTCCGAGCGTCGTTGAATTAAGCCATATATTCTTTGTGCTTTTCACACAAAGATGAACGTCGGACGATAATCTGCATAAAATAAAACGGAAAAATAGTATTTTCCTTATTCAGCATCGAGATATTTTCTTTAACCATACTGAGACATGACTACACAACCTGAGTTTTCCTTTAACTAGAATGACTGTCAAATCTAGTTTAAAGGATCTTGTCTGCCCAACTTTCTACCCATAGCTGGGGTGAGAATAGTTAGATTCATACCTTTTGTTACATAATTGTTAGTCACCTAACACTTATTTACAGTAGTGTAGAAACCAAAATGGCTGTTATAAGTTGCAGCCGGCGGCCTTGAAGGATTGAGTGACAAGGCTTGACCTCATCCTGATCCTTCTGGTGGATACCGTGAAAATCGGTGGAGTAGACCCTCTTCCGGTTTAGATTAGAAAGAGTTTTTAGTCAGTATCGGCCAAACCACGAAAGTGATAAGTCGTATTAAGCACACTGTCGTACTCAATCTGCGCAGGTAGTCTGGTGGGGATTTCGGAATTAAATATTATCTAAAACAAATCGAAGTCTAAAAACTACCAATGACACGGGGCTTCTGATAAAGAGAAATCCCCAATGGAAGACCAGACACGTAGTCCCCAAGACGAAGTCCAGACGCTAGAAGAAGAACGTAAGATACCAAAGATGACCAGTAGAATAATAGAAGCGAAAAGAGTATACATTTTGCTGAGGGTATTAGCACTAGGTGAAATGCAAACAGCCTCACCCTGGATTTGAACTCGGGTCGCCAAATCCATTACTTACGACGACAACCATTAAATCACGCCCCTTCGTAAAACATTCACTGGAAATATTAAATCTGTATTAATCATTTCAAAATAAGATTATTCGGCTTTAGATGAACCGTAATGGGGTTTATATGCTGTGAAATAACCAAAACAACAATTGACCATCATTTGTTTGTGTTTTTAGACCATAAAAATGACCCACCAAGTATTGACATGCCGGAATATCAAACCAACCATTTGCAAATGACAAGTTTAATTCTACATCCATGAAACGAAATGAATTTCCCCGAGTCTCCTCTTCCCAACAATTGGCTGACAAATTACGTGAGACTAGGAGTGTAAAGAAAGAATAGATCTCATGACAGGCTTCTTTGATAAATGCCGAAGTTGTCAGTAGTCTTTCTGTCTCTGCATTAAACTCGTTCACCCAGAATATCTTTTGCAAAAATTCATGGTAGGTGGAACCGTCTAGACTGTTTTTAGGGTTAAAAGCAATTTAGAATAGCGTAAATCAAAGTTTCGAAAAATAATATTACAACCTTTTTTTAAACTTCCAATAATATATATATATATATATATATATTATATATATATATATGACTTCTGTTATTTTCCTTTGATATTTTCTGTCTGGAACATACGCTGATGTACATTATACAAATTTGGCAATTTCCGATTAAATAAGCATAGATCAATTTTTTTTTGTTTGCTGACAAAAATTAATAAAAAAAAAGACTCGGAAAAGATACGTTTTATTCATTAATTTATTTTATGTTTTTCTGCTCAGAAGTATTTCCAAAGATCAGAAAACTGATTATATTCTTTTTCAAATTATATATTTTAATATGTTCATTATAGAGAGAACTAATTACGCTTTGGTAATTTTTCCTTATTGGAAAGACAAAAAATAAATATACACTAAAACAATTATTTCAACAAATTATTAATTAGAAAATAAAATAAAAACAGGAATGAAGAAATGTCTAAGAAATTACTGTTTTTAGATGTAAGAAATGGTATTTTTAACGCTGATAATCATGACAAAAAAACGAAGCCAAGTTGTGTTCTTAAATTCAAACGTCTTTTGTGATACTATTATGCTGACTAACTACTGTTTTCTTTCACCTCAATATTTTTTTCGTTTAATTGACTGGACTTATTAGAGACCTCAACCTAGGACAACAAGTAATGGTGGGTTTTGAATTAAACGGAACAAAAAATCACCTGAAATTCGATGTCTGGTTCTTTTTAACATGAAAATAGAAATAAACGCATCGTCTACAGCGAGGAAACTACATCGGTTGGAAGAAATCTAAATTTCACCTTTTTCCCTATCCTTTTTGTTTTTACTTGTCAGATCAGTCTCGAAGCCATTATTATTATTATTATTATTATTATTATTATTATTTCACACTGTGCCTGTTTCTCGCACCAGCTGATTGTCTTTAACTGGAGACTGAGGAACAACAAGTTTCAAGTCTTCAGGGCTGAGTATTCTTGCCCATCTTAACCATGCTGGTTGGCCGTCCTGTCGGTGGGGCGTTAAAATGCACCGACTGCACCTCTGCAGAGGGTAAGATTCCCCAAATGGGGCCACCTGTTGGCCGTGTGTAGCGACCCGTGATGCTTCAGGACGGAATCTTAGTGGATGAGCAGTCCATGACCTGCAACACTCCACTTAGAACCTTACTTAGGCTAGACGGGTGGTCGGAGAGGCCCCCTCCGTTCAATCGGCTGGTCATGTCAAGCCCTAGAACCTATAGGATTGCCCCAGCCCTATTGCTCTTATAGCAAGCCCCAAGACTTTTTATCATATGGGTGCTAGAAGGCGGAGGCTCAGTGTCTATATGTCCTGGGAATGACGTTAAACTCTGATGGTGAGGTTCCAGTTTTGGAGGCTTGGGGAATGTGGAGGACTCCTTCATCACCATTGCTCCCTGGTCCACTCTGACCCGTAGTGGTAGTACCTGTTAGGGTCCCATCTATGGGTTAAATCGAAAAATGTATTTATGAAAAAAATTGTATCATCAATTAAGAATTGATTTCAAAACTTTATCGGCATTAAATGACCCACTGAGGTTAATATGCCGTAAAACAAAACAAAACCATGCTGGTTGGTTTCGAATCTTTATCGGATTTCCAATTTCTCCAGCCTTTTTTAAAATTTTGGGTACTGTTACAAATGTACCAACTACAGCTGGTACCACTAACTCATATTTCACTATCTTTCAATCCTCTAACAAAATCCAAGTATCTTATCTATCTTTTCATTTTCTTTCACCTTCACCCAATGATCTGCTGTGACTGCAAAATCAATCAGTTGACAAGTTACCTTTTTTCTTGTTAATTAATATTGGTCTGGTCTTATGGCTGGGATAAGGTGATTCATCTTTATCGCAAATCCTGTAGAATTTCTTTTTCAATAACGGATTCTGTTTTTTGCATATACATTTTATTTCTGTTCAATAAGTTTTGTTTAATCAGTCCCGATGGCTTCATATTGCTTACTGTACCCACCTGTCTTCCATACAATCTTTCGCTGGCTGATACCAAGATCTATTTACAAGTCATCGTGGTACGAGCATCCTGGACCAGGATGATTACGTTTCAAATAGCTAATACTCTTGACAAAGGTATACGTCCTAAAAACTCGTGTCACACAGAACACTTAATAACTAAACTTGTATCACATATTGCCCGTGCTAAGGTGTTGGTAAATATATGCTATTTACCCATAACTGGTGGGGGTGGAAATGTAAAGACAGATGGGTGCATGCTTTTTTTTTCTCAAGAGTATTCCCGTGAAGTGAAACGAATCAAACTCGAACAGGATTTGAACTCAGGTTGCTGATTCCATTCCCTCTGACGATAACCGTTATGCCATCACGAATAAAGCTAACTTTCTGATAATAAAATAATTCCATATAAGAATTTCCATTTAATACTTATATGGGTAACAATTTAGATAACTACGTGTACTCCAAGCAATATATCAAAATAACTTGATTCGGCATTAAATGGCCCGAAAAAGGTTGATATGCCGTAAAACCAAGCAAGAATTTTGCTATATAGTATTAACTCTGATTTACTGTTCAAGATCAGAGCTACCTTGGTAGAAGAATAATTATCATCAAACATTTGTACTTTTATTTCGAATAGACAAACAATAAACAGAGCCAGAGTTCCGCCGACATAAAATAAAACCGACTTTGAAAAGAATATTTATGGCAGGAATGTCAGTTACCATTTTAGTTTTATATCCTATATGACTGAAAAATCATAAATAATTGTAACCTCTGACATCTGATTTTTAATCGGCTCGTTCGAATGTAACCTAGCAACAACGACCGACTTGTCGCGGGTTTTACATTTACCTCAGCAAGAGTGGACGATATATATATCGCAGATAATGTGGGGGCTATATTTCCAAGCAAACAGATCTCTATATCATTGGTATAGCGTTTATATTTGAGTTAAATTAGTGTAGACAAGGCGTCAAAACCTGGGTACTAACAGTTTCTTGTCTACGCGATCTACAGACCAATCTGAAGATCGCATCATCGAGAAACTGTTAGTAATCAGGTGTAGTCTCCATGTCCACGCTACCTTAACTCAAATTATACACATATGTACAATATATATATATATATATATATATATATATATATATATATATAATTCAAAATCCTTGTTCTAATTTCTCTGCACCTGTTTCTGTAGGGGATACAATTTAATAAACACATATAGACTTGGTTTGAAAACCGCATAGTCGAGAAACTGATATGAAATGAATGGTGCTTGGTAACTGGCAGATTTTAGCCTATGCAATTCTCAAACCAAATTTGCAAATTTGGTTTTAATCTTTATTTAATTCAAATTAATTCAGTTATTCAATTCTGATTTTTATTTAAAAAAGCAACACATCTCAAGATAGTAATGATTAAAGAATCATGTCAATAACTAAATTAGCAATAAAATGTAAGTATTCATGAAATCTCGCATTTTAAATTGAAAACAATTTGCATCTATTCAGGTTTTTACAAAACACGGAAATATTCCCGAATAAGATAATAGTTATTATCCGTTTTTACAATATTGCTTACTTACACTGCCACCCAGATAGAATACTGTTTTTTTTTCGTTTTTTTTAATAATTAGCTTGGAAATTTAGGAAGTAATCATCAATAATACATATATACATACATATAATATCACCTAAATTGGAAAGCATATAAAATTTATTTCATGAAATGTTAAATTTGTTCTAAAATAATGATATAGGAAATTATTCTTTCCAGGTAAATATTATATTTTAAAAATCGGATATTATAAGTTATTACTTATTAACAGATCCTACAGCATGAATACACTGTAACGAAAAATACATACACCACTCAAAAATATGTACACTCTATATAAATGTATGCAAATTAATTTAGATTTTACAGCTTGCTCCTTTATATTTGGTTATCCAATTTCAATAATATTGAGGTTGGTAATAAATAATACCAATAATACCATCTTTATGATTTGGACATCAATATAAGAAAAATATATGAGCAGTTCAACGTAAGCCATTGAAAACCATCACAAGGAAAGATACCTTAGTATTCAACCAAATCTATTCATATATATATATATATATTATCATAAAGGTACATGGTAATAACCTATTCGAGTTTCACCATAAGGATCTTCAGGGTTAAATCCACTGGATTAATCAAGATATTGATTAATAGTAGTCAATTTCACGTGTGTTTCTTTCGCTATAAACGGTTGATTAATCAACCGTTTATCCTTATGGTGAAACTCGAGTAGGTTATTACCGTGTACCTTTGATAAAAAAAATTACTACTAACTTATTGAGCACTTTATATTTGTTATATTGCTGTCTTATTGTGAAACTTAAATCAACTAACCACTGTGACCATTTTCACCGGTATGTCACTTTTTCCACAAATACCATACATACATACATACCACTTTTGCTCGCATTTCGGCTTTGATGTAATCACAAAAGTTCAGTAGTTTAAAGTAAAGACTTAAGCAAACGCTGCATTTTTTTTCAGTAAAATTATTGTTTTCAATTGGTATACTTCAATATTTCATATATATGATTACAAGAAACAAAAATGAAATTATATAGAAATGTCGCACTTTGTTATTGAACATTGTATCAAAGTAAAACGAAAAGTGCGTTGTCTTATTTTTTTACAAAGTCAAAAATTATCATCGGTCTCAGCTAGACAATATGAATTAAAGTTGGATTCATGTTTAAATCAAAGCAATGAGAGACGATGAGACGTCGAAGTGATTTCATTGAAATGAGTGATCAACTTACATAAAAAAGACAGTTCTTTTGAGGTAAGTATTTCATTGGACGATTCTAATCTCACCATTGAATAATTGTGGATATATTTTATTCATGAACTTTATTATAACAAACTTCTATTTCTGTTATGTCATCAAAAAGAAGTTCAGTGCATATAGATAGGTTATTGGAAGAGATGAAAAAGTATATATATATATATATATATATATATGTTTATTATATATTTTTTCTCGCATGCGGATTATTTGACTGAAGCTTTGAAGTAGGGAAACTATTATTTATTTGAATTATTTATTTGTTAATGTAACAACTATTCTGGGACAGCGATATATATATATATATATATATATATATATATATATATATATATATATATATATATGTGTGTGTGTGTGTGTGTGTGTGTGTGTGTGTGTGTGTAAAGAAAAAATAGATCGGAACTATACAAAGATACTGCACGATGTCTTGATCAAATTCTTGAAGCATTTACTCTCAAAAGAGCCGCTATAAGGATCATTACCTTCTATCATACAAATTATCCAAGACGATCAAGACATGCTGGACAATGCTAAAGAAGTACGGACGAACCCATAAGCGATGTTCTCTGATGGGCACCTACCCATGGACACACTAGTGTTGATCGACTAGCAAAAACTTTAATACAAAAGCTTTGTCCAAAAAATGGATGCCTTGCTGAGGACTTGCCAAGATCAATGACCGATACGGATGGTTGATGACAGAGAGAGTCATGGAAATGTGTGCTGTTGACTTGACGAAAGAATTCATTGGCTGAAATGTTCATCTGAAGACTTAGTATGTACTTTTGATGAATTTTTTACTAATGGGATACAATCACTATAATAGCGATGGAAGAATTGTGTGAACCGCTGGAAAGACTGTTAGAAAATGAACATTATTTGGTCAGATACCATCTGAGTATCTAGGTCAGCCTAAGATGCTTTCAGCCGACACTCATATTTAATGTTAAAATATAAATAGATAATAAATCTTAGTCAACGCTTACATGTTTATAAATAAGTAAAATAGAAAAGATATGTTTTTTTCACTATTATACAATTTTACCATTAGCTAGATATATCATGTAGTGCATTAATATAATATATATATATTTGATTGTTTTTTTCCAACATATGCACTGTAGTGTGGTCTAGACTCATCCAAAAATCAATGACAGTGTCTTCTAGCGTTTCTAAGTAAGAGAGTGTATCAGAGACCAATCATTTCTGATAGGATCGGCTTAGCGAGGGGAGTGCGACTTTGAAAGAGACGAAACTCCCTAATGATCCAAGAAATTACTTCACTTCCGTGCCCGAAATTTAGTGTATTCACACACACACATATATATATATATATATATATATTATATATATATATATATAAGATTCTGTAGATCAGTTTTGCTGTGTATATGTATGTTTGTACAACGCTCGAGCACACGTCCTTTTATAAAACAAACTTGTTAGATATCAGTTAAGATCAAAGTTCAATAAAATCCACACACTTTTTCGGAAAGGAGCCAGAATTTTTCATAAGAAAAACTAAATAAAGACATAAGGACTTAAAAAAAAGAAATATGATTAAAAAATTTTTTAAAATAAAACAATTCCCAAAGTATATAATGAGAATAAAAGGCAAAAGAAAAATACAAACAAGAAGAATGGTAGAAAAAACAGCAGGAATATATAAGGTATATGATATAAAACAAATATAAAGAAAAATATATTCTACTAATCTCTATATAAATATAGATAAGAGATTAATTCTTAATTTTTACATCCCGGGCAAACGCCCGATTAGCTCTGCAAGTGTATGTATATATATATATATATATATATATATATATATATACCTAGCGTGGGATAGTCACCGCTTCAGCTTTCACTGGAATGGTGCGCCAAATTGCAGTAGTATTAGGAGAGTGCTCGATATAAAGAATAGAGCTATAATATAATAAATATATAAAAGGTATTACATATCTATTTATTTGAGGCAATAGAACAGTCTCAACCTTAGGTTCCATACATGCAAAATCGCATGCATTCATCAGGTGACGTGGATACGAATACAAGGAAAATCGAAAAAATCCTGTATTCGTATTAACGTCACCTGATGAATGCAAGCGATTTTGCATGTATGAAACCTAAGGCTGTGACTGTTCTATTGCCATCAAATAAATAGATATGTAATAACTTATATATATATATATATATATATATATATATAACTCGTTAAAATTATATTATACAGAAGACAATCTTTTTTTTTTTCGCCTTTCGATCAACAGGACATAATCAAGATGCTAACTAGTTTCTGAAACTTTAACCTTTCAAACAACGATCTAACAACAGAATAATGGTGACACAGCAGCAAATTCCTTTTATTACTGTTATATTTCTTTTATTATTTTCTCGCGCGGGATCAAAATGTATCTCGTTAAATAGAGGTCTGTGCTTAATCACTGTCGAAGCTTGGGAAATCACTAATGAACCATGTAAAATAAATAATAGTTATATGATCATAACTTTCAATTTCCTCTTAAATGTTATCTATCTTCGAATTATGCTTGCAATTAAAGCCTCAGAACTGTAATTTCAAATTCCATTCTAGTCCACTGAGATATTAACGCGAGACAAAGTTGTACTGCAGTATTGATGACCTTTCCTGATTTGAAGCAACTTGGGAAATAGCGATTGTAGATGATTCCGGCAATGCAAGTGCACTGGCTAAGCAAATCTTGACATACAGGTGATTGAGTAAGATGCTAATGAATTGCTAAGGAAAATATAATTCATCACTTCCTCATTGGCACCGGCCACCACAGCGAGGCTGTAAAAGGCGGGAAGAATCGTTAACAGATAGAAATCATACTAAATTGGCGAATGTAAATTTCATTAGTAATGGGAGGAATAAGATGAACGATTGGAAATAGGTTAATGAAATAAAGTTTTGTTCATAACGTCTTTTTTGTTAATACTACGAGGTTTAAACATATGTGATTTAAACCAGGGGTTCTCAAACTTTTTAGTAATGGACCTTTTTGTTTCCTATTTTACATTGGTGGACCTCCCATAGCCATTCGATGTTTAAAAGTCCCATGAAATTTTTTATAATTAATATTTTTTGCTTGCAAGGACCCAAAAATGTTATATGGTTCCCGGGGATGCATAGGAATTCTGTTAAGAAGCACTGGTTTAAACACAAAAAAAAAAAAAAAAAACAACTAACGCCCTTTTGACGCGTCATAGAATACGTTGACCCCATACCCTGCATAAGAATCCAGACCACCCCAAAAAGGGGTTTACTGGGTATGAAAGAAAACAGGATGTGATGAGAAGACTCCCGTTCTGGAGCTGTGATGTGTACCACTTCATTCAAAGAATAAGCAGATGTCCTATTACCCGCAGTGAGAGTAATTATTTGGGACCAATCCAGGGGGGGGGGGAATAGATTTGTTTTACAATTATTTGTATTCGACTGGACCTTGTGAAAATAAAATCCTTCAGAACCTACTACACTAGATTGTAAAACTGAACGTACAGTGAACGTGATTCTCTAACATGTTAGGATAAAATGTCCCTAGGTGTTTTTCATGCCATTAAAAACAGTCAATCATTTTCTAAACTTAGTGTTCATAGCATATATATATATATATATATATATATATATATATATATATATGAATTATATTTTCCTTAGCACATATTCTCCCAAATATATATATATATATAAAGAAATAACAAAAGACTTAGAGATTTAGCATTATAGTCTATTTCAGGGAGAGTTAGACAATTTGTCTAAGCTCCCTGGAATAAACTATAATACTAAATCTCTAAGTCTTTTGTTATTTCTTTACGTATATATTTGCTCTATGACTAACATTAAGAGCACACATTGAGCTCTCAAACTGCGACAGGATTTTTTAAATAAAACTCTTGTGTCGTAAGGAAGATTTCTTCTGTGGACTTTCTCTGGATTATATATATATATATATATATATATATATATATATATTAACACACACACATATTATATATATGTGTGTGTGTGCGTGTGTATAAGTATAAAACATATAGATTATCTCTATCGTATTATTCTTTTTTTTGTATTGTTCTCAACTAGTTTTCATCCTAGTTCATCAGCAGGAGAAATATTTTTGTGAATAATTTTTTATTCATTTCTAAGAGTGGTGATATCTTATTATAATGGAGATTGTGGGTTTGTCTGTCTGTAATCGAAACTACACAAGTCACAATTCCCTTTGTTATTTACACACATTCTCCATGATTTTATTTTTTATTTAAACCTCAATTATTAATAAAATTGTTTTACAACATTAAGACTTAACAATATCTACATATTAATAACATGCAATTATATTTATATATTCAACGAAATAGCGGTTTACAGTGTGAACGGGAAGGCTAATTTGCATATTGATCTTAAAAAATTTGATTTTAATAAATATATGCTTAGTATTATTGATTTCTAATTGTTTGGTTTTATCTTAATAAATATGAGCAAAAATCTCGGGGATAAATCTTAACAGAAATCTATTAACAAAGAAATAACAGTAATTTTATTCTTTTCTTCCTATTTTAACTAAATAGTTAAATGAGGGAAATTTACCTACTGAAAGACGGGAGTAAGGGAAAATGGTGGAACAGTTAGTTTCAAAGTTGTTCTATTTTCCGATTATACCCCCTCTGTTCCAAATATTTTTATCTGAATTCTTATTCAGTTTCATTAGCCTTTCTAATTTAACATGATATTTTATTATATTAAAACTTAAATACTTGCATATATTTGCTAGTACTATTAATGAAGTGAGAAAAATAAACTAGCAATACAGGATATCCGTTCATTGAATGAAAATTTACGCATCTTTTAGTCCAGTGTTTTTAATCAATTGCCTATTTGTTGTTTTCGTCCGGTTTTTATTTTTTCAATCTCTACAATTTTACAGACCCTTTACTTAGAGATTCACATATCTGAGCTTCAAATTTATCAGATGTTACAAATGCGTTCGGCTCTTAGCCTTTCGCCTTTTATATTCATTTTCCAAATAGCTCTTCCACTTAGGAGTAGTTCAGCACCTTGACAATAAATTGTATTATTCGAAATGGAAATGCGGTTCGAATATTCATTAAAACCATTCCATTATCAAGTGAGCATGAATACAAGATCAAGCTGATGGGCAAAATCGAAAGCCTGGGGTACAGAAGAAAAAAAACAGAAAGAAACGAACACAACACAAATATGGATTGAAGACAAAGACACGTCAACCCCCAGTCAAATAAATTGTTAAAAGGAAATGTTGGAAATTTGGAACCATTTTAAATTTATTAACGTTAATAACAGATTTCAGTAGCAATTAATGTAAAGAGTGTTGCATAGTCAGCGATGACTGCAATGTCGGTGATGGTTGGTCTTCAGATTTTGTAGGGTAAACACGAAAATGCAACCCGTCTCAAATATAAGACTTCTGTTTTATTACCCTGTTCAGTTTTTGAGGTCATGTGGAAATGGATAAGAGACAATGCACAGATAGATTATTCTTTCTTATATGAACCAGCTCCTATCCTATGTTAGAATGGTTCAATCGCTTTCTGTCGACGCTACTGTTTGTCACTTCGTGTCCCCAACCACCAACGGAATATAGGATAAATGCTTATTTTATTGGATTTTATAGAACAAGGAACCCTGACCTTAATCATTTAGTTAGTTAATGCTGGAAATCGAATCAATTGTAAATGTATGATTGTAATTATAATTATTATCAGTTTTTTGTTTTTTGTTGGGGGAGTTCACTTTTCCTAGAATCATTAGTTTGCACACAGTTATATGATATAAAATATTCCTATCTAATACTGTTATCTTATTCAATAGTGTATGGTGTTAAGTATCTGGTCGGCATCCTTAGTTCCAGATGTAATAAGTAAGTAAGCAAGCCAATAAGAATCCGGTGTTAGGGTATTCTTTGTAAGTCCGTCGTCCAAGATAATCCAAGTATCAATGACATAAGCTCAGAATGGGGTCTATCAATACAGCAGAAGCAGCAGTACCAGTGATTGGACAATAGAAATCCACCCCAGGTCACGTGGTAGTCAACGAGTCTATATTTAGGAGTTACCATTTGCCCATGCCTTATATCATAATAATTCAACATATGGTTTCACGTAATGGATACTATGTTTGCACATAGTTCTAAAGTTTCAAGTATTCTGATCTAACAGCATTGATTTGCAAAAGTTATATGGTTTCAAATAATTATCCGTTATGAAATGAAACATTAGTAATAAAATCAAAGTCATAATCTTTAGTCTTCAAGTTACTATCAATGCAAATACGATAGAGCATCCGCCAAGGAAGCACAAGGTTACTGAGTGATGCTCCATCTCAAACACAAAAAAACTTATATCCCGGGTCTAGTGCTTGTGAAAAGCGGATAGACTCCCTGGCTATCCGGCTGATACTGACAATATGTCCCTCCACCAACTACTATATGTGAACTATAGATACCCTAACAGGTACGACCATTCCGGTCATAGTGGATCTGTGATTAATGACCATGAAGGTGTATCGCCGCGCGAGAGAGCTCCGAAACCGGAGCGTCAATACCGAATGAGGTTTTATGCCATACCTATGATACTACTTTCTTTTGGAAGAGACTGTATCACCCCTCCGAAGAGGAGACATCGTATTTTATAAGCCTCGCTAAGGGGTCACCAGAATAGAATATTGATATTTCAAAAAAAAAAAAAAGTAAAAAGAAAGTAAAAAAAAAAGTAATGAAGATATTTTTATCGGCGATAGAAATAAAAAGTGTCGCCTTGGAAAATTCTTATGTCTTGCTGTTTGGAGAAAGACTATCAAAATAAATGGCTAAAACATATCGATCTGAAACCGGGTAGACATATTGATACATGCGGAAAAGATTACTCACAGTAAAGTGTCTGACATCCGCTCAGAGAATGAAAACGTGTCCCCAATCGGAATATAAAAAAAAAAATCCCCTTAGAGCTTGATCGAGTAAAAAAGAAAGAATGTCAACTGGACCTGTTTACAAGGAAGGTGGCATTTATATTTTTAAGTAACATGTTAGTTCAAATATTCTGGCTTACAAATGAAGCTGTTGGGACCAGGCACATACACATACATACACATTTAAAATCCTGGACGATGCTATTTCCATTTTACATAAGGCTAATACGCTTGGGAAAGGTATGCATCCATTCTCTTCTTCGATAATGGTAATAGTAGGTGAGATTTTGATCTTTAAATCTGATTCCATTCTCTATTGTATATTTCATTCTCTCATAATATTTGTAAATCTACAGTTCTTATTGCATATATATATATAATATATATATATATATATATATATAAAGAGAGAGGGATGATAAAGAGAGAGAGAGGGATGATAAAGAGAGCGAGAGGGGGGATGATAAAGAGAGAGAGAGAGAGGGGGATGATAAAGAGAGAGAGAGAGAGGGATGATAAAGAGAGAGAGAGAGAGAGAGGGATGATAGAGAGAGAGAGAGAGAGAGGGATGATGAGAGAGAGAGAGAGAGAGAGAGAGAGAGAGAGAGAAGAAGAGATGATAGAGAGAGAGAGAGAGAGAGAGAGAGGGATGATAAGAGAGAGAGAGAGAGAGAGAGGGATGATAAGAGAGAGAGAGAGAGAGAGAGGGATGATAAAGAGAGAGAGAGAGAGAGAGGGATGATAAAGAGAGAGAGAGAGAGAGGGATGATAAAGAGAGAGAGAGGGGGGATGATAAAGAGAGAGAGAGGGGGGATGATAGAGAGAGAGAGATGATAGAGAGAGAGAGAGAGAGAGAGATGAGAGAGAGAGAGAGAGAGGGGATGATAAAGAGAGAGAGAGAGAGAGAGAGAGAGAGAGAGAGAGAGAGAGAGAGAGAGAGAGAGATTGGCAGTTCTTGACTAGTCATAAGACGCAAGTTTACGTATACAACATCCTGACGTCGACTAATCTTGTAGAGAAAAACTTCTCAGAGAGTTAATGCAAAAATAAACAATTAACTTTGATTCAGACACACACACACACACACACATATATATATATATATATATATGCATGCATGTGTGTGTGTGTCCTCTATAATCAAAATTGCAACCCCTCAAGGAACTTACCGACTTTTACTTAGATATATATCTGAATGCATTTGTAAGTACTATGGATACATCCCTGATTATAGCACTCTGTATTATTTGTGAACTGCCGATGTGATATCAACTCTCAGTTACATATATTAACTGTATTTTATACTTTCATGTTCAGGCAATATATATGCATGTATAAGTATACAAGAGCATTTACTTAGTTGCTCAAGACGGAGATCAAAGAGAAGACATTGTCCGATTTACCGCAGGTATTAGATCAGGTTTTCTTTACCACAACATCCGGTGACATAAAATGAGGTCCTCGGACTTTGGCTGATCACTGCCTGCAGATATCCATTTTCCTGAAATTATCGGGAAATTATCCGAGCGCAGTACTAACAGCTCGAAGAAGCCGTGTAATTATTCTCTCAATTACCTGTACCGTGATGTATTTGGTGAATCGCTTTTTTTTGCCGCGAACCTTTCACTTTCAGCATTAAGAAACCAGTTTGTCAGCTGGCAGCTTCACAATCTCAAAGACTGAACAATTTTTACCGAGTTTGGCACAAGACATACATGGGGGTATTCATTGATAATTGAAATCTCGCTATCCATTACAACCCTTATCTACCCGAAAGCATTAATCCGATTAGCAGGTAGGTTTAAGCAGATGGTGTCCATCCATATGTTTAAAGGATCTCCCCTAACTAACGTAACTATTAGATAGTATTATATTACTTTCAGCTGAGGTCTTCTATCTCTTAATCTCTAAGCTGCAATTGTCTTCTATCTAATTTCTCCTATGGATTTCTATCTAATTTCTCCTATGGATTTCTATCTAATTTCTCCTATGGGTTTCTATCTAATTTCTACTCATTTTGAACTTCTATCGGCCAAACTCTAGTCTCAGCTACTATCGGCCAAACTCTAGTCTCAGCTACTATCGGCCAAAACTCTAGTCTCAGCTACTATCGGCCAAACTCTAGTCTCAGCTACTATCGGCCAAACTCTAGTCTCAGCTACTATCGCCAAAACTCTAGTCTCAGCTACTATCGGCCAAACTCTAAGTCTCAGCTACTATCGGCCAAACTCTAGTCTCAGCTACTATCGGCCAAACTCTAGTCTCAGCTACTATCGGCCAAACTCTAGTCTCAGCTACTATCGGCCAAACTCTACACTGCTATTGGCTTCTATCTTGTAAACTCTACTCTAGTCTTCTATATTTAGTCTTTAATTCTTTATAAGCTTCTATCCTCTAATAGCTACACTGTTATGGGCTTCTATATTCTAATCTCTACATTACTCTGGGCTTCTATCGTCTAATCTCTACATTACTCCGGGCTTCTATCGTCTAATCTGTACACTGCTATAGGCTTCTATCTTCTAATTTCTACTCTGCTATTGTCTCCAATCTTATCTCTATTTTGCTATTGTCTCCTAACTTGTCTCTCCCCTGCTAACGTCTCTTATATTCGAAACTAAACTGCTTGCCATTTGGGCTTCATTGCCATTGGTCGTCTCGGGTGTTGGACCACTCGCTTCCATCTTAGTTCTGGTGAAATCAGGAACACGGAAACTTAATTTTGTGTGTACATTTTTGTTTTAATTTTCACAGGCTCATTTTAACTCGACGCGTGAGCAATCAATCATCAGATGTAACTTATGTGTCTTCAGAGAATGGGTCGTCCCATGATTTTACCAACGAATTAGCGAACAGATTCAGATCAACCCAGGATGAAGGCACGTCTCTCTCTCTCTCTCTCTATATATATATTATATAATATATATATATATATATATA
This sequence comes from Doryteuthis pealeii, assembly GCA_023376005.1. NCBI lineage: Eukaryota > Metazoa > Mollusca > Cephalopoda > Myopsida > Loliginidae > Doryteuthis > Doryteuthis pealeii. The sequence continues at coordinate 126,441,065 of CM042138.1, read as the reverse complement.
TATATATATTTATATATAATCGGCGTCCTCAGCTCGAGCAAAGGAAACGCTACAAACATAACATCAAATAATCTCAATCACTGAACATTGAATATTCTGGGTTGGGATAATCTATCAATGAACAAGATCTAAAATTTAAAACAGGATGCGGCTCCTTTGATGAGAGACATAAAAGTTTCAGGCGACACCATTGCGCAGAAAATGGAGAGATTGATTCATGACTTCTCTCCCAAGTAAGCACAAACAGATTCTGAATTACCTAAGTAATGACCTTTCTCATTTGGTCTGGGGTGGTTTTACCATGTGATTTTATATTTTATAACACACACTCACCCATGTGTAGAAACACCCGGGAATTGCAATGTTCCGGGTTCGATACCGGTCCAGACAACTCAGTAAAGCCGTTTGGGTAATCTGATTTGTGCGTTAAAGTGAGAAGCTGGTGGTAGGTGTGGCATCCCATCTCAGACGCAAAACAATTTCTCTAGTCTAACAAAAAGATGATAGATTCCCTCAGTCATATACCAAAAATAGGCCACCCGGCCATATATATATATATATATATATATATATATATATATATATATATTCCGACTGACGATGTCCGGGTAATACGGACGAAATCATTTCAACCCTTGATTTGTTTTTGAGTTATTCATTTATTGTTCATTTATCTTTTATCTACCTCAATATATATATATATGTGCGTGTGTGTGTGGGTGTGAGTGTGTGTAAGCACTTTGTTTGAAAACCGCATAGGCGAGAAACTGTCAGTTACCAAACCCTAAACTAAATTAAATATACATGTCTACTAATGATAATGCTATGGTAATTTACCACGCATGTATGAACTCTTCCAACTATAAATAGTAGCAAGTTTCTGCACTGAAGCGAGAGTTAATATTACAGCAGATAGCTGATAAGACCGCCTCACGAGTGCCATTTTCATATGTATATGTTTGTACAATCCTTCTTTGTTAATATATTTGTTTAAATCATTTCATCCATGTGTCTTTATTCTGGCCCTAACGAGACCACAATAGATAATTAGCACTATTTACTTATATCATACAGACGTTGTGACAGCTGAGATTTTCATTATTCTTCTCTCACTATAAGCCATTGTCGGTAGCCAGTCTTCATACAGAGAACGATGAATATGATTTTTTATTAGTCGGCTGACACTGAGTACCCATGAGTAGGAGTTGATAATAGAATTTTGCTTATGATTTCGGTCTTACTTCTCATTAAGTCTGGGTTGTATTATTTGGATAGATTGTAAGATAGGAGTAAGTGTCAGTACAACTACGGTTTGTAGGATACTGTTTTTAGAATTATCAAAACAACACGTAGCATCCTTGTGAAGTTTCATATGTAACTTTTTCTTCCAGGCGCAATGTCAATATCCAAGTGGTGCAACAATACAATAGTACTGATTATATATATATAAATACATATATATAAAGTGTGTGTGTGTGTGTGTGTGTGTGTGTGGTGTTATAGTTTACTATACAATTAAAAGGCAATTGGTTTCAAAGCAGTTTACTTGCCACTTCTGATAAGGACAAACACATATGTGAAAAGAAAAATTTAAATTCTAATTAGTTTATATATGGATATGAAGGGTACACTTGTGTTGAGCCGTTCCTGTAATTCATCTGCAGTTACTTTATCCTATATTGACAATGATGAAGAGTAGTTTCATCGTTTAACGTACAATCCACACCGTATGTATGTGCCGCGTGTGTACAATTTTGCTAGTTAATTACTACTATGGGCTCATGTACACGCTAGCTTGTCTGCGTACATATACTCACGCGTCTAAGTGGTTACTACGGTACACATATAAAACATATCGCGCGCCACACAAACGACGGCCATTAATATATATATATTATATATATATATATAATATACAACACACATACCGCCCATAACAACAGATATACATACCATCGCACACACAAACATATATAATATTATATATATATATATATACACACGCACCCAGTTGATATACAATTCATACACGTACATCCCATGCGATATACAAAATACATATTCACACATCTATACATAACTTACACATGTACCCACATAAAAACATGCATATATATATATATATATATATATATATATATATACTTGTGTGTAAGCGCACTGTTTGTTTGAATCTGTGAAACTCCTTTTTTGTATTAGTTTTCTTGCAATCACGAATGGTGGCTATACATTTCAAATGTTGTACATACAGAGTATTTGCCAAATCGATATTGTTTATATGTTTCAAATACATTTTGAGTCTCATGATTATGTCAACATTGCAATATTAACGAGAACTATGTAATTATTTCCTTTATCAATTATCTCTGTTGTTTTTGTCTTTTTCATGATAATCCTGTGAAGCACACATTCTGTTGTGAAGATCTTCGTAATGCTTTTTGCTTAAATCAGATAAATATTATGAAATGGTATTTGGGATGTAAATTAACAAAATAGACTGTATGAAAAAAGAAATGAAAGAAACAAAATAAAAGAGACGAAAAAGATGGTGCAAAAAGGATAAGAATCTTAGATGAAATCCAAGAGAAGTTAAATATTACTAGCGAAAAACGTACATGCAGTGGACTAAATAATAGACGGAGTGAAGATAGAAGAAAAGGAAAAGATAGAAAGGACGAAAAAAAAAAATGAACGACAGAAACTAAGGCAAGAAAGAACAGAAAGAAAAAAAAAAAGTAAATTTAAAGGAGATTTATGTCAGGAGAAGTAAATAAAATAGATGAATAATAAAGTGCTGAATGAAAGGATTAAAAGAAAACGACGGATGAAGAAACGGAAGCCGAAACGCAAGAAACCAAGAAAGACGTAATGTAAGAAATAAGGCAAGATACAGATAATGAAAAGAGAAACGAAAGGCGATAAAATCGAAAAAAAAGAAAAGAAAGAAGGCGATAAATCGAAAAAAAGAAAAGAAAAGGCGATAATCGAAAGACCAAAGAAAGAAGCAACTAAGAGATAAAAGCAAGAAAGAAAAAAACAAACATATAGACGATTAAAAGAAATAACAAACGAGTTTGATGAAAGAAGAAGGAAGATGGTAAAAAGAAAAAGCCATGCAATACGAAAGAAAAGGATGACGCAAATAAAAATAAGCACGAAAGCAAGTAACGAAGAAAGAAAGAACATAAAAGATGATAAAGTGAAAAAAGATGATGAAAGATGAGAAGATTATATGAAAAATGAACAGTATATAATATATATATATATATATATATATATATATATATATATATTAGTTAATGCAGCCTAAAACAAACCCATACATATATAAACTGGAACAAAAGCCAATAATTAAAGCAGGAAAATGTTGATGACGTCTGAAAGAGAAATTAGTCTCAATTAATTCCATTTTACCAGATCAAAGAAAATCTTCATCAAAAATTCCCGCTATATACTGCCAGTGCCCTTAGCAGTCTCGTGTTTCAAAAAAAATATGAGTTATCGCTAAATGAATGTAACAATCTTCAAGAAAACGTGGACTGGTGACATTTCGAATCTATTATTTATTTCTCATCCATTTTATTCTGAATTCAATAGCGCTACAATTTGATTAAAATAATTAGAACACGTTCCTTCTGTCTTCTTTCTATACACGGTATTGATAGAATCTCTATTTGCCATAACTCGTTGGCAAATTCAGTACCATGAAGTGGTAAGTAAAATAGTATACGTAAGGAAAGATAATACAGCTCTTGCTCAACGCGTCCATACATTTTTGCTAAAAAACTGGCAAACATCAAACAGGTGGTTTCAAAACTTAGTATAACTCGCAGACTTTTCTAGACAGATAAAATATGGAGAATAATTATTTTTATCATTTAGTTTTAGATAGTAATTAATGAAAGTAATTATTGAATTGCAAAGATGAGCTTTGTTTGACATTAAATAATCATTAATTTCTAAAGAGATTCCATTTATTCGATTCATTATATTCTATTTACAATCATTTTCATCAATATTACTATGTTGTGTAATATCACATTTAATCTGACATGAAAAAAAACATTGATTTATTTAACTGTATGAAGCTCTTTAGACTGGATTTTTGCTAACGGTTGCTGTTTACGCTGAAATTGCAAGACTTTACTTAAAACGAATAGAGCTCTCTTTAGTAACCTTAACATATATATGTACATATCAGTAAAAATTATCTTTCACTAGTGGGTGTACTGATAGCCAGATGGTCAGATGCTCCGGCTGATGTAAAAACGGTTGGTTTTCGATCACGGCTTGAAGCAGCTTACAAGGACTAGCTGCACTGAAGATATATGATACGTCGTATGGGAATAACTATATATCCTCTTCACTCTAAGTGGATTGAGGTCTCTGGAAGAGATTTTGCTGACACTGAAATTGCATGGTTCTCCTTAAAACAGATAAAACTGACCATTGTAGCTTTTAAATATGTATGTATTTATCAGTAAACTCCCTTCCGCTTGTGGGTGTGCTAATAGCCGGTGATTAGAGGATCTGGCATGAAGAACTGGTCGGGTTTCAATAACGACTTGAAGGAGCTTACTAAATCTAGCCACACTGAAAAGACGTGATACATCGAAACAAGACTGTAATGCATGTGGATGACTCTCTCTCTCACTCTCTATATATATATATATATATATATATATATATATATATATATAATATAGATAGAGAGAGAGAGAGAGAGACAGAAGAGACAGACAGACACAGAGACAGCGAGACTAGTGACCGTCAGGTGAGCTAGTATCGACATGACTGAGGTAAATGTAATTCAACGAATGAAACATCTATACATATATATATATATATATATATATATATATATATATATATATATATATATATGTGTGTGTGTGTGTGTGTGTCTCATTGACATGAAAGGGATGCGTCAAAGGTGATGTAAGAAAAGGTGGAGCTACACTACACAGGGAAATTGTTAGGGACAATATACAGTGTGTGTGTGTGTGTGTGTTGTGTTTGTGTATTTAATTGAATCAACATTAAAGGCCCGTCACGAACTCAATCTGATATTGCAGATACAGAAATATCTTTAAATCTTATGGAACATAGAATTGTACCATATTTTAGAATTTGAATAAATGTAATTTTCCTTGTAAAATATCAGCTTAAATGAAGATCGGGTATGTTAAATTCTGAATCTTAAGTATTTTTATACATTGATGTGAATGATCTCATTAGAGTGTAACGAGAAATTTATTTTCCCATGGTAACACAGTCTTACATCATCACATATGATGATATCAAAATTGAAATCTATGTTGTGTTAAATTTGATTAATAAACCTTCGTAATTATTTAATGGAAAGTAAAATGTAATTTGTCAGTTTTGATGGCAAAACATTTCATCTGAGGGGCTGACATATGGATAGTGATGTGTTTACAGTAAAGTTTGTTAAAGTTGCTTTTATGATTATATATATATATATATATATATGTGTGTGTGTGTGTGTGTGTTTGTTGTGTGTGATTTACATTAGGCGTAAAATCCAAAAGTCTGTGAATTTAAACTATACAATAACTATATATATATATATATATAGCGAGAAAGATACCCTTGGGAAAGGTATGAATCCTACTCTCCCTTCAACTATGGGTAAATAGTAGTGGCAGACTGACTCTTTAACCTTGGTTAGGCAACCGGTCTAGGAGAAGGAAACTCTGAATTCAAACCTGTTAAACTCCGCTTAAGAAATTGACCTTGTGTCACATCCTGCTCGTGCGGAGGAGTTTGGTAAAAAAATATATAGTGAGAAGGAGAGTGAAGGTGAGGGAGAGTGAAATATATGCATACATAACATATGGGCCTACAGCATGATGTATGTCGATATTACATCAACAAAGGTCAGTTAGCTAAAATTGTAGCTAATTGAATGACCACTTAGAAGAAAACCGGACGTATGATGGGCTGTTTAGAGTACATACTCACAAAAGCGACCAAACCCTCACACGCAATCAACTGACTATGTATATTCATAAGACATTTTATTACTGGTGACTTTCTTTATATCTTAAGTGTGTGTATGCGACAGAATTTCTAGGTGAGTTCTTTGCTTTGGATAATTCAACTAATTTCAAATAAATTCACATACAGATGTACTGATAATCCATACATAAAATTCCATTAGCACATGCGCGTACACACACAGCGCCAGCAAATTAAAGGCGGATACATGTTAACACCCAAGTTCTCTTAGATCAAATGAATTCGTAACTTCTATTTTAACTAGATCTAATCTCTTTGAAATTGGTTGATAAAGAAACAGTGTAGGAAACAAAAATGTCATCACTTCTGACATCTCGTCCCTCAAAAGTGTTAACACTCTTCTGTGCTCCCACTTCGAAGAGGCAAATTGGCGTACTGTGCTATTTCCATCACGCTTCCCCAATGGAAATACGTTAATGAAGGGCTTGTTCGGTTATTCTTAAGTCTTCTTACTGAAGTCATACATACAGGGGGTTGACAAAATAAATAAGGGCACCGACTGCATTCACTGTAAAGGTGTAAGACTTCTACACCCACATAGCAAAAAAGGGAATGTCCTGGGTATGAGACTAATCAGCATCCGATAGTAGCTCTAAAGTTGTGACGCTTTGAGGAGTGTTTTGTTTGTATATATTTACCAACCCCTCTGTAAAAAGAAGGATGTGACACAGGGAAAGATTTAAACGGAGTTTACCAGATTTTAATTCAGAGTTTTCTTTCTTCGAGGTTAAGGAATCCAGTCTGTCCTATTATTTATTCATAATTGGAAAGAGAATAAAGGTCTATCAGTGGGCCCAACAATCCACCGACGGCATTCACTGTAGAGGTGTAAGACTTCCCCACGAACACACCAAAAAGGCCTGGGGATGAGACTAACCTGCACCCGATAGCGACGCTCCATTTTTGGCGCTTTGAAGAGTGTGTTGGTTATTATATATATATATATATATATATATATATATACCGAACCTTCCACACGAACAGGATGTGACAAAGGGTCAATTTTTAAAACGACGTTTAAAAGGTTTGAATTCAGAGTTTTCCTTCTACGATGTTGAGGATCCGAATCCATCCTAAAATTTATTCATAATTGAAGAGAGAATAGTTGGATGCATACTTTTCACAAGTGTATTAGTGCTATGTAAAATATGAAACAATAATTTGGTAATAATTCTGGAAATGTACATGTTCTTAGGTGAACTTATTAATATGAGCGTATCTGAAGCTTGATTGTATTTCAAATTTTAGCTGTTAAGCTAAAGCAAATCATAGACGAAGGGACAGCTCATACGTTGGACTACTCGTAAGTCAACTTATGACAGATTTGCTAAGAGAATAACTGCATGTGACTCAACAGGCATGTATATTTTAATACGTGATGGTACCCGCAGCAGAAAAGAGAGCCAAAAGGAAGGAGAGACAACAGCAACCCAAGCAAGCATCACTGTTAGTTTGCGGTCACTGCACCAGAGATTGCCATTAAAAAATTGGTCTGATCAGCCACTCACGCAGCTGCATATACATAATGAAAAAGAAAGTGGACACTACGCCATCGCTTTCAGTAGACGGACAGATGTCAAGCGATGCTATTGTAAAATATCTTATCTGGCCTTCTATACGTTTTATAGTAAGATAATACGTTACTCGTCAATTCTTGTTTCAAAGAACATTTTGAATATAAAAAGGACTCGAAGGAAAAATAAAATGAGGTGAAATATGAGAGCATGTGAAAGAACAGATATGTAATGTAATGCTTTGAAAATTATGTCCATTTTCCCTCGCAATTTTTTGAATGGTATGTTAAATCAATTTGAGAAATAGATATTCTATTTTAACAAGAAAGATAAAAGCAAGAAAGATGAAAAGCAACTGTAGGTGTGTTTCTATGAGAAAGACGATCCATCATTTTTTTTTATATAGATTAGCTATCTATAATTCCTTGCGTATTCGAGGTTTTTCGGATCAGTTCCTGAGTTATAGAGATAAACGTGCTTCATAATTTATTTTCTTTCTGCTCAACTGTGAGTTTCTCACGATTAGCGATCCCACAAGTCACCTTCATATTCCCCAACTCTGATTATTTTTGTATGCCTAATGCGCATGCTCAAATGGTGTATATGAAAAACCGCTCGTCATATTGAGATATGTAGAATAAGGTAATTAAAAACATTTAAGCATAGAACGGTAGACATTCCAAGCAAAAAAAAATGAATAAATAAAATCTTGATGAACAAGCCCTGAGAAGATCATTGTTCAAAAGGTAAGTATTTACACAACATGTTCGCCATAGGTAGGATGTGACACACGATCGTAAGTATGGGTCCTCCAACAAAGATCAGACACGTTATTCTGTTGTAATGGATCTGTGAAATTAACTTGATAGTCATTATACCACGATGAGATATCCTAAATGACGAACATCTTAGATATAGTAGAATTTAAAACAAGGTCTCAAGTATGGGACATCGAAAGAGGATATTCATATGTAATAGATCTGCGAGACTATCTTGCTAACAATTACACTACGTTATTGTCCAAAAATTAACCTCTTATTTACATAGATTGAGATAATTGAACAGTTTACTTTTCTATTGGCTTAGATGGTTATATCGAACCGATATGTCAATAAGGATTTATGCATCGGGAAAATTAACAGATTTTGAAAATTGTCAACTTACGTTCTTTTTTTATTTTCAATTACAGGAGTATTATTATGAATAACTGGAACAATTCTCATTGTATCTCATCTATAGAAGACTAAACAGTTTGATGTAAAACCACTAAAATCTGTATGTAAGATTATTTGATCACGGGAAAGTTTTTTAACGTAAATAAAACCAATTCTTCCCCATGAGGAAAGAATGGTCCTCACCTCGAGCAAGCCTCGGAGAATAAAAATAATTGATGTAAAGTCGTATTACCTTAAGATGTAATCGTCCAGAGTTTACATTTACAATCTTCAAGAGCCACCTTCCACAAAAAAATAATTCTATAATAGTTATTATGATTTATGTAAATATTACTAGTTAGGTTTATAGTTAGTTCTTCTAGATGGACATGTCAATAAGTATTACCGATCTATGACTAACAATTTGTACAAAATCAGAAATGTTAAAAGAATGAATTTGGTAAGGTTTATTTACTTAGATTTTTAAAAATACATACTTATCTACAACAATATAAAAATGTTTCGCTGAAAAATATTGAATTTCTACAGATTTTATTCGTTATTTTATTTTCTATGACTTCATATTCCTACTGTAAGAATTAATAATCGACACTAATTCTATTGCCGAAATATATTAGAACGGTTTTGTTATTTCTTCTTCCGCAGACTCTTCCCCTCTCTTTTTATATTCATTTGATATACAATCTATCATAATGTTGTTAGTGACCTTCAGAATAGCTTCAAGGTAGTACTCAGTTACTTGCTTTTATAAAAGGAATACATACATTAAAATATGTACGTTACGTATGTTTCTCCTCTCAACAATATAAATGTGTATTCGTGTATTAAATACATATTCTTTACTTTTAAATATATTGATTTATCTATTTATAATGTAATGAGTATATTTATTATATACTAGCAGGATGTTTGATATGTTTACTTAAAGCTATTGCGAATATTTCAATATGTAAAAAGTATAATAATCTAGCACCAAGTTTGTTCTATTGACTATTCTGCGGATCCATTTCAAAACCATTAAAGTTATTGTGACATTTAAACTTATGTTGCTAAATTTGTGGTTGGCTATTATCCTTGCAAGTACTTAAATTATTGAAAAATGATCATAACCGATCTATAACCACGAAACCGACAAATGCATAAAAACAATGATTTTCATCCACTCACTCGAGTGTATATATATATATATATATAAAAATAAATTGCACAAGAAACGTTTTTTTCTTTTGTAATCTTCTTTTCTCAATATTCATATTGCAATTCACAGGAGTTTTTTATTCTTTAGAAACCAAATATATTAAAATTATGAATCATCGAATGCATCTTCACAGTAAATGATAAGAATAAGAAGCCTTGTGAAATAAACAACGAGATACTCGCCAATTCTTTAAGGAAAAAAAAAAGGAATATAAATATAAACAGATTTTTTTTTTAATGTTGTGACATTTTTTTTTTTTTTAGATTTTCGTAGAATACCTAGCATGGGTTAACGCTTTGAAAAAATAACAGCAATAAATTTCAAATGGGAGATCATGAAAAAAGAAATCCAAAGATTCAATAAATCATTTACCAAGTGTAATAAGGAACAAACTGGAAATATTAGCAAACCACTGATTTATGAAATTATAAAAATCATCGGTAGTTTTTAACACAGGAAACATATATATATATAATATATATATATATATATATAAATTCTGAAATATTAATATTCATAAACTTAAATGTAAAAACGGAAATAAAACTTACTGCAATATATTGTATTCCATACTTGACTCTATATCGAGAGAAAAATGTCCTTCTCCAACCTGTAAATATAAGAAATGAGAGAAAATATTTAACACACAATTTTTCTCCAAATAGATTCTCGTCAATAGTTGGCATTGTTTTAGCAAATATAAAGCGAATAAAAATGAAACAATTGGCGAGTATTTTAAAAATTTTCATTTGTTATATGTGTAATAATTAAGTTAGAAAAGATGAATGGTGTATTATTTAGTAAAATGAAAGCGTGGAGAATCTATGTCGTATCCCCCAAATAGAGGCACATGATTAAACAAATAATTGTTTCTTCTTTTTTTTTAATTTTAATTATCTTGTACATTCATTTGCCTTCATTCCACAGATAATGACGTATACAGAAAACTATATACATATATATGTATAGGAGATTTAGAATAAATCATATATTGTAAAAAAGTTAGACAGTACAGTGATAATTTTTAGCTATTGAAAATGAAATTTTATTTTGCTTTAGAATGTGTACACGTGCAAACAGACACGTATCTATTGGATCTTTTTCTCTCTCTCTCTCTATATATATATATATATATATATATATATATATATATATATATAGAGAGAGAGAGAGAGAGAGAGAGATATATAGATAGATATAGATAGAAGTAGAGAGAGAGAGATAAGGCGTTTCCATGGTGGTTTAATGTTTTGAAATCTACACTCACAGATCCATTAGTAATGAATAGTTTATTTAACCCTCACAGGATTCCTATACTTGCAATCTTTGTGTCACATACTACCCAGGACAGATGGGTTGGATAAATGAAACAACAAAGTAGTTTGGCTATGTACAACTACTTGCAGGCGTATGTACGCGGGACATAATCCTACATCGTTGACAAAATATTAGCTCCGACATGTCAGTTCATTATCAAGCTCTGCCTAAAACTGAATCTCTCTCTCATTCTATATATATTATAAATATATATATATATATATATATATATATTATATATATATATATATATATGTGTGTGTGTGTGTGTGTGTGTGTGTGTGTGTAAATTACTTGAAGGCAAGTGATACATCTCTTTACTTTGAAAAAGAGAAATACATATATCCATGTTCAGAAAGTTTCTAGTCTGATAGCCAGATGACAGGGTCTACAATTCAAAGAATTGAAAACGTATTTCCACTGACGTGTTAGGTGGTACCAAAATCAGACTGAAATAACTAAAGTTACCACAAGCTAATATTAGGGAAAATTGAAAGTAATTCTTCTGAAGCAACAGAAAACACTAAAAAGATTAGCACAATAGTTCAGAATTTTAATAATTAATATCCCATGATATCAAATATTTTTGAGCGGATTGTCTTGAATGAATTGTAATATTTTTAATCCCTCTACCTATTCTCCAAGATGATGTTTCAGGAGAAACTTTAATCCCAAAATATTTCTGTACTTGTGAGGGGGCCCCCGTGGTGTTATGACTAACGTGCTGGACAACGACATCGTAGTAAGCCAGTTCAAACTCCAGTTTCACTATCACGTTTACTTTCGGACGAATGCCCTTAAGAAAACTGTGGGTTAAATAATACCAGTACTTTTCCTCTACACGGCCGTTTTTGGCATAAAATAACGCGCGAAGTTTGATGTTCTATTAATGAAATAAACCAAACCATTGAACGGTGTCGAATTGTGATTAATGGGGCGTTGACTTCATCTTGCGTTGGCGAGCTGCTACAATGCAAGTAATACATGAATAAAATAAGCAACAGAAATGCGTGTTTTAAAGAAAATAATATTTGTTGTGTATAAATAAAAGGCAAGCCGCCATCTTCCATTAAAATAATGCTACAAGGCACACAATGGAAACAACAGAATTATGATGTAAAAGCCAGTCTGTATCCTTGGCATTCAAAGTTTGATTGCATAAAAAAAGATGCTAATTAAATAAAACGTAAACTAGTTCAGAGAACATTTAGGGACGTTGAACTGAGACTAATTGTACAACATTGATGCGGAGAACTGTCAAAATATATGTTTTCTAAGAAAAATAAGGAACTAGCTTTCCTTGATTAAACTGAATTGTGTATATAGCCATTGCATTCCCTGCTATACGACATAATTGCATATTCCACCTTTATAAGTGAAAAAAGTCATTGCACTCTATATTTAGAACATCAAAAATCAAATTCGGTATGGACAAATTATCCGAGGTTCTTAACCCTCCATAAATCAAAATTCAACAAACTTTTAGAAGATAAATGAAACTTAAGCGGAAGGTTTTAAAAGTCGCATGCAAAATTTATTAATTTTACAGTCTTTAAACGGAAGAATGTTATAAATTAAAATTTCAAATTTATTCTGTAGCCATGTTACGTAATTTATTTATGTAATAAAATGTCTAAAAATCAAAAACCGTGGGATTTTTGAGCAACTACCAAAAATCAACTACTCTTTTGATTTTGTGATTTTTTTCTGTGCGTATTTAAAACAGTTTTTTTTATGATCTTAAAGTGTGAAAATCTTTTTGAATTTTTTGTTTCTTTCTGGGTTTTAACCGCAGTTTCAAGTTACTCATTTTAAGTGATTACTAATTCACTCTTGGAAATTTATACTACTTATATTACTTATTAACTTTAGTAAGTAAATCCTGAGGGTGGGCGTAAAATTCAAAAGGAAAATGATGCGGCTTACACTAGAGAATTATCAAAGTTCACACACACACACATATATATATATATATATATATATATATATATATATATATATATCCCATCACACGGGTAATATGCGACACGAGATTAATTTCTTAAGCGGAGATTTGAAACCAGTGTGGTCTTTCTCATGAACCGGTTGGTATACCAAATTTAAAGAGCCCAATCTGTCCTACTATCTTACCCATAACTCAAGTGGGAGAGATGGCTCCATACCTTTCATCATTAGCTTGGTAATCTGAATATTAGCTACATAAATAAGATTATCTTCCCCTTTCACTTTGAGGAAGTCGTCTGTTTGGTCGGCTATTTTCATTTCACCGTAATCAATACAACTGCATGTTTTAACACGAAACCATCATAAAATGTATTCTAATAACAATCAAATTCATTTCAAATAATGCACAAGCACAATTAAGAACACATTTTATGATATTTTCGTGTTAAATCATTCAGTTGTATTGATTCGAACAAATTCGTATTTACAATGTAGATTTGCGGTGAAATGAAAATGGCCGACCAAAGCAGACGGCTTCCTCAAAGTGAAAGAAACAAGGGGAGGTTACTCATTTATGTAGCTAATGTTCAGATTACCATTAGCGCTATGTGAAATGCAAACAGCCTCGTCCCTGATTTTAACTCGTGTTGCCGTTTCCATTTTCTACGAAAATAACCTTACACAAGAGAGCACATATATGATAATGGTGTACTGATACAGTGTGTGTATGTGTAATCGTTATTAAAAATCAATTGTAATGCATATTCCAGGTTTCATTCCTTTCGGAAATACAAAGAATCAGATGTCTAATCTTAAACCTGAAATAAATAAGCTAGAAGCGAATATAAAGTAAGCTATCCAATAGAGAATGTATATTTTTGAGAGGAAACGTCAGGATTTCTTTCTTCCTATTCGCAATCCTCTTCAAATTATCCTAATTGCTCCGTTTCGTAATTTGTTCCAACTGATCCTAAAGGTATGGAAAGAATCCGATGCGATTGTGTCCTCAGAGAGTGAACGTAAGATCAAAGGATTTCCGTCAAAATGTTGTTTGGGGATATCAAATCTAAGAGCTTCATACTATCTATTCGAAAATCCGCGCAACACCCAAACTTTTCACCGACAGGGCGATTAAACCAATTTAAGAATAAGTCACAAACTTTAGAAAAGTTTTTCGTAGAATTGTAAATATTACTCGCCGATGTGACAATGCCACTTGAGAGAGGGAATCATATGCTTCATAAAACGTTTGGTCGTATGGGGCGCTACTCATGTGCAGGAATAATCTCTCTGAGTCCATCCTTCTGTAGGCCTGCTTTGAATTCAGAATGTTTTTTAACCTGCCTTACCAAGGTGAAAAGAGCTTAGACAGCCCTACTATTTACCCATAGCTGGAGGAAGAATAGTTGAATTCATAGCTTTCCCAGGTGTGCAGTTCAACCGGCCCAAATCAAAATATTATCTTCGTTTAGCAGAGTCCCACTTCAAACGTTGATAACTATAACGCAATGAGCGCCTCCATACAGTGATATAAACAAATTTTTAATTTTGATAAATAATAGTGATAGTAGCGAGTAATGTTGTGGTTTAGCAAAATAAATATCAATGGGAAATATAAATATGCCAGCTATCAAAAAATAGAGAGGATTACCATTTAAAACCAATATGAGAAAACTATGGTAAATAAAAATTTAAAAAAAAAAATGTAATGATGGTTTCATGGCAATGTGGAACAACTCAGCTGTTTGGCAAAAGAATGAAAGAAGAGATAGAAATGTTTGTTACCTAAGAAAGCAAAATCGAATTTCTTTTTTATTCACACGAGAAATTAAGCAACAGCTGACTCCCAGTTAACAGTGCTAATTATCTTGTAGATACAGATCATATATATATATATAGTATATATATAATATATATATATATATATATTATACTACTGAGAGCGAGGAAGAGAGAGGGGGTTGAGAGAAAATGGCAGTAGAAAGCTACGCTTCAGGCTAATACAAAGAAGGTGGAATTCTGTATCTGAGCTGAAAGCTGCTGAGAGGAATTAACTTAGGATCAATGTTTCGTGTAAGCAGTCACGTTGGCGAGTGTCCTGAGAGAATAAAACTAGTGCATGACGTACAGATTACACCTGATGACGCTGGAGAATTTAGACGCCTCTATAGAAATATACCTTTCGCACTTCGAATCCACAATTCCAACAAGTCTATATATAAAATTGGTTGGTTGTCTGAGGGATCGTATTACGTTAAATTGTGCCTTGAAAAGAACTGGAACATAATTTGGTAGAGCTGTCAATGTATAGAAAATTTATACGTGTCTAATACAATGGCTAAACATTTTGGTCAGTGTGGCGGTTATTGGTTGATGTGGATTACAGACATGCACATTCACGTTAGGGACGGTTAGCTCAGTCGGTAGAGCGTTCGGCTAGAAAACACAAGGTTCCTAGTTCGATACGGCCCAACCGAACTCAGCGTATGAGTAGCACAGGGATATGTGCGGTAAAGTAAGGAGTTGATGTAGTGTGGCGCTCCACCTCAGACACCAAAACAATCTCCTTTGGTCTAGCGCTAGTGAAAATGGGATATACTCCCTCGCTGATTGGCCGACACCGACTTTAGGCCACCCCGACGACTTTACTTTTTACTTATATTCAATTTACTGATTAACTTTTTCCGACAAAATTATTTTCATTAATAGCATGTCAAGAAGAATAGGATAGCATATGTAGAAGAACAGTAGTGGTACTATTTAGCCCATAGTTGGGAGCATGATGTGGTTCATACCTTTCCCAATGGTGTTAGTATGAAAGTGAACGTAATTGCGCGACTGGTTTTCAAACTCGCTAATCATGATGTCACATTTGAGCAGTTTATACACAAGGTCACGGGGAATCCCTTCATGTAGTCCTGGAAAGAACAGGTGATGACAGATTCATAAGAATTATGCAACGTTTTTATTCTGATGCGTTCTACTCTTTTCATATATATATATATATATATATATATTAGTATATATATATATATATAATATGGGGATTAATTAACTTAAATGTTGCCTAAGGTCTTCGTAATAGGACGCAAAGTTTAACAGTTACTCCTGTGACAAGGAAATCTATAGTGACAGGTTCTTTCATGTACATAAACTGTCAGATTACCTTCTTTACACGAACAGAGCAGCCATAACATTTTCTTTATTGGATAATCAGTGTAAATTTAAACTCCATTTGTTGTTTATTCGACTCGGGTTCGTAGTGTCAAGGCCCATGTTAAGACCACTTGTAAACATTTTTTACTAAAAGTGCTTCTACATAAAAATCGCTTTCTGGAAATATCACATTAATTTGCACTTCTCAGCCACTAAAATTGATTAAATATCTAAGTAAACCTACAACACTTTTATTTGCCGCAAATCGTAATAGGCTAAAGTATTTCTATGTGATTATAATAACTTTGGGGTAAACTTATTCCCAATTACGCAGAGTTTACACTTATGGAAAATAATCCTGAAAAGAAAACAAAATGAAAAGAAAAACTCGTTGCTTTTTTCATTTATTCACAGCTGTCAGTGGACGAGGGGAATAAGATATCAGAGCTACGAAACGGTCAGTCTGAAGTTCGGTCCTAGCGCAATAGATAGTTGTGTCTATCACAGGACGAAGAGGCGTTTAACGCCTCTTCAGTGTGACTAGACACAACTATCTTTGCTAGACGCGAACTCAGACTGCCGTTCTCGTAGCCTGATATCTTATCGCCGCTCGTCCACTGAGCAGCTGTGATAAATGAAATAAAGGCACTGAGTTTTTTCTTTTTCTTTGTTTTCTTTTCAGGATTATTTTCCATTAAGTGTAAACTCTGCGTAATTGGGAATAAGTTTAGCCCCCAAGTTATTATAAAAATCAAGCATAGAAATATTTTAGCCTATTACGATTTTGCGGCAAATAAAAGGTGTTGTAGGTTTTAACTTAGATATTTAATCAATTTTAGTGGCTGAGAAGTGCAAATAATGTGAATATTTACAGAAAGGGCGATTTTTATGTAGAAGCATCTTTAGTAAAAATGTTTACAAGAGGTCTTAAGCATGGCGCTTGCAGCTAGCTAACGCCAAGTTCCGAATAAAGTCAATGAGTTTAATTAGCACTGATTATGCCAATAAAAAAATGTATGGGTGCTCTGGTTTGTAAAGAAGGTAATTTGACAGTTTATGTACATGAGAACCTGTCACTATAGATTTCCTTGTCACAGGAGTAACTGTAAACTTTGCGTCCTATTAGCGAAGACCTTAGGTGCAACATTTAAAGTTAATTAATCCGCATATATATATATATATTATATATATATATAATATATATATATATATTATGAAAAGATAGAACGCATCAGAATAAAACGTTGCATAATTCTTATGAATCTGTCATCACCTGTTCTTTCCAGGACTACATGAAGGGATTTCCCGCGGACCTTGTGTATAAACTGCTCAAATGTGACATCATGAATTAGCGAGTTTGAAACCAGTGCGCGCAATTACGTTCACTTTCATACTAACACCATTGGGAAAGGTATGAACGCACATCATGCTCCCAACTATGGGCTAAATAGTACGCACTACTGTTCTTCTACATATGCTATCTATTCTTCTTGACATGCTATAATGAAAATAATTTTTGTCGGAAAAAGTTAATCAGTAAATTGAATATAAGTAAAAGTAAAGTCGTCGGGTGGCCTAAAGTCGGTGACGGCCAATCAGCGAGGGAGTATAATCCATTTTCACTAGCGCTAGACAAAGGAGATTGTTTTGGTGTCTGAGGTGGAGCGCCAACACTTACCATCAACTCCTTACTTTACCGCACATATCCCTGTGGCTACCTCATACGCCTGAGTTCGGTTGGCCGGTATCGAACTAGGAACCTTGTGTTTTCTAGCCGAACGCTCTCCGACTGAGGCTAACCCGGCCCTAACGTGAATGTGCATGTCTGTAATCCACATCAACCAATAACCGCGCACACTGACCAAAATGTTTTAGCCATTGTTTAGACACGTTTAAATTTTTTCTATACATTGACACTCTAACCAAAATTATGTTCCAGTTCTTTTCAAGGCACAATTTTAACGTAATACGATCCCTCAGACACCACCAATTTTATATATAGACTTGTTGGAATTGTGGATTCGAAGTGCGAAAGTATATTATCTATAGAGCGTCTAATTCTCCAGCGTCATCAGGTGTAATCTGTACGTCATGCACTAGTTTTATTCCTCTCAGGACACTCGCCAACGTGTACTGCTTACACGAAACATTGATCCTAAGTTAATTCCTCTCAGCAGCTTTCAGCTCAGATACAGAATTCCACCTTCTTTGTATTAGCCTGAAGCGTAGCTTTCTAACTGCCATTTTCTCTCAACCCCTCTCTCTCCCTCGCTCTCAGTAGATATATATATATATATATATATTAATATATATATATATATATATATATTATGATCTGTATCTACAAGATAATTAGCACTGTAACTGGAGTCAGCTGTTGCTTAATTTCTCGTGTGAATAAAAAGAAATTCGATTTTGCTTCTCTTAGGTAACAAACATTTCTATCTCTCTTTTCATTCTTTTTGCCAAACAGCTGAGTTGTTCCACATTGCATGAAACATCATTACATTTTTTTTAAATTTTATTTACCATAGTTTTTCTCATATTGGTTTTAAATGGTAATCCTCTCTATTTTTGATAGCTGGCATATTTATATTTCCATTGATATTTATTTTGCTAAACAAACATACTCGCTACTATCACTATTATTTTATCAAAAATTAAAAATTTTGTTTTATATCACTGTATGGAGGCGCTCTCATGGCGTTTAGTTATCAACGTTGAAGTGGACTCGGCTTAAACGAGGATAATAATTTTGATTTGGGCCGGTTGAACTGCACACCTGGGAAAGCTATGAATTCAACTAGTCTTCCTCAGCTATGGGTAAATAGTAGGGCTGCTAAGCTCTTTCACCTTGGTAAGGCAGGTTAAAAACATTCTGAATTCAAAGCAGGCCTACAGAAGGATGGACTCAGAGGGATTAATTCTGCACATGAGTAGCGCCCATACGACCAAACATGTTATGAAGCATATGATTCCCTATCTCAAGTGGCATTGTCACATCGGGAGTAATATTTACAATTCTACGAAATCTTTTCTAAGTTTTGTGACTTATTCTTAAATTGGTTTAATCGCCCTGTCGGTGAAAAGTTTGGGTGTTGGCGATTTTCGAATAGATAGTATGAAGCTCTTAGAATTGATATCCCCAAACAACATTTTGACGGAAATCGCTTTGATTCTTACGTTCACTCTCTGAGGACACAATCGCATCGGGATTCTTTCCATACCTTTAGGATCAGTTGGAACAAATTACGAACGGAGCAATTAGGATAATTTGAAGAGGATTGCGAATAGGAAGAAAGAAGATCCTGACGTTTCCTCTCAAAAATATACATTCTCTATTGGATAGCTTACTTTATAATGCGCTTCTAGCTTATTTATTTGTCAGGTTTAAGATTAGACATCTGATTGCTTGTAATTTCCGAAAGGAATGAAACCTGGAATATGCATTACAATTGATTTTTAATAACGATTACACATACACACACTGTATCAGTACACATTATCATATATGTGCTCTCTTGTGTAAGGTTATTTTCGTAGAAAAATGGAAACGGCAACACGAGTTAAAATCAGGGACGAGGCTGTTTGCATTTCACATAGCGCTAATGGTAATCTGAACATTAGCTACATAAATGAGTAACCTCCCTTTGTTTTCTTTCACTTTGAGGAAGCCGTCTGCTTTGGTCGGCCATTTTCATTTCACCGCAAATCTACATTGTAAATACGAATTTGTTCGAATCAATACAACTGAATGATTTAACACGAAAATATTCATAAAATGTGTTTAATTGTGCTTGTGCATTATTTGAAATGAATTTGATTGTTATTTAGAATACATTTTATGTGATGGTTCGTGTTAAAACATGCAGTTGTATTGATTACGGTGAAATGAAAATAGCCGACCAAACAGACGACTTCCTCAAAGTGAAAGGGAAGATAAATCTTATTTATGTAGCTAATATTCAGATTACCAAGCTAATGCGTATGAAAAGGTATGGAGCCATCTCTCCCACTTGAGTTATGGGTAAGATAGTAGGACAGATTGGGCTCTTTAAATTTGGTATACCAACCGGTTCATGAGAAAGACCACACTGGTTTCAAATCTCGCTTAAGAAATTAATCTCGTGTCGCATATTACCCGTGTGATGGGATAATATATATATATATATATATATATATATATATATATATATGTGTGTGTGTGTGAACTTTGATAATTCTCTAGTGTAAGCCGCATCATTTTCCTTTTGAATTTTACGCCCACCCTCAGGATTTACTTACTAAAGTTAATAAGTAATATAAGTAGTATAAATTTCCAAGAGTGAATTAGTAATCACTTAAAAGGAGTAACTTGAAACTGCGGTTAAAACCCAGAAAGAAACAAAAAATTCAAAAAGATTTTCACACTTTAAGATCATAAAAAAAACTGTTTTAAATACGCACAGAAAAAATCACAAAAATCAAAAGAGTAGTTGATTTTTGGTAGTTGCTCAAAAATCCCAGCGGTTTTGATTTTTAGACATTTTATTACATAAATAAATTACGTAACATGGCTACAGAATAAATTTGAAATTTTAATTTATAACATTCTTCCGTTTTAAAGACTGTAAAATTAATAAATTTTGCATGCGACTTTTAAAACCTTCCGCTTAAGTTTCATTTATCTTCTAAAAGTTTTGTTGAATTTTGATTTATGGAGGGTTAAGAACCTCGGATAATTTTGTCCATACCGAATTTGATTTTTGATGTTCTAAATATAGAGTGCAATGACTTTTTTCACTTATAAAGGTGGAATATGCAATTATGTCGTATAGCAGGGAATGCAATGGCTATATACACAATTCAGTTTAATCAAGGAAAGCTAGTTCCTTATTTTTCTTAGAAAACATATATTTTGACAGTTCTCCGCATCAATGTTGTACAATTAGTCTCAGTTCAACGTCCCTAAATGTTCTCTGAACTAGTTTACGTTTATTTAATTAGCATCTTTTTTTATGCAATCAAACTTTGAATGCCAAGGATACAGAGCTGGCTTTTCATCATAATTCTGTTGTTTCCATTGTGTGCCTTGTAGCATTATTTTAATGGAAGATGGCGGCTTGCCTTTTATTTATACACAACAAATATTATTTTCTTTAAAAACACGCATTTCTGTTGCTTATTTTATTCATGTATTACTTGCATTGTAGCAGCTCGCCAACGCAAGATGAAGTCAACGCCCCATTAATCACAATTCGACACCGTTCAATGGTTTGGTTTATTTCATTAATAGAACATCAAACTTCGCGCGTTATTTTATGCCAAAAACGGCCGTGTAGAGGAAAAGTACTGGTATTATTTAACCCACAGTTTTCTTAAGGGCATTCGTCCGAAAGTAAACGTGATAGTGAAACTGGAGTTTGAACTGGCTTACTACGATGTCGTTGTCCAGCACGTTAGTCATAACACCACGGGGGCCCCCTCACAAGTACAGAAATATTTTGGGATTAAAGTTTCTCCTGAACATCATCTTGGAGAATAGGTAGAGGGATTAAAAATATTACAATTCATTCAAGACAATCCGCTCAAAATATTTGATATCATGGTGATATTAATTATTAAAATTTCTGAACTATTGTGCTAATCTTTTTAGTGTTTTCTGTTGCTTCAGAAGAATTACTTTCAATTTTCCCTAATATTATCTTGTGGTAACTTTAGTTATTTCAGTCTGATTTTGGTAGCACCTAACACGTCAGTGGAAATACGTTTTCAATTCTTTGAATTGTAGACCCTGTCATCTGGCTATCAGACTAGAAACTTTCTGAACATGGATTTATGTATTTTCTCTTTTTTCAAAGTAAAGAGATGTATCACTTGCCTTCAAGTAATTTACACACACACACACACACACACACACACACACACATATATATATATATATATATATATATATATATATATATATATATATATATATATATATGAGAGAGAGAGAGATTCAGTTTTTAGGCAGAGCTTGATAATACACTGACATGTCGGAGCTAATATTTTTGTCAACGATGTAGGATTATGTCCCGGTACATACGCCTGCAAGTAGTCGTACATAGCCAACTACTTTTGTTGTTTCATTTATCCAACCCATCTGTCCTGGGTAGTATGTGACACAAGATTGCAAGTATAGGGAATCCTGTGAGGGTTAAATAAACTATTCATTACTAATGGATCTGTGAGTGTAGATTTCAAAACATTAAACCACCATGGAACGCCTTATCTCTCTCTCTCTACTTCTATCTATATCTATCTATCTATCTCTCTCTCTCTCTCTCTCTCTCTCTATATATATATATATATATATATATATATAATTATATATAGAGAGAGAGAGAGAAAAGATCCAATAGATACGTGTCTGTTTTGCACGTGTACACATTCTAATAGCAAAATAAAATTTCATTTTCAATAGCTAAAAATTATCACTGTACTGTCTAACTTTTTTACAATATATGATTTTATTCTAAATCTCCTATACATATATATGTATATAGTTTTCTGTATACGTCATTATCTGTGGAATGAAGGCAAATGAATGTACAAGATAATTAAAATTTAAAAAAAAAGAAGAAACAATTATTTGTTTAATCATGTGCCTCTATGTTGGGGGATACGACATAGATTCTCCACGCTTTCATTTTACTAAATAATACACCATTCATCTTTTCTAACTTAATTATTACACATATAACAAATGAAAATTTTTAAAATACTCGCCAATTGTTTCATTTTTATTCGCTTTATATTTTGATAAAACAATGCCAACTATTGACGAGAATTTATTTGAGAAAAATTGTGTGTTAAATATTTCTCTCATTTCTTATATTTACAGGTTGGAGAAGGACATTTTTCTCTCGATATAGAGTCAAGTATGGAATACAATATATTGCAGTAAGTTTTTATTTCCGTTTTTACATTTAAGTTTATGAATATTAATATTTCAGAATTATATATAAATATATATATATATATATATATATATATATATAATGTTTCCTGTGTTAAAAACTACCGATGATTTTTATAATTTCATAAATCAGTGGTTTGCTAATATTTCCAGTTTGTTCCTTATTACACTTGGTAAATGATTTATTGAATCTTTGGGATTTTCTTTTTTCATGATCTCCCATTTGAAATTTATTGCTGTTATTTTTTCAAAGGCGTTAACCCATGCTAGGTATTCTTACGAAAAATCTAAAAAAAAATGTCACAACATTAAAAAAAATCTGTTTATATTTATTCATTCCTTTTTTTCTTAAAGAATTGGCGAGTATCTCGTTGTTTATTTCACAAGGCTTCTTATTCTTATCATTTACTGTGAAGATGCATTCGATGATTCATAATTTAATATATTTGGTTTCTAAAGAATATAAAAACTCCTGTGAATTGCAATATGAATATTGAGAAAAGAAGATTACAAAAGAAAAAAACGTTTCTGTGCAATATTTTTTATTATATATATATATAATACACTCGAGTGAGTGGATGAAAATCATTGTTTTATGCATTTGTCGGTTTCGTGGTTATAGATCGGTTATGATCATTTTTCAATAATTTAAGTACTTGCAAAGGATAATAGCCAACCACAAATTTAGCAACATAAGTTTAAATGTAACAATAACTTTAATGGGATTTTGAAATGGATCCGCAGAATAGTCAATAGAACAAACTTGGTGCTAGATTATTATACTTTTTACATATTGAAATATTCGCAATAGCTTTTAAGTAAACATATCAAACATCCTGCTAGTATATAATAAATATATTCATTACATTATAAATAGATAAATCAATATATTTAAAAGTAAAGAATATGTATTTAATACACGAATACACATTTATATTGTTGAGAGGAGAAACATACGTAACGTACATATTTTAATGTATGTATTCCTTTTATAAAAGCAAGTAACTGAGTACTACCTTGAAGCTATTCTGAAGGTCACTAACAACGTTATGATAGATTGCATATCAAATGAATATAAAAAGAGAGGGGAAGAGTCTGCGGAAGAAGAAATATCAAAACCGTTCTAATATATTTCGGCAATAGAATTAGTGTCGATTATTAATTCTTACTGTAGGAATATGAAGTCATAGAAAATAAAATAACGAATAAAATCTGTAGAAATGTAATATTTTTCTGTGAAACATGTTTATATTGTAGATAAATATGTATTTGTAAAAATCTAAGTAAATAAACCTTACCAAATTCATTCTTTTAACATTTCTGATTTTGTACAAATTGTTAGTCATAGATCAGTAATACTTATTGACATGTCCATCGAGAAGAACTAACTATAAACCTAACTAGTAATATTTACATAAGTCACAATAACTATTATAGAATTATTTTTTGTGGAAGGTGGCTCTTGAAGATTGTAAATGTAAACTCTGGACGATTACATCTTAAAGTAATGCGACTTTACATCAATTATTTTTATTCTCCGAGGCTTGCTCGAGGTGAGGACCATCCTTTCCTCATGGGGAAGAATTGGTTTTATTTACGTTAAAAAACTTTCCCGTGATCAAATAATCTTACATACAGATTTTAGTGGTTTTACATCAAACTTTTTAGTCTTAGATGAGATACAATGAGAATTGTTCCAGTTATTCATAATAATACTCCTGTAATTAAAAATAAAAAAAAGAACGTAAGTTGACAATTTTCAAAATCTGTTAATTTTCCCGATGCATAAATCCTTATTGACATATCAGTTCGATATAACCATCTAAGCCAATAGAAAAATAAACTGTTCAATTATCTCAATCTATGTAAATAAGAGGTTAATTTTTGGACAATAACGTAGTGTAATTGTTAGCAAGCTAGTCTCGCAGATCTATTACATATGAATATCCTCTTTCGATGTCCCATACTTGAGACCTTGTTTTAAATTCTACTATATCTAAGATGTTCGTCATTTAGGATATCTCATCGTGGTATAATGACTATCAAGTTAATTTCACAGATCCATTACTACAGAATAACGTGTCTGATCTTTGTTAGAGGACCCATACTTACGATCGTGTGTCACATCCTACCCATGGCGAACATGTTGTGTAAATACTTACCTTTTGAACAATGATCTTCTCAGGGCTTGTTCATCAAGATTTTATTTATTCATTTTTTTTTTGCTTGTAATGTCTACCGTTCTATGCTAAAATGTTTTTAATTACCTTATTCTACATATCTTAATATGACGAGCGGTTTTTCATATACACCATTTGAGCATGCGCATTAGGCATACAAAAATAATCAGAGTTGGTGAATATGAAGGTGACTTGTGGGATCGCTAATCGTGAGAAACTCACAGTTGAGCAGAAAGAAAATAAATTATGAAGCACGTTTATCTCTATAACTCAGGAACTGATCCGAAAAACCTCGAATACGCAAGGAATTATAGATAGCTAATCTATATAAAAAAAATGATGGATCGTCTTTCTCATAGAAACACACCTACAGTTGCGTTTCATCTTTCTTGCTTTTATCTTTCTTGTTAAAATAGAATATCTATTTCTCAAATTGATTTAACATACCATTCAAAAAATTGCGAGGGAAAATGGACATAATTTTCAAAGCATTACATTACATATCTGTTCTTTCACATACTCTCATATTTCACCTCATTTTATTTTTCCTTCGAGTCCTTTTTATATTCAAAATGTTCATTGAAACAAGAATTGACGAGTACTTACTATAAAACGTATAGAAGGCCAGATAAGATATTTTACAATAGCATCGCTTGGCATCCGTCCGTCTACTGAAAGCGATGGCGTAGTGTCCACTTTCTTTTTCATTATGTATCTGCAGCTGCGTGAGTGGCTGATCAGACCAATTTTTGAATGGCAATCTCTGGTGCAGTGACCGCAAACAAACAGTGATGCTTGCTTGGGTTGCTCTTGTCTCTCCTTCCTTTTGGCTCTCTTTTCTGCGGTGGGTACCATCACGTATTAAAATATACATGCCTGTTGAGTCACAGTTATTCTCTTAGCAAATCTGTCATAAGTTGACTTACGAGTAGTCCAACGTATGAGCTGTCCCTTCGTCTATGATTTGCTTTAGCTTAACAGCTAAAATTTGAAATACAATCAAGCTTCAGATACGCTCATATTAATAAGTTCACTAAGAACATGTACATTTCCAAAATTATTACCAAATTATTGTTTCATATTTTACATGGCACTAATACACTTGTGAAAAGTATGCATCCAACTATTCTCTCTTCAATTATGGTTAAATAGTAGGATGGATTCGGCTCCTCAACATCGTAGAAGGAAAACTCTGAATTCAAACCTTTTAAACGTCGTTTAAAAATTGACCCTTTGTCACATCCTGTTCGTGTGGAAGGTTCGGTATATATATATATATATATATATATATATATATATATAACCAACACACTCTTCAAAGCGCCAAAACTGGAGCGTCGCTATCGGGTGCAGGTTAGTCTCATCTCCAGACCTTTTTGGTGTGTTCGTGGGGAAGTCTTACACCTCTACAGTGAATGCCGTCGGTGGATTGTAGGGCCCACTGATATACCTTTATTCTCTTTCCAATTATGAATAAATAATAGGACAGACTGGATTCCTTAACCCCGAAGAAGGAAAACTCTAAATTAAAATCTGGTAAACTCCGTTTAAATCTTTCCCTGTGTCACATCCTACTGAGGGGTTGGTAAATATATACAAAACAAAACACTCATCAAAGCGTCACAACTTTAGAGCTACTATCGGATGCTGATTAGTCTCATACCCAGGACATTCCCTTTTTTGGTGTGTGGGCGTAGAAGTCTTACACTTTTACAGTGAATGCAGTCGGTGGATTGTAGGGCCCTTATTTATTTTGTCAACCCCCTGTATGTATGACTTCAGTAAGAAGACTTAAGAATAACCGAACAAGCCCTTCATTAACGTATTTCCATTGGGGAAGCGTGATGGAAATAGCACAGTACGCCAATTTGCCTCTTCGAAGTGGGAGCACAGAAGAGTGTTAACACTTTTGAGGGACGAGATGTCAGAAGTGATGACATTTTTGTTTCCTACACTGTTTCTTTATCAACCAATTTCAAAGAGATTAGATCTAGTTAAAATAGAAGTTACGAATTCATTTGATCTAAGAGAACTTGGGTGTTAACATGTATCCGCCTTTAATTTGATGGCGCTGTGTGTGTACGCGCATGTGCTAATGGAATTGTCTGTATGGATTATCAGAACATCTGTATGTGAATTTATTTGAAATTAGTTGAATTATCCAAAGCAAAGAACTCACCTAGAAATTCTGTCGCATACACACACTTAAGATATAAAGAAAGTCACAAGTAATAAAATGTCTTATGAATATACATAGTCAGTTGATTGCGTGTGAGGGTTTGGTCGCTTTTGTGAGTATGTACTCTAAACAGCCCATCATACGTCCGGTTTTCTTCTAAGTGGTCATTCAATTAGCTACAATTTTAGCTAACTGACCTTTGTTGATGTAATATCGACATACATCATGCTGTAGGCACATATGTATGTATGCATATATTTCACTCTCCCTCACCTTCACTCTCCTTCTCACTATATATTTATTTACCAACTCCTCCGCACGAGCAGGATGTGACACAAGGTCAATTTCTTAAGCGGAGTTTAACAGGTTTGAATTCAGAGTTTTCCTTCTCCTAGACCGGTTGCCTAACCAAGGTTAAAGAGTCCAGTCTGCCCTACTATTTACCCATAGTTGAAGGGAGAGTAGGATTCATACCTTTCCCAAGGGTATCTTTCTCGCTATATATATATATATATATAGTTATTGTATAGTTTAAATTCACAGACTTTTGGATTTTACGCCTAATGTAAATCACACACACACAAACACACACACACAACACATATATATATATATATATATATATATATATATATATATATATATATAATCATAAAAGCAACTTTAACAAACTTTACTGTAAACACATCACTATCCATATGTCAGCCCCTCAGATGAAATGTTTTGCCATCAAAACTGACAAATTACATTTTATTTTCCATTAAATAATTACGAAGGTTTATTAATCAAATTTAACACAACATAGATTTCAATTTTGATATCATCATATGTGATGATGTAAGACTGTGTTACCATGGGAAATAAATTTCTCGTTACACTCTAATGAGATCATTCACATCAATGTATAAAAATACTTAAGATTCAGAATTTAACATACCCGATCTTCATTTAAGCTGATATTTTCCAAGGAAAATTACATTTATTCAAATTCTAAAATATGGTACAATTCTATGTTCCATAAGATTTAAAGATATTTCTGCTATCTGCAATATCAGATTCAGTTCGTGACGGGCCTTTAATGTTGATTCAATTAAATACACAAACAACACACACACACACACATACTGTATATTGTCCCTAACAATTTTCCTGTGTAGTGTAGCTCCACCTTTTCTGTATAGTCTTACATCGCCTTTGACGCAGCCCTTTCATGTCAATGAGACACACACACACACACACACACACATATATATATATGTTGTAGTGAGTAATATATACCTTGTATAGATGTTCATTCCGTTGAATTACATTTACCTCAGTCATGTCGATACTAGCTCACCTGACGGTCACTAGTCTCGCTGTCTCTGTGTCTGTCTGTCTCTATCTATCTATCTCTCTCTCTCTATATATATATATATATATATATATATATATATATATATATATAATATATATAGAGAGAGAGAGAGAGAGTCATCCACATGCATTACAGTCTTGTTTCGATGTATCACGTCTTTTCAGTGTGGCTAGATTTAGTAAGCTCCTTCAAGTCGTTATTGAAACCCGACCAGTTCTTCATGCCAGATCCTCTAATCACCGGGCTATTAGCACACCCACAAGCGGAAGGGAGTTTTACTGATAAATACATACATATTTAAAAGCTACTATGGTCAGTTTTATCTGTTTTAAGGAGAACCATGCAATTTCAGTGTCAGCAAAAATCTCTTCCAGAGACCTCAATCCACTTAGAGTGAAGAGGATATATAGTTATTCCCATACGACGTATCATATATCTTCAGTGCAGCTAGTCCTTGTAAGCTGCTTCAAGCCGTGATCGAAAACCAACAGTTTTTACATCAGCCGGAGCATCTGACCATCTGGCTATCAGTACACCCACTAGTGAAAGATAATTTTTACTGATATGTACATATATATGTTAAGGTTACTAAAGAGAGCTCTATTCGT
Source organism: Doryteuthis pealeii (assembly GCA_023376005.1). Taxonomy (NCBI): domain Eukaryota; kingdom Metazoa; phylum Mollusca; class Cephalopoda; order Myopsida; family Loliginidae; genus Doryteuthis; species Doryteuthis pealeii. Next base: position 126,411,455 of record CM042138.1, on the reverse strand, counting down.
TTTAAGTAAAGTCTTGCAATTTCAGCGTAAACAGCAACCGTTAGCAAAAATCCAGTCTAAAGAGCTTCATACAGTTAAATGAATCAATGTTTTTTTTCATGTCAGATTAAATGTGATATTACACAACATAGTAATATTGATGAAAATGATTGTAAATAGAATATAATGAATCGAATAAATGGAATCTCTTTAGAAATTAATGATTATTTAATGTCAAACAAAGCTCATCTTTGCAATTCAATAATTACTTCATTAATTACTGTCTAAAACTAAATGATAAAAATAATTATTCTCCATATTTTATCTTGTCTAGAAAAGTCTGCGAGTATACTAAGTTTTGAAACCACCTGTTTGATGTTTGCCAGTTTTTAGCAAAAATGTATGGACGCGTTGAGACAAGAGCTGTATTATCTTTCCTTATGTATACTATTTTACTTACCACTTCATGTACTGAATTTGCCAACGAGTTATAGCAAATAGAGATTCTATCAATACTGTGTATAGAAAGAAGACAGAAGGAACGTGTCTAATTATTTTAATCAAATTGTAGACGCTATTGAATTCAGAATAATGGATGGAAATAAATAATAGATTCGAAATGTCACCAGTCCACGTTTTTCTTGAAGATTGTTACATTCATTTAGCGATAACTCATATTTTTATTTGAACACGAGACTGCTAAGGGCACTGGCAGTATATAGCGGGAATTTTTGATGAAGATTTTCTTTGATCTGGTAAAATGGAATTAATTGAGACTAATTTCTCTTTCAGACGTCATCAACATTTTCCTGCTTTAATTATTGGCTTTGTTCCAGTTTATATATGTATGGGTTTGTTTTAGCTGCATTAACTAATATATATATATATATTATATATATATATATATATATTCTGTTCATTTTTCATATAATCTCTTTCATTCTTTCATCATCTTTTTTCACTTTATCATTTTTATGTTCTTTCTTTCTTCGTTACTTGCTTTCGTGCTTTATTTTTATTTGCGTCATCCTTTTCTTTCGTATTGCATGGCTTTTATCTTTTTACCATCTTCCTTTCTTTCTTTTCATCAACTCGTTTGTTTATTTCTTTTAATCGTCTATATGTTTTTTTTTTTTCTTCTGCTTTTATCTCTAGTTGCTTCTTTTTTTTTGTCTTTCGATTATCGCCTTCTTTCTTTCTTTTTTGGATTATCGCCTCTTTCTTTCTTTCTTTCTTTCGATTACTTCTTTCTTTCTTTCTTTCGATTATCGCCTTCTTCTTTCTTTCTTTCGATTATCGCCTTCTTTCTTTCTTTCTCTTTTCTCTTCTTCTTTCTTTCTTTCTTTCGATTATCGCCTTCTTTCTTCTTTCTTTCGATTATCGCCTCTTTCTTTCTTTCTTTCGATTATCGCCTTCTTTCTTCTTTCTTTCGATTATCTTCTTCTTTCTTTCTTTCGATTATCGCCTTCTTCTTTCTTTCTTTCGATATCGCCTCTTTCTTTCTTTCTTTCGATTATCGCCTTCTTTCTTTCTTTCTTTCGATTATCGCCTTCTTCTTCTTTTCTTTCGATTATCGCCTTTCTTTCTTTCTCTTTTTTTTCGATTATGCCTTTCTTTCTTTCCCATTTGATTTCCTTTTTTTTCTCTTTCATTATCTGTATCTTGCCTTATTTCTTAACATTACATGTATTCTTGGTTTCTTGCGTTTCGGCTTCCGTCTTTTCATCCGTCCGTTTTTCTTTTAATCCTTTCATCAGCACTTTATTTATTCATCTATTTTATTTACTTTCTCCTGACATAATCTCCTTTAAATTTACTTTTTCTTTTTTCTTTCTTTCTTTGGCTTAGTTTCTGTCGTTCATTTTTATTTTCGTCCTTTCTATCTTTTTCTTTTCTTCTATCTCCACTCCGTCTATTATTTAGTCCACTGCATGTACGTTTTTCGCTAGTAATATTTAACTTCTCTTGGATTTCATCTAAGATTCTTATCCTTTTTGCACCATCTTTTACGTCTCTGTTTTCTTTTGTTTCTTTCATTTCTTTTTTTATACAGTCTATTTGTTAATTTACATCCCAAATACCATTTCATAATATTTATCTGATTTAAGCAAAAGCATTCAGAAGATCTTCACAACAGAATGTGTGCTTCACAGGATTATCATGAAAAAGACAAAAACAACAGTGAATAATGATAAAGAAATAATTACATAGTTCTGTTATATGCAATGTGACATAATCATGAGACTCAAAATGTATTTGAAACATATAAACAATATCGATTGGCAAATATCTGTATGTACAACATTTGAAATTGTATAGCCACCATTTTGATTGCAAGAAAACTAATACAAAAGAGTTTCACAGATTCAAACACACGTGCGCTTACACACAACGTATAAGTATATATATATATATATATGGGTCCATGTGTATGTATAGATATGTATGTATGTATGTATGTGGGTCCATGTGTATGTATAGATGTGTGAATATGTATTTTTGTATATCGCATGGTTGTACGGGTATGAATTGTATAATCGTGTGTGTGTATATATATATATAATATATATATATATATATATATATGATGTGTGTGTGCGAATGTATATATGTGAGTATATGTACGCAGACAAGCCTGCATATACATGAGCCACGTAGTAGTAATAACTAGCAAAATTACACACGCGGCACATACATACGGGTGTGGATGTACGTAAACGATGAACTACTCTTCTTCATTGTCATTATAGGATAAAGTAACTGCAGATGAATACAGGAACGGCTCAACACAATGTGTACCCTCATATCCATATATAACTAATTAGAATTTGTTAATTTTTCTTTTCACATATGTGTTGTCCTTATCAGAAGTGGCAAGTAAACTGCTTTGAAACCAATTGCCTTTTAATTGTATAGTAAACTATAGCACACACACACACACACACACACACACACACTTATATATATATGTATTTATATATATATATAATCAGTACTATTGTATTGTTGCACCACTTGGATATTGACATTGCGCCTGGAGAAAAAGTTACATATGAACTTCACAAGGATGCTACGTGTTGTTTTGATCAGCTTCTAAAAACAGTATCCTACAAAACCGTAGTTGTACTGACACTTACTCCTATCTTACAATCTATCCAAATAATACAACCCAGACTTAATCAGAAGTAAGACCGAAATCATAAGCAAAATTCTATTATCAACTCCTACTCATGGGTACCTCAGTGTCAGCCGACTAATAAAAAATCATATTCATCGTCTCTGTATGAAGACTGGCTACCGACAATGGCTTATAGTGAGAGAAGAACAATGAAATCTCAGCTGTCACAACGTCTGTATGATATAAGTAAATAGTGCTAATTATCTATTGTGGTCTCGTTAGGGGCCAGAATAAAGACACATGGGATGAAATGATTTAAACAAATATATTAACAAAGAAGAGTTGTACAAACATATACATATGAAAATGGCACTCGTGAGGCGGTCTTATCGGCTATCTGCTGTAATATTAACTCTCGCTTCAGTGCAGAACTTGCTACTATTTATAGTTGGAAGAGTTCATACATGCGTGGTAAATTACCATAGCATTATCATTAGTAGAGCATGTATATTTAATTTAGTTTAGGGTTGGTAACTGACAGTTTCTCGCCTATGCGGTTTTCAAACAAAGTGCTTACACACACTCACACCCACACACACACATATATATATATATGAGGTAGATAAAAGGATAAATGAACAATAAATGAATAACTCAAAACAAATCAAGGGTTGAAATGATTTCGTCCGTGTTACCCGGACATCGTCAGTCAGAATATATATAATAATATATATATATATATATATTATATATATATATATATATATATATATATTTGGCCGGGTGGCCTATTTTTGGTATATGACTGAGGGAATCTATCATCTTTTTGCTAGACTAGGGAAATTGTTTTGCGTCTGAGATGGGATGGCACACCTACCACCAGCTTCTCACTTTAACGCACAAAATCAGATTACCCAAACGCCTTTACTGAGTTGTCTGGACCGGTATCGAACCGGAACATTGCAATTCCCGGGTGGGTTTTCTACACATGGGTGAGTGTGTGTTATAAATATAAAATCACATTGGTAAACCACCCCAGACCAAATGAGAAAGGTCATTACTTAGGTAATTCAGAATCTGTTTGTGCTTACTTGGGAGAGAAGTCATGAATCAATCTCTCCATTTTCTGCGCAATGGTGTCGCCTGAAACTTTTATGTCTCTTCATCAAAGGAGCCGCATCCTGTTTTTAAATTTTAGATCTTGTCATTGATAGATTATCCCAACCCAGAATATCAATGTTCAGTGATTTGAGATTATTTGATGTTATGTTTGTAGCGTTTCCTTTGCTCGAGCTGAGGACGCTGATATATAGAGAGAGAGAGAGAGAGACGTGCCTTCATCCTGGGTTGATCTGAATCTGTTCGCTAATTCGTTGGTAAAATCATGGGACGACCCATTCTCTGAAGACACATAAGTTACATCTGATGATTGATTGCTCACGCGTCGAGTTTAAAATGAGCCTGTGAAAATTAAAACAAAAATGTACACACAAAATTAAGTTTCCGTGTTCCGATTTTCACCAGAACTAAGATGGAAGCGAGTTGTCCACACCCGAGACGACCAATGGCAATGAAGCCCAAATGGCTAGCAGAGTTTAGTTTCGAATATAAGAGACATTAGCAGGGGAGAGATAAGGTAGGAGACAATAGCAAAAGAGATAAGATTGGAGGACAATAGCAGAGTAGAAATTAGAGAGATAGAAGCCTATAGCAGTGTAGGGATTAGACGATAGAAGCCCGGGAGTAATGTAGAGATTAGAATATAGAAGCCCATAAACACTGTAGCTATTAGAGGGGATAGAAGCTTATAAAGAATTAGAGACTAAATATAAGACTAGAGTAGAGTTTACAGATAGAAGCCAATAGCAGTGTAGAGTTGAGACGATAGGAAGCCCATAGCAGTGTTGAGTTTGACGATAGTAGCTGAGCAATAGGAGGTTGGACGATAATAGGTGCTTGAAGAGTATGAGTTTGGACGATAGGTAGGGTTGAGAATAGAGTTTGGACGATAGTAGGTAGAATAGAGTTTGGACGATAGTGGCTGAGAAGTTAGAGATTTGGACGATAGTGGCTGGATAGAGTTTGGAGCGATAGTGGCTGAGAATAGAGTTGGAGCGATAGTGGCGTGAGAGATAGAGTGTTGGACGATAGCTGAGAATAGAGTTTTGGACGATAGGGTGGCTGAGAATAGGTTTGGACGATATGGTGGCTGAGATAGTAGTTGGAGCGATAGTAGGTGAAGGAATAGAGTTTGGACGATAGTGGCTGAGAATAGAGTTTGGACGTAGTGGCTGAGAAATAGAGTTTGGACGATAGTGGCTGAGACATAGAGTTTGGAAACGATAGTGGCTGAGAATAGAGTTTGGACGATTAGTAGGTGAGAATAGAGTTTTGGACGATAAGTGGCTGGATAGAGTTTGGACGATAGTAGGTGATTTAATAGAGTTTGGACGATAGTAAGGTGAGAATAGAGTTTGGACGATAGTGGCTGAGAATAGAGTTTGGACGATAGTGGCTGAAGAATAGAGTTTTGGAACGATAGGTGGCGTGAGTAATAGAGTTTTGAGGATAGTAGGTGAGAATAGGTTTGGACGATAGTGGTGAGAATAGAGTTTGAGACGATAGTAGGAGTGAGAATAGAGTTTGGACGATAAGTGGCTGAGAATAGAGTTTGGAACGATAGGTGGTGCTGAGAATAGAGTTTGGTCGATAGTGGGCTGGAGAAATAGAGTTTTGGAGCGATAGTGGCTGAGAATAGAGTTTGGGACGATAGTGGCTGAGAATAGAGTTTGGAGCGATAGTGGCTGAGAATATGAGTTTGGACGATAGTGGCTGAGAATAGAGTTTGGACGATAGTGGGCTGAGAATTAGAGTTTTGGACGATAGTGGGCTGAGAATAAGTTTTGGAACGATAGTGGGCTGAGAATAGAGTTTGGACGAATAGTGGGCCTGAGAATAGAGTTTGGACGTATAGTGGGGCTGAGATAGAGTTTGGAACGATAGTGGCTGAGAATAGAGTTTGGACGATAAGTGGGCTGAGAATAGAGTTGAGCGATAGGTGGGTCTGAGAATAGAGTTTGGACGTAGTGGGCTGAGGAATTCGAGAGATTTGACGATTAGTGGGCTGAGAATAGAGTTTGGACGATAGTGGGCTGAGAATAGAGTTTGGACGATAGTGGCTGAGAATAGTAGTTGGTTTTGGGACGATAGTGGGGGAGCTGAGTAGAGTTTGGAACGATAGTGGGGTTCTGTGGAGAATAGAGTTTGGACTTAAGTTTATGTGTGTGGCGTGTGTGGTGTTCTATTATATATCAGTGAGTTGTGGGACGATAGTGGCTGAGAATGAGAGGTTGTTGGTACGATAGTGGGTTTCGGATCTGAAAATAGAGTTTGCGCGATAGTGGGCCGTCTGTAGTTAATAGAGTTTGGACGATGTGGTGTTTTGTGGTGTGGAGGGAGCTGTTCAGGTTGCGATTGTTGGGATGTGATTTAGTATGGTTGTGATAGTGGAATTGGTTGAGATGGTGCGCTGAGAATAGAGTTTGGACGATAGTGGGCTGAGTAAATTGCTATAAGAGTTGGAGCAGATAGTTGGGCTGTAGAATATGAGTTTGGAACGATATGTGGGAGGTGCTGAGAATGGAGAGTTGGAGGGTAGACGAGGCTGAGTTGGATTGTGCTGGTGGAGTGTTGTGTGAGGGGGGTTTGTCATAGGTGTTGTCTGAGAGAATATGATGAGGAGTGTGTTGTGGACGGTGATCGTAGTTTAGAGTGTTGGGATTACGATTCAGTGGGTGGTGTGGAAAAGAGTTTGTCTGAGGAATAGAGTTTGGGTTGTTTGCGGCTGTTGGACGTTTTGGGATGTGAGTGTAGTAGGTGGAGCCGTAAATCTAGTGTGTGGTGTGGGTGGATGCTGAGAATAGAGTTTGGATTCGATTAAGTGGGGTGTCTGAGATAGAGAATGTTTGGACGGATCAGTGGGTGCTGAGTAATAAGGAGTTTGGAACGATAGGTTGGGTGATGGTTGTTAGGATGGATAGGATCTGGTTGAGCTCTGGCGTTGGTGAGTATTCGTGTGTTGGAGATGATAGAGTTTGGAGTTATTCGATAGTGGTGTGCTGGAATTTACGAGATTTAGAGCAGTTGGTGTGGTTGAGTGGAGTCGTGTGTGGAGGTGAGCGATAGATCTGGGTCAGTGTGGGTTCTGAGATATAGAGTTTGGACGTTAGTGGGTGGGTTTTGTCGATAGAGAATGGGTTTTGTGACAAATTTGTCGAAACAAATGATAGTGGGGGCCTGAGAATTAAGAGTTGGTACGATTAGGTAGGGGTGCTGAGAATAAGTTTTGTAGTTTACCAGATAGTTGGGTCTGTAAGATGAGGTTGTGGAGCGATATGTGGCTTGAGAAGTGAGAGGTTTGGGATTACGATAGAAAGTTCAAAAATGTATTTAGTATTGAGAGATTGTAGATAGAAAGCCCATAGGAGAATATTAGATAGAGAGACAATTGCAGCTTTAGAGATTAGATGATATGGAAGAGCGGTCAGCTGAAGTAATATAATACTATCAAAGTAGTTACGTTAGGTAGGGGACATCCCTTTAACATATGGATGAACACGCATCCGCGTTTAAACACATTACGTGGCTAAATCGGATGATGCTTTCGGTAGATAAGGTGTTGTAATGGATAGGCGAGACTTCAATTATCAAATGTGAATACGGGCCCCTGTTATTGGTTCTTGTGCAAACACGGTAAAAATTGTTCAGTCTTTGAGATTGTGAAAGCTGCCAGCTGACAAACTGGTTTCTATGCTGAAGTGAAAGGTTCGCGGCAAAAAACAGCCGATTCACCAAATACAGGCAGGCGGTACATGGTAAATTGGAGGGAGAATAGATTAGCACTCGGCTTCTCTTCGAGCTGTAGTAACTGGGCGCTCGATAATTTGCCCGATAATTCAGGTGCAAAATGGATAGTCTGCAAGGCTAGTGATCGGCAAGTCCGAGGCCTGCATTTTATGTCACGCGGATGTTGTGGTAAAGAAACCTGATCTAAATACGCTGCGGTTGAGAAATCGACACATGTCTTCTCGTTTGATCTGCCGTCTTGTAGCAAGCTAAGTGGAAATGCTCTGTATACTTAAGCATTGCATAATATATGGTGCCTGAACATGAAGTATCAAAATAACGAGTTAATAGTATGTAACTGGAGTTTGGATATCACATAGGCCAGTTCCACAAATAATACAGAAGTGGCTATAATCAGGAATGTATCCATAGTACTTACAAATGCATTCGAGGATGAGTGATATCTAAGTAAGAAGTCGGTTGAACCTTCTTAGGGGTTGCGAGTTTGTTAGCAGAGAAATCACACAGCATGCCATATATAGTTATATAATAGTATATGAGTAGGTGTAAGGTGTTAGTATAGTATATATAATATAGTTATATTATATAGAGTATATGGTATAGGCTATTGTTGTGTGTGTGTGTGTCTGATCGCGCAAAGTTAGAGGGTTGTTTATATGTCTTTGGCATGTGACGGTCGTCTGAGGAAGTGTTGTTTGTTACTCGTACAAAGATTAGTCGACGTCTGCAGGATGTTGTATACGTAAAAACTTGCGAGATCCTGTATGAGGCTGAGTCAAGAAGTGCCAATCTCTCTCTCTCTCTGCTTCTCTCTCTTCTCTCGTCTCTCTCTCTGCTTTTGCGATGCCCTGCTGTCTCTCTCTTTATGCATTGCCCGTCTCTTCTGCTCTTATCATCCGTCTCTTCGTCTGCTTTATTCATCCGCTCGCTCGTGCTCTCTTCATCTCTTCTCGTGGCTCTTCTCGTTTATCATGCCCTCTCACTTGTCTCTCTCTTTATCATCGCCTCTCTCTCTCTGCTGCTTTATCATCGCCTCTCTCTCTGCTTTATCATCCTCTCTCTCTCGTCTTTATCATCCCGTCTCTCTCTCTATCATCGCCTGGCTCTCTCTCTCTCTCTTTATCATCCGCTCTCTCTCGTCTTTTCATCCCTCTCTGCTGCTCTTTATCAATGCCCTGCTCTGCTCTCTTTATCATGCCCTCTCTCTTTATCGTCCCTCTCTCTCTCTCTTTATCGGGTCCCTCCCTGCTTCTCTCTGCTTTATGGCGTCCCTGCCTCTCTCCTGCGTCTTTTATCGTCGCCTCCGTCTCGTTCTCTCTTCTCTTGTATCGTCCCTCTCTCCTCTCTCACTTATCGTCCCTCTCTTCTCTCTTTATGCGTCCGCTGCTCTCGGTCTCCTTCTTTATTGTCCCTCTCCTCTCTCTCTTTATTGTCCCTCTCTCTCTCTGCTTTATTCGTCGCCTCTCCTGCTCTCTTTATCGTCCTCTCTCTCTCTTTATCGTGCGCCTCTCTCTGCTTCTTTATCGTCGCCTCTCTCTCTCTTACGCCTCTCTCTCTGCTGCATTTATTTATTTTATAGTATTAAA
>CM042138.1:126368568-126401806 GCA_023376005.1 Doryteuthis pealeii | reverse complement strand
AGAATTGTGTGAACGCGCAGGAACGGACTGTTAGAACAATGAACATTATTTGGTCAGTATACGATTTGAGTATCTAGGTCAGCCGTAAGAAACATTTCAGCCGACACTCATATTTTAATGTTAAAATATAGATACGATAATCAATCTTAGTCAACGCTTACATGTTTATAATAAGTAAATAGAAAAGATATGTTTTTTATCACTATTTCAATTTTACACATTAGCTACGATATACTCATGTAGTGCATTAATATATATAATATATTTTGATTGCGTTTTTCCCGACACATAATGACAGCTGTAAGTGTGGCTGGTTCTAGATCATCCAAAAATCAATGACACAGTGTCTTCTAGCGACTATTACTAAGTAAGAGAGCTGTTATCATGAGACCAAATCTTTCTGATTAGGATCGGGCTTAGCGAAGCAGGGAGCTGCGATTTGAAAGAAGACGAAACTCCAGTAATGCTCTAGAAATTATATACATGCTACAGCCCTTCGTGGATCCGAAATTTAGTGTATTCCACACAATAGAGTACTCCTTACGAAAGATAGTAAATTGGAACCGGCACTCACAACATCCGCTGATCCCGTCGATGAGTATATTATTAGTGAGGGAGTGTCACTTGTAGATACAGCCTCTTGCTGTATAGTATATGTATGTTGTTACACGACGATGCAAGCAAATGTCCGTTGATAAAGAAAAAATTGTTAGAATTACTCAGTTAGTCAAAGGTTTCAATGAAACATGCCACACAGTTATATTCGGCAAAGGAGCCAGGATTTTTCAAAGAAAAACCAAAATAAATAAGATCTAGGCTTAAAGAAAAAGAAATATGGATCTTAAAAAATAAAAGTTGACATCAGTATAACATACATGAGAGAAACGAAAGAAAATACAAAACACGCAGAGATCGAACTAGAACAAACAGAGAAGTATATATCAGGTATATCGGATTAGATACAATGATAAAGAAAATACTATTCACTACGACTAATCTCTATATAAAGTAGTAGATAAGAGATTAAATTCTTTAATTTTACATCCGGGGCAATGACCGATTAGCTCTGCAATGTATATATATATATATATATATATAACCTAGCGTGGGATAGTCACCGCTTCAGCTTTCACTGGAATGGTGCGCCAAATTTCAAGTAGTATTAGGAGAGTGCTCGATATAAAATAGAGCTCTATATAATTAATAAATATATATATATATACGAGTTATTCTACAATATTTATTTTGATGGCAATAGAACAGTCACATACTTAGGCTTCCATACAATGCAAAATCGCATGCAATCATCAGGTGACGTGGCTACGAATACAAGGAAAATCGAAAAAATCCCGTATTCGTATTAACGTCACTTGATAGATTGCATGCGATTTTGCATGTATGAAACCTAGGTTGTGACTGTTCTATTGCATCAAATAAGTGATCTGTAATAACTTATATATATATATATAGTATAACTCGTTAAAATTATATTATACAAGAAGACAAATCTTTTTTTTCGCCTTTCGATCAACTGGACATAATCAAGATGCTAACTAGTTTCTGAAACTTTAACCTTTCAAACAACGATGTAACAACAGAATAATCATGACAAGCGCAAACGCAAATTCCTTTATTACTGTTATATTTTTTTTATTATTTCCCGTGCGGGATCAAAATTGTTCTCGTTAAATAGGAGTATGTGCTTAATCACTGTCGAAGCTTGGGAAATCACTAAATGACCATGTAAAATAAATATAGTTTATATGATCATACTTTCAATTTCCTCTTAAATGTTATCTATCTTCGAAATTAGTGCTTGCAATTAAAGCCTTCAGAAACTGAATTTCAAATTCCATTCTAGTCCACTGAGATATTAACGCGAGACAAAGTTGTGAACTGCAGTATTGATGACTTTCCTGATTTGAAGCAACTTGGGAAATAGCGATTGTAGATGATTCCGGCAATGCAAAGTGCACTGGTTAAGCAAATCTTGACATACAGGTGATTGAGTAAGATGCCTAAGAAATTGCTAAGGAAAATATAATTCATCATTCCTCATTGGCACACGGCCACCACAGCGAGGCTGTATAAGGCGGGAAGAATCGTTAACAGATAGAAAGTCATACTAAATTGCGCGATGTAAATTTCATTAGTAATGGAGGAATAAGATGAAAGATTGGAAATAGGTTAATGAAATAAAGTTTGGTTCATAACGCCTTTTTTGTTAATACTGCGAGGTTTAAACATATGTGATTTAAACCAGGGGTTCTAAACTTTTTAGTAATGGACTTTTTTGTTTCCTATTTTACTTGGTGGACCTCCCATAGCCATTCGATGTTTAAAGTCCCATGAATTTTTTTATAATTAAAATTTGGTGCTTGCAAGGACCAAAAAATGTTATATGGTTCCTGGATGCATAGGAATTCTATTAAGAAGCACTGGTTTAAACACTAAAAAAAAAAACAACTACGCCCTTTTGCGCGTGTCATAGAATACGTTGACCCCATGCCCGCATAAGAATCGACGACACCCAAAAAAGGGGTTTACTGGTATGAAAGAAACAGGATGTGATGAGAAGACTCCCGTTCTGGAGCTGTGATGTGTACCACTTCATTTCAAAGAATAAGCAGATGTCCTATTACCCGCAGTGATAGTAATTATTTGGACCCAATCCAGGGGGGGGGAATAGATTTGTTTTATAATTATTTGTATTCGACTGGACCTTGTGAAAATAAAACCCTTCAGAACCTACTACACTAGATTGTAAAACTGAACGTACAGTGAACGTGATTCTCTAACATCTTAGGATAAAATGACCCTAGGTGTTTTTCATGCAATTAAAACAGTCAATCATTTTCTAAACTTAGTGTTCATAGCCTTATATATATATATATATATATATATATATATATATATATAATATATATATATATATATATGAATTATATTTTCCTTAGCACATATTCTCCAAAATATATATATATAAGTAAAGAAATAACAAAATAATTAGAGATTTAGCGATATAGTCTATTTCAGGGAGAGTTAGACAATTTGTCTAAGCTCCCTGGGATAAACTATAATGCTAAATCTCTAAGTCTTTTGTTATTTCTTTACTTATATATTTGCTCTGTGACTAACATTAAGAGCACACATTGAGCTCTCAAACTGCGACAGGTTTTTTTTAAATAAAACTCCTGTGTCGTAAGGAAAATTTCTTCTCTGGACTTTGGATTATATATATATATATATATATATATTATATATATTAGACACACACACACACACATATATATGTATGTGTGTGTGTGTGCGTGTGTATAAAGTAATATAACAGATAAGATTATCTCTATCGTATTATTCTTTTTTGATTGTTCTCAACTAGTTTTCATCCTAGTTCATCAGCAGCAGAAATATTTTTGTAAATAATTTTTTATTCGTTTCTAAGAGTGATGATATCTTATTATAATGGAGATTGTGGGTTTGTCTGTCTGTAATCGAAACTACACAAGTCACAATTCCCTTTGTTATTTACACACATTCTCCATAATTTTATTTTTTATTTAAACCTCATTATTAATAAATTGTTTTTACAACATTAAGACTTAACAATATCTTACATATTAATAACATGCAATTATATTTATATATTCAACGAATAGCGGTTTACAGTGTGAACGGAAGGCTAATTTGCAATATTGATCTTAAAAAATTGATTTTAATAAATTATGCTTAGTATTAATGATTTCTAATTGTTTTGGTTTTATCTTAATAAATATGAGCAAAAATCTCGGGATAAATCTTAACAGAAATCTATTAACATAAAGAAATAACTGTAATTTTATTATTTTCTTCCTATTTTAACTAAATAGTTAAATTAGGGAAATTTACTACTGAAAGACGGGAGTAGGGAAATGGTCGAACAGTTAGTTTCAAAGTTGTTCTATTTTCCGATTATACCCCCTCTGTTCCAAATATTTTTATCTGAATTCTTATTCAGTTTCATTAGCCTTCTAATTTAACATGATATTTTATTATATTAAACTTAAATACTTGCATATATTTGCTAGTACTATTAATGAAGTTGAGAAAATAACTAGCAATACAGGATATCCCGTTCATTGAATGAAAATTTACGCATCTTTTAGTCCAGTGTTTTTAATCAATTGCCTATTTGTTGTTTTCGTCCGGTTTTTATTTTTTCAATCTCTACAATTTTACAGACCCTTTACTTAGAGATTCACATATCTGAGCTTCAAATTTATCAGATGTTACAAATGCGTTCGGCTCTTAGCCTTCGCCTTTTATATTCATTTCCAAATAGCTCTTCCACTTAGGAGTAGTTCAGCACCTTGACAATAAATTGTATTATTCGAAATGGAAATGCGGTTCGAATATTCATTAAACCACTCCATTATCAAGTGAGCATGAATACAAGATCAAGCTGATGGGCAAAAGCCTGGGGTACGAAGAAAAAAAACAGAAAGAAACGACACAACACAATATGGATTGAAGACAAAGACACGTCAACCCCAGTCAAATAAATTGTTAAAGGAAATGTTGAAAATTTGGAACCATTTTAAATTTATTAACGTTAATAACAGATTTCAGTAGCAATTAATGTAAAGAGTGTTGCATAGTCAGCGATGACTGCAATGTCGGTGATGGTTGGTCTTCAGATTTTGTAGGGTAAACACGAAAATGCAACCCGTCTCAAATATAAGACTTCTGTTTTATTACATCTGTTCAGTTTTTGAGGTCATGTAGAAATGGATAAGAGACAATGCACGGATAGATTCTTCTTTCTTATATGAACCAGCTCCTATCCTATGTTAGAATGGTTCAATCGCTTTCTGTCCACGCTACTGTTTGTCACTTCGTGTCCCCAACCACCAACGGAATATATGATCAATGCTTATTTTACTAGAGTTAATAGAACAAAGAACCCCGACCTTAATCATTTAGTTATTTAATGCTGGAAATCGAATCAATTGATAATAGTTATAATTACAATCATATATTTACAGTGTTCCAGTGCTTTCTGTCATAATCTTTAGTCTCCAATTAAATTTTCAAGTTACTATCAATGCAAATACGATAGAGCATCCGCCAAGGAAGCACAAGGTTCCAGATTAGATACCGGTCCTCACCAACTCAGTGCATGTGTAGCCCAGCTTGGATCTGTGGTAAAGCCGGGAGCTGACGGTAGGAGTAAGACTCCATCTCAAACACAAAAAATAATCTCCCTGGTCTAGCGCTTGTGAAAAGCGGATAGACTCCCTCGATGTCCGACTGATACTGACAAAAGGCCACTCCACCAACTACTTTATGTAAACTATATATACCCTAACAGGTACGACAATTCCGGTCATAGTGGATTTGAGATTAATGACCATGAAGGTGTTTCACCCCGCGAGAGAGCTCCGAAACCGGAGCGTCAATACCGAATGAAGTTTTATGACACACCTATGACACTACTTTCTTTTGGAAGAGACTGTATCACCCCTCCGAAGAGGAGACATCGTATTTTATAAGCCTCGCTAAGGGGTCACCAGAATAGAATATTGATATTTCAAAAGAAAAAAAAGTAAAAAGAAAGTAAAAAAAAAAGTAATGAAGATATTTTTATCGGCGATAGAAATAAAAAGTGTCGCCTTGGAAAATTCTTATGTCTTGCTGTTTGGAGAAAGACTATCAAAATAAATGGCTAAAACATATCGATCTGAAACCGGGTAGACATATTGATACATGCGGAAAAGATTACTCACAGTAAAGTGTCTGACATCCGCTCAGAGAATGAAAACATGTCCCCAATCGGAATATAAAAAAAAATCCACCTCTTAGAGCTTGATCGAGTAAAAAAGAAAGAATGGCAACTGGACCTGTTTACAAGGAAGGTGGCATTTATATGTTTAAGTAACATGTTCGTTCAAATATTCTGGCTTACACACACATTTAAAATCCTGGACGATGCTATTTCCATTTTACATAAGGCTAATACGCTTGGGAAAGGTATGCATCCATTCTCTTCTTCGATAATGGTAATAGTAGGTGAGATTTTGATCTTTAAATCTGATTCCATTCTCTATTGTATATTTCATTCTCTCATAATATTGTAAATCTACAGTTCTTATTGCATATATATATATATATATATATATATATATATATATATATATATATATAGAGAGAGAGGGGGATAAGAGAGAGAGAGGGGGATAAAGAGAGAGAGGGGGTAAAGAGAGAGAGAGAGGGGTAAAGAGAGAGAGAGAGGGGGTAAAGAGAGAGAGAGAGGGTAAAGAGAGAGAGAGGGAGAAGAGAGAGATAAAGAGGAGACGATAAAGAGAGAGAGAGGGACGATAAAGAGAGAGAGAGAGAGATAAAGAGAGAGAGAGAGGGACAATAAAGGAGAGAGAGAGGGACAATAAAGAGAGAGAGAGACGATAAGAGAGAGAGAGGGACGATAAAGAGAGGAGAGGGACGATAAAGAGAGAGAGAGGGAGGGGACGATAAAGAGAGAGAGAGGGAGGGACGATAAAGAGAGAGAGAGAGAGGGACGATAAGAGAGAGAGAGAGGGACGATAAGAGAGAGAGATGAAAAGAGAGAGAGAGGGATGATAAGAGAGAGAGAGGGATGATAAAGAGGAGAGAGGGATGATAAAGAGAGAGAGAGAGAGAGGGATGATAGAGAGAGAGAGGGATGATAAAGAGAGAGAGAGGGATGATAGAAGAGAGAGAGGGATGATAAGAGAGAGAGAGAGGGATGATAAAGAGAGAGAGAGAGGATGATAAAGAGAGAGAGAGAGAGAGAAGAGAGAGCGAGAGAGAGAGAGAGAGAGAGAGAGAGAGAGAGATTGGCACTTCTTGACTAGTCATAAGACGCAAGTTTACGTATACAACATCCTGACGTCGACTAATCTTGTAGAGAAAACTTCTCAGAGAGTCAATGCAAAAATAACAATTAACTTTGATTCAGACACACACACACACACACACATTATATATATATATATATATATATATATATTATATATATATATATATATATATGCATGTGTGTGTTCTCTGTAATCAAAACTGCAACCCTCAAGGAAGTTACCGACTTTTACTTAGATATATATCTGAATGCATTTGTAAGTACTATGGATACATTCCTGATTATAGCACTCTGTATTATTTTGTGAACTGCCTATGTGATATCAACTCTCAGTTACATATATTAACTGTATTTTATACTTTCATGTTCAGGCAATATATATGCATGTATAAGTATACAAGAGCATTTACTTAGTTGCTCAAGACGGAGATCAAAGAGAAGACATTGTCCGATTTTACCGCAGGTATTAGATCAGGTTTTCTTTACCACAACATCCGGTGACATAAAATGAGGTCTCGGACTTTGGCTGATCACTGCTGCAGATATCCATTTTCCTGAAATTATCGGGAAATTATCCGAGCGCAGTACTAACAGCTCGAAGAAGCCGTGTAATTATTCTCTCAATTACCTGTACCGTGCTGTATTTGGTGAATCGCTTTTTTTGCCGCGAACCTTTCACTTTCAGCATTAAGAAACCAGTTTGTCAGCTGGCAGCTTCACAATCTCAAAGACTGAACAATTTTTACCGTGTTTGGCACAAGACATACATGGGGGTATTCATTGATAATTGAAGTCTCGCTATCCATTACAACCCTTATCTACCCGAAAGCATTCATCCGATTAGCAGGTAGGTTTAAACAGATGGTGTTCATCCATATGTTTAAAGGATGTCCCCTACCTAACGTAACTATTTGATAGTATTATATTACTTTCAGCTGAGGTCTTCTATCTCTTAATCTCTAAGCTGCAATTGTCTTCTATCTAATTTCTCCTATGGGTTTCTATCTAATCTCTAATCATTTTGAACTTCTATCGTCCAAACTCTTTCTCAGCCACTATCGTCCAAACTATTCTCAGCCCACTATCGTAAACTCTAACTATCGTCCAAACTCTATTCTCAGCCCACTATCGTCCAAACTCTATTCTCAGCCCACTATCGTCCAAACTCTATTCTAGCCCACTATCGTCCAAACTCTATTCTCAGCCCTATCGTCAAACTCTATTCTCAGCCCACTATCGTCCAAACTCTATCTCAGCCCACTATCGTCAAACTCTATTCTCAGCCACTATCGTCCAACTCTATTCTCAGCCCACTATCGTCCAAACTCTATTCTCAGCCCACTATCGTCCCAAAACTCTATTCTCAGCCCACTATCGTCCAAACTCTATTTCTCAGCCCTATCGTCCAAACTATTCTCAGCCCACTATCGTCCAAACTCTATTCTCAGCCCACTATCGTTTACGTCCAAACTCTATTCTCAGCCCACTATCGTCCAAACTCTATTCTCAGCCCACTATCGTCCAAAACTCTATTCTCAGCCCATATCGTCCAAAAAACTCTAACTATCGTCCCTATTCTCAGCCCACTATCGTCCAAACTCTATTCTCAGTCAGCCCACTATCGTCCAACTTATTCTCAGCCACTATCGTCCAAACTCTATTCTCAGCCCACTATCGTCAAATTCTCAGCCACTATCGTCAAACTCTATTCTCAACTCTATTCTCAGCCCCTATCGTCCAACTCTATTCTCAGCCACTATCGTCCAAACTCTATTCTCAGCCACTATCGTCCAAACTCTATTCTCACCCACTTCGTCCAAACTCTATCTCAGCCCACTATCGTCCAACTCTATTTCAGCCCACTATCGTCCAAACTCTCTATTCTCAGCCCACTATCGTCCAAACTCTATTCTCAGCCACTATCGTCCAAACTCTATTTCTCAGCCACTATCGTCCAAACTCTATTCTCAGCACTATTCCCAACTCGTCCAAACTCTATTCTCACCTACTATCGTCAAACTCTATTCTCACCTACTATCGTCCAAACTCTATTCTCAGTCCAAACTCTATTCTCAGCCATCGTCCAACTCTATTCTCAGCCACTATCGTCCAAACTCTATTCTCACTACTATCGTCCAACTCTATTCTCACCTACTATCGTCCAACTCTCTACTCTCTATTCTCAGCACTATCTCCAAATCTATTTCAGCCGTCCAACTCTATTCTCAGCCACTATCGTCCAAACTCTATTCTCAGCCACTATCGTCCAAACTTATTCTCCACACTATCGTCAAACTCTATTCTCAGCCACTATCGTCCAAACTCTATTCTCAGCCACTATCGTCCAACTCTATTCTAGCTTATCGTCCACTTATCGTCCAAACCTCTCAGCGTCCAAACTCTTTCTCACCACTATCGTCCAAACTCTATTCTCAGCCACTATCGTCGCCAACTCTATTTCTACTATCGTCCAAACTCTATTCTATATCTCAAACTCTATTCTCAGCTACTATCGTCCAAACTCTTTTCAGCTACTATCGTCAAACTCTACACTGCTATGGGCTTCTATCGTCTCATCTACACTGCTATTGGCTTCTATCTTGTAAACTCTACTCTAGTCTTCTATATTTAGTCTCTAATTCTTTATAAGCTTCTATCCTAATAGCTACAGTGTTATGGGCTTCTATATTCTAATCTCTACTTACCTCCGGGCTTCTATCGTCTAATCCCTACACTGCTATAGGCTCTATCTTCTAATTTCTACTCTGCTATTGTCTCCAATCTTATCTCTTTTTTGCTATTGTTCCTACCTTATCTCTCCCCTGCTAATGTCTCTTATATTCGAAACTAAACTCTGCTAGCCATTTGGGCTTCATTGCCATTGGTCGTCTCGGGTGTGGACAACTCGCTTCCATCTTAGTTCTGGTGAAATCAGGAACACGGAAACTTAATTTTGTGTGTACATTTTGTTTTAATTTTCACAGGCTCATTTTTAACTCGACGCGTGAGCAATCAATCATCAGATGTAACTTATGTGTCTTCAGAGAATGGGTCGTCCCATGATTTTACCAACGAATTAGCGAACAGATTCAGATCACCCAGGATGAAGGCACGTCTCTCTCTCTTCTCTCTTATATCAGCGTCTCAGCTCGAGCAAGGAAACGCTACAAACATAACATCAAATACTCAAATCACTGAAACATTGATATTCTGGGTTGGATAATCTATCAATGACAAGACTAAAATTTAAAACAGGATGCGGCTCCTTTGATGAGAGACATAAAAGTTTCAGGCGACCCATTGCGCAGAAAATGGAGAGAATTGATTCATGACTTCTCTCCCAAGTAAGCAAACAGATTCTGAATTACCTAAGTAATGACCTTTCTCATTTGGTCTGTGGTTTACCATGTGATTTTATATTTTATAACAACAGCACTCCCATGTGTAGAAAACCCACCCGGGAATTGCAATGTTCCGGGTTCGATACCGGTCCAGACAACTCAGTAAAGGCGTTTGGGTAATCTGATTTGTGCGTTAAAGTGAGAAGCTGGTGGTAGGTGTGGCATCCATCTCAGACGCAAAACAATTTCCCTAGTCTAGCAAAAAGATGATAGATTCCCTCAGTCATATACAAATAGGCCACCCGGCAAAATATATATATAAATAATATATTTATATTATAAATATATATTATATATATATATATATTCTGACTGACGACGATGTCCGGGTAACACGGACGAAATCATTTCAACCTTGATTTGTTTTGAGTTATATCATTTATTGTTCATTTATCCTTTTTCTACCTCATATATATATATGTGTGTGGTGTGGGTGTGAGTGTGTGTAAGCACTTTGTTTGAAAACCGCATAGGCGAGAAACTGTCAGTACCAACCCTAAACTAAATTAAATATACATGCTCTACTAATGATAATGCTATGGTAATTTACCACGCATGTATGAACTCTTCCAACTATAAATAGTAGCAAGTTCTGCACTGAAGCGAGAGTTAATATTACAGCAGATAGCCGATAAGACCGCCTCACGAGTGCCATTTTCATATGTATATGTTTGTAAACTCTTCTTTGTTAATATATTTGTTTAAATCATTTCATCCCATGTGTCTTTATTCTGGCCCCTAACGAGACCACATAGATAATTAGCATATTACTTATATCATACAGACGTTGTGACAGCTGAGATTTCATTGTTCTTCTCTCACTATAAGCCATTGTCGGTAGCCCAGTCTTCATACAGAGACGATGAATATGATTTTTTTATTAGTCGGCTGACACTGAGGTACCTGAGTAGGAGTTGATAATAGAATTTTGCTTATGATTTCGGTCTTACTTCTGATTAAGGTCTGGGTTGTATTATTTGGATAGATTGTAAGATAGGAGTAAGTGTCAGTACAACTACGGTTTTGTAGGATACTGTTTTTAGAAGCTGATCAAAACAACACGTAGCATCCTTGTGAAGTTCATATTAACTTTCTCTCCAGGCGCAATGTCAATATCAAGTGGTGCAACAATACAATAGTACTGATTATATATATATATAAATACATTATATATATAAGTGTGTGTGTGTGTGTGTGTGTGTGTGTTGTATAGTTTACTATACAATTAAAAGGCAATTGGTTTCAAAGCAGTTTACTTGCCACTTCTGATAAGGACAACACATATGTGAAAAAGAAAAATTAACAAATTCTAATTAGTTATATATGGATATGAGGGTACACATTGTGTTGAGCCGTTCCTGTATTCATCTGCAGTTACTTTATCCTATAATGACAATGAAGAAGAGTAGTTCATCGTTTACGTACATCCACACCCGTATGTATGTGCCGCGTGTGTAATTTTGCTAGTTATTACTACTACGTGGCTCATGTATATGCAGGCTTGTCTGCGTACATATACTCACATATATACATTCGCACACAACTTCATATATATATAGTATAATATATGATATATATATATAACACACACGATATAAAATTCATACCCGTACAACCATGCGATATACAAAATACATATTCACACATCTATACATACACATGGACCCACATACATACATACATACATATCTACATACACATGGACCCATATATATATATATATATACTTATTACGTTGTGTGTAAGCGCACGTGTGTTTGAATCTGTGAACTCTTTTGTTATTAGTTTTCTTGCAATCAAATGGTGGCTATCCCATTTCAAATGTTGTACATACAGAATATTTTGCCATCGATATTGTTTATATGTTTCAAATACATTTTGAGTCTCATGATTATGTCACATTGCATATAACAGAACTATTAATTATTTCTTTATCAATTATTCACCTGTTGTTTTGTCTCTTTTCATGATATCCTGTGAAGCACCATTCTGTTGTGAAGATCTTCTGAATGCTTTTGCTTAAATCAAGATAAATATTATGAAATGGTATTTGGCATGTAAATTTAACAACAAATAGACTGTTAAAAAAAAGACGTGAAAGAAACAAAAGAAAACAGAGACGTAAAAGATGGTGCAAAGGATAAAATCTTAGATGAAATCCCAAGAGAAGTTAATATTACTAGCGAAAAACGTACATGCAGTGGATAAATAATAGACGAGTGGAGATAGAAGAAAAGAAAAAGATAGAAAGGACGAAAATAAAATGAACGACAGAACTAAGCAAAGAAAGAAAGAAAAAAGAAAAAGTAAATTAAAGAGATTATGTCAGGAGAAAGTAAATAAAATAGATGAATAAATAAAGTGCTGATGAAGGATTAAAAAGAAAAACGGACGGATGAAAAGAACGGCCGAAACGCAAGAAACGCAAGAAATACATGTAATGTTAAGAAAATAAGCAAGATACAGATAATGAAAGAGAAAAGGAATCAAATGGGAAAGAAAGAAAGGCGATATCGAAAAAAAAGAAGAAAGAAGGCGAATCGAAGAAAGAAAGAAGGAGGCGATAATCGAAAAGAAAGAAAGAAAGAAGGCGATAATCGAAAGAAAGAAAGAAAGAAGGCGATACGAAAGAAAGAAAGAAAGAAGGCGATAATCGAAAGAAAGAAAGTAAAGAAGGCGATAATCGAAAGAAAGAAAGAAAGAAGGCGATAATCGAAAGAAGAAAGAAAGAAGCGATAATCGAAGAAAGAAAGAAAGAAGGCGAAAGAAAGAAAGAAAGAAGCGTAAAGAAGAAGATTAATCGAAGAAAGAAAGAAAGAAGGCGAATAATCGAAAGAGAAGAAGAAGGCGATAATTCGAAAGAAAGAAAGAAAGAAGGCGATAATCGAAAGAAAGAAAGAAAGAAGGCGATATCGAAGATAAGAAAAAAGAAAGAAGAAAGAAAGAAAGAAGGCGATAATCGAAAGACAAAAAAAGAAGCAACTAAGAGATAAAAGCAAGAAGAAAAAAAAAACATATTAGACGATTAAAGAAATAACAAACGAGTTTGATGAAAAGAAAGAAAGGAAGATGGTAAAAAGATAAAAGCCATGCAATACGAAAGAAAAAGGATGACGCATAAAAATAAGCACAAAGCAAGTAACGAAGATAAGAAAGAACATAAAATGATAAAGTGAAAAAAGATGATGAAAAGAATGAAAGAAGATTATATGAAAAATGAACAGACATATAATATATATATATATAATATATATATAATATTAGTTAATGCAGCTAAAACAAACCCATACATATATAAACTGGAACAAGCCAATAATTAAAGCAGGAAAATGTTGATGACGTCTGAAAGAGAAATTAGTCTCAATTAATTCCTTTTACCAGATCAAAGAAATCTTCATCAAAAATTCCCGCTATATACTGCCAGTGCCTTAGCAGTCTCGTGTTCAAATAAAATATGAGTTAATCGCTAAATGAATGTACAATCTCAGAAAAACGTGGACTGGTGACATTTCGAATCTATTATTTATTTCCATCCATTATTCTGAATTCTAGCGTCTACAATTTGATTAAAATAATTAGCACGTTCCTTCTGTCTTCTTTCTTATACACAGTATTGATAGAATCTCTATTTGCTAATAACTCGTTGGCAAATCAGTACATGAAGTGGTAAGTAAAATAGTAATAGCATAAGGAAAGATAATACAGCTCTTGTCTCAACGCGTCCATACTTTTTGCTAAAAACTGGCAAACATCAAACAGGTGGTTTCAAAACTTAGTATACTCGCAGACTTTTCTAGACAAGATAAAATATGGAGATAATTATTTTTATCATTTAGTTTTAGACAGTAATTAATGAAGTAATTTTGAATTGCAAAGATGAGCTTTGTTTTGACATTAAATAATCATTAATTCTAAGAGATTCCATTTATTCGATTCATTATATTCTATTTACAATGTCATTTTCATGCATATTACTATGTTGTGTAATATCACATTTAATCTGACATGAAAAAAACAATTGATCTCATTTAACTGTATGAGCTCTTTAGACTGGATTTTTGCTAACGGTTGCTGTTTACGCTGAAAATTGCAAGAAGACTTTACTTAAACGAATAAGAGCTCTCTTAGTAACCTGTGAATCATATATATGTACATATCAGTAAAAATTATCTTTTCACTAGTGGTGTACTGATAGCCAGATGGTCAGATGCTCCGGCTGATGTTAAACTGTTTGGTTTTGATACGGGCTTGAAGCAGCTTACAAGGACTAGCTGCACTGAAGATATATGATACGTCGTATGGGAATAACTATATATCCTCTTCACTCTAAGTGGATTGAGGTCTCTGGAAGAGATTTTTGCTGACACTGAAATTGCATGGTTCTGACTTAAAACAGATAAAACTGACCATAGTAGCTTTTAAATATGTATGATTTATCAGTAAAACTCCCTTCCGCTTCGTGGGTGTGCTAATAGCCCGGTGATTAGAGGATCTGGCATGAAGAACTGGTCGGGTTTCAATAACGACTTGAAGGAGCTTACTAAATTCTAGCCACACTGAAAAGACGTGTACATCGAAACAAGACTGTAATGCATGTGGATGACTCTCTCTTCTCTCTCTATATATATATATATATATATATATAATATATATATATATATATATATAATATTATAGGAGAGAGAGAGATAAGATAGATAGAGACAGACAGACACAGAGACAGCGAGACTAGTGACCGTCAGGTGAGGCTAGTATCGACATGACTGAGGTAATGTAATTTCAAAGCGGATGAACATCTTACAGGTATAAATTTCTCACTACAACATATATAATATATGTGTGTGTGTCGTGTGTTGTGGTTTCTCAATTGACATGAAAGGGCTGCGTCAAAGGCGATGTAGAACTATAACGAAAAGGTGGAGCCTACCTAACACAGGAAAATTGGTTAGGGACAATATACAGTATGTGTGTGTGTAGTGTGTTGTTTGTGTATTTAATTGAATCAACATTAAAGGCCGTCACGAACTGAATCTTGATATTTGCAGATATCAGAAATCTCTTTAAATCTATGGAACATAGAATTGATTTGTACACAGCATATTTTTAGAATTTGAATAAATTAATTTTCCTTGGAAATCTCAGCTTAAAAATGAAGATCGGGTATGTTGAATTCTGAATCTTAAGTATATTTTATACTCATTGATGTGAATGATCTCATAGAGTGTAACGATGAAATTTATTTCCATGGTAACAGTCTACATCATCGACATATGTGATATCATTGAAATCTATCGTTGTGTTAAATTTGTTAATAAACCTTCGTAATTATTTAATGGAAAATAAAATGTAATTTGTCAGTTTGATGGCAAAACATTTCAATCTGAGGGGCTGACATAGTGGAAGTGATGTGTTTACAGTACAAGATTTGTTCAAGTTGCTTTTATGATTATATATGATATATACATAATATAATATATATATACTATGATATATATATGTTTGTGATGGTGTGTGTGTTTGTGTGTGGTGTGATTTACATAGGCGTAAAATCAAAGTCTGTGAATTTAACTATACATAACTATATATATTCTTATATAGCGAGAAAGATACCCTCTGGGAAAGGTATGATCCTACTCTCCCTTCAACTATGGGTAAATGTAGGGCAGACTGGAATCTTTTAACCTTGTTAGGCAACCGGTCTAGGAGAAGGAACTCTTGAATTCAAACCATGTTAAATCGCTTAAGAATTGACCTTGTGGTCACATCCTGCTCGTGCGGAGGAGTTGGTAAATACAATATATAGTGAGGAACGGAGAGTGAAGGTGAGGGAGAGTGAAATATATGCATACATACATATGTTGCCTACAGCATGATGTATGTCCGATATTACATCACAAAGGTCGTTAAGCTAAATTGTAGCTAATTGAATGACCACTTAGAAGAAACCGGACGTTGATGGGGAATGTTTAGAGTACATACTACACAAAAAGCGACCAAACCTCACACGCAATCAACTGATATTGTATATTCATAAGACATTTTATTACTTGTGACTTTCTTTATATCTTAAGTTGTGTTATGCGACAGACATTTCTAGGGTGAGTTCATTTGCTTTGGATAATTCAAACTAATTTCAAATAAAAATTCAACATACAGATGTTCTGATAATCCATACAGTTCCCATTTAGCAATGGCGCGTACACACACAGCGACAATCAAATTAAAGGCGGATACATGTTAACACAGTTCTCTTAGATCAAATGATTCGTAACTCCTATTTTAACTAGATCTATCTCTTTGAAATTGGTTGATAAAGAAGCAGTGTAGGAACAAAAATGTCATCACTTCTCTCTGACATCCTGGTCCTCAAAAGTGTTAGACACTCTTCTGTGCTCCCACTTACGAAGAGGCAAATTGGCGTACTGTGCTATTTCGCATCACGCTCCCAATTGGAAATAGTTTAATGAAGGGTTTGTTCGGTTATTCTTAGTCTTCTCGTACTGAAGTCATACATACAGGGGGTTGACAAAGTAATAAGGGCCCTACAATCCACCGACTGATGCATTCACATGTAAAAGTGTAAGACTTCTACGCCCAACATCACCAAAAGGGAATGTCCTGGGTAATGAGACTAACTCAGCGATCCTCGATAGTAGCTCTAAAGTTGTGACGCTTTGATTGAGTGTTTGTTTTGTATATACTTGTACCGAACCCCTCAGTAGGATGTGACAATACAGGGAAAGATTTAAACGGAGTTACCAGATTTTAATTTGAGTTTTCCTTCTTCGGGGTTAAGGAATGCCAGTTGTCCTTATTATTTTTCGCATAAATTGGAAAGAGAATAAGGTATATCAGTGTGGGCTACAATCCACCGACGGCATTCAACTGTGTAGAGGTGTAAAAGACTTCCCCACGCACACAAAAAAGGTCTGGAGATGAGACTAACCTGCACCCGATAGCCGACGCTCCAGTTTTGGCGCTTTGGAAGAGTGTGTTGGTTATCATATATGATATTATAGTATATTTATATATAGTATATATACTTGAAGATCGCTTCCACACGAACAGGTGAATCGTGAACAAAGGGTCAATTATTTAAGAGAGCGTTTAAAAGGTTTGAATTCAAGAGTTTTCCCTTCTACGATGTTGAGGAGCCGAATCCATCCTACTATTTTTAACCATAATTGAAGAGAGATTAGGTGGATGCATATTTTCACAAGTGTATTAGTGCCATGTAAATTATGAAACAATAATTATGTAATAATTTTGGAAATGTACATGTTCTTAGTGAACCTTATGTATATGAGCGTATCTTGAAAGCTTGATTGTAATATCAAATTTTGGCTGTTAAGCTAAAGCAAATTCATAGACAAGGACACCTCATAGCGTTGGGACTCTCGTAGTCAAGCTTATGACAGATTTGCTAAGAGAATAACTGTGACTGCACAGGAATTGTTATATTTAATTATACGTGATGGTACGCACCGCAGAAAAGAGAGCCAAAAGGAAGGAGAGACAAAGAGCAACCCAGCAAGCATCACTGTTTGTTTGCGGTCACTGCAACACAGAGATTTGCCATTCAATAAATTGGTCGTGATCAGCACTGACACGCGCTGCAGATACATAATGAAAAAGAAAAGTGGAAAACTAGCCATCTGCTTTCAGTAGACGGACGGATGCCAAGCGATGCTATAGTTAAAAATATCTTATTGGTCTCTATAATACGTTTTAAGTAAGTACTCGTCAATTCTTGTTTCAATGAACATTTTGAATATAAAAGGACTACGAGTGGAAAAGTAAAATAGGAGGTGCAATATGAGAGTATGTGAAAGAACAGATTGTATGTAATGCTTTGAAAATTATAGTGCCATATTTGTCCTCGCAATTTTTTTGAATGGTATGTTGAAAGATTTCAATTTGAAGAAATATGATATTTACTTACGTTGTAACACAAGAAGATAAAAGACAAGAACAGATGAGAACAGCGCACTTGTAGGTTTGTGGTTATATGTAGAAGAGCGCATACCGCATCATTTTTTTTATAGCTAGATTAGCTATCTATATTCCTTGCGTATTCGAGGATTTATTGTCGGGATCAGTTCTGAGGTTAATAGAAGGATAACGTTAGCTTACCATTAATTTTATTTTCTTTATGGCTCAACTCGTGAGTTTCGCTCAGACTTCAGCAGGATCGGCCACAAGTACTTCATATTCCCATCTCTGATTATTTTTGTATGCTAATGCGCAATGCTCAGATGGTGTATATGAAAAACGCGCTCGCGTCTCATAGTTGAAGATATGTAGAATAGGTAATTAAAAACATTTTAAGCATAGAACGGTAGACATTCCAAGCAAAAAAAAAATGAATAAATAAAATCTTGATGAACAAGCCCTGAGAAGATCATTGTTCAAAAGGTAAGTATTTACACAACATGTTCGCCATGGTAGGATGTGACACACGATCGTAAGTATGGGTCCTCTAACAAAGATCGACACGTTATTCTGTAGTAATGGATCTGTGAAATTAACTTGATAGTCATTAATACCACGATGAGATATCCTAAATGACGAACATCTTAGATATAGTAGAATTTAAAACAAGGTCTCAAGTATGGGACATCGAAAGAGGATATTCATATGTAATAGATCTGCGAGACTAGCTTGCTAACAATTACACTACGTTATTGTCCAAAAATTAACCTCTTATTTACATAGATTGAGATAATTGAACAGTTTTTTTTCTATTGGCTTAGATGGTTATATCGAACTGATATGTCAATAAGGATTTATGCATCGGGAAAATTAACAGATTTTGAAATTGTCAACTTACGTTCTTTTTTTTATTTTTAATTACAGGAGTATTATTATGAATAACTGGAACAATTCTCATTGTATCTCATCTAAGACTAAAAAGTTTGATGTAAAACCACTAAAATCTGTATGTAAGATTATTTGATCACGGGAAAGTTTTTTAACGTAAATAAAACAATTCTTCCCCATGAGGAAAGGATGGTCCTTACCTCGAGCAGCCTCGGAGAAATAAAAAATAATTGATGTAAAGTCGCATTACTTTCAGATGTAATCGTCCAGAGTTTACATTTACAATCTTCAAGAGCCACCCTTCCACAAAAATAATTCTATAATAGTTATTGTGCCACTTAATGTAAATATTACTAGTTAGGTTTATTAGTTTAGTTCTTCTCGATGGACATGTCATAAAGTATTCTGATCTATGAACTAACAATTGTACAAAATCAGAAAAATGTTAAAAGAATGAATTTGGTAAGGTTTTTTACTTAGGATTTTTACAAATACATATTTTATCTACAATATAAAACATTTTCACAGAAAATATTACTTCTACCAGATTTATTCGTTATTTATTTTCTAATGACTTCATATTCCTACAGTAAAGAATTAATAATCGACTACTAATTCTAGTTGCCGGAACTATATTAGAACGGTTTTGATTTATTTTCTTCCGCAGACCTCTTCCCCTCTCTTTTATATATTGCATTTGGATATGCAAATCTAATCAATAAAGTTGTTAGTGGCCTTCAGAATAGCTTTCAAGGTAGACTCAAGTTACTTGCTTTTATAAAAGGAATACATTACGTTAAAATATGTACGTTACGTATGTTTCTCCTCTCAACAATATAAATGTTATTCGTGTATTAATAATATCTTTACTTTTAATATTTGATTTATCTATTAATAAATGTAATAATATATTTATTATATACTAGCAGGATGTTTTGAAAAAAAAAAAATTATGTTTACTTAAAAGCTTTGGCGAAATATTTCATATGTAAAAGTAAATAATAATCTAGCACCAATTTGATCTAAATTGACTATTCTGGCGGATCCATTTCAAAATCCCATTAAAGTTATTGTTACATTTAAACTTATGTTGCTACAATTTGTTGGTTGGCTATTATCCTTTGCCCAAGTACTTTAAATTCTTGAAAAATGATCATAAACCGATCCTATAACACGAAACCGAAAACAATGCAAATAAAACAATGTTTTCATACCACTCAACTCGAGTGTATAATATAGTATATAATAAAAATTATTGCAACGAAACGTTTTTTTTCTTTGTATCTTCTTTTCTCAATATTTTTTATTATATATATAATATAACACTCGAGTGAGTGGATGAAAATCATTGGTTTTATGCATTTTGTCGGTTTCGTTGGTTATAGATCGGTTATGAATCATTTTTCAATAATTTTAAGTATTGCAAAGGATAATTAGCCAACCAAAATTTAGCACATAAGTTTAAAATGTAACAATAACTTTTAATGGGATTTTGAAATGGATCCGCAGAATAGTCAATAGAAACAAACTGGTGCTAGATTATTATCTTTTTATATTGAAAATATTCGCAATAAGCTTTTAAGTAAACATATCAAAAAACATCCTGCTAGTATACTATAAATATATTCATTACATTATAAATAGATAAAATCAAAATTTAAAGTAAAGAATATGTATTTATTAACGATACACTTATATTTGTTGAGGAGGAGAAAATACGTAACGTACATATTTTAATGTATGTATTCTTTTATAAAAGAAGTAACTGAGTACTACCTTGAAGCTATTCTGAAGGTCACTTAACAACGTATGATAAGATTGCATATCAAAATGATATAAAAAGAGAGGGGAAGAGCTGCGGAAGAAGAATATCAAAACCGTTCTAATATATTTCGGCAACTAGAATTAGTGTCGATTATTAATTCTTACTGTAGGAATATGAAAGTCATAGAAAATAAATAACGAATAAATCTGTAAAATGTAATATTTTTTCTGTGAAACATGTTTATATTGTAGATAAAATATGTATTTGTAAAATCTAAGTAAATAAACCTTACAAATTCATTCTTTTTAAACATTTCTGGATTTTTTGTAAGCAAATTGTTAGTCATAGATCCGTAATACTTATTGACATGTCCATCGAGAAAGAACTAACTATAAACCTAACTAGTAATATTTAATAAGGTCACAATAACTATTATAGAATTATTTTTTGTGGAAGGTGGGCTCTTGGAAGCTTTAAAATGTAAACTCTGGACGATTACATCTTAAAGTAATGCGACTTTACATCAATTATTTTTATTCTCCGAGGCTTCTCAGGTTGAGGACCATCCTTTTTTTCCCCCTTTTCTGGGGAAAGAATTGGTTTTAATTTTACGTTAAAAAAACTTTCCCGTGATCAAATAATCTTACATACAGATTTTTAGTGGTTTTTACATCAACTTTTTAGTCTTAGATTGAAGATACAATGAGATTGTTCCAGTTATTCATAATAATACTCCCTGTAATTAAAAAATAAAAAAAAGAACGTAAGTTGACAATTTTCAAAATCTGATTAACTTTTCCCGATGCATAAATCCCTATTGACATATCGTTCGATATAACCATCTAAGCAATAGAAAAAAATAAACTTGTTCAATTATCTCATCTATGTAAAGTAAGAGGTTAATTTTTTGGACAATAACGTAGTGTAATTGTTAGCAAGCTAGTCTCGCAGATATATTACATATGAATACCTCTTTCGATGTCCCTACTTGAGACCCTTGTTTTAAATTCCTACTATATCTAAAGATGTTTCGTCATTTAGGATGATCTCATCGTGGTATATGACCTATCAAGTTAATTTCACAGATCCATTACTACAGATAACGTGTCTGATCTTTTGTTAGAGGACCAATACTTACGATCGTGTGTCACATCTACCCATGGCGAACATGTTGTGTAAAATACTTACCTTTTGAACAATGATCTTCTCAGGGCTTGTTCATCAAGATTTATTTATTCATTTTTTTTTTGCTTGTAAATGTCCTACCGTTCTATGCTAAAATGTTTTTTATTACCTTATTCTACATATCTTTAATATGAGAGCGGTTTTCACTAATACACCATTTGAGCATGCGCATAGGCCATACAAAAATAATCAGAGTTTTGGGTGAATATGAAGGTGACTTGTGGGATCGCTAATCGTGAGAAAACTCACAGTTGACAAGAAAGAAAATAAATTTGAAAGCACGTTTTCTCTATAACTCAGGAACGATCCGAAACCTCGAATAACGCAAGGAATTATAGATAGCTAATCTATTAAAAATGA
This sequence comes from Doryteuthis pealeii, assembly GCA_023376005.1. NCBI lineage: Eukaryota > Metazoa > Mollusca > Cephalopoda > Myopsida > Loliginidae > Doryteuthis > Doryteuthis pealeii. The sequence continues at coordinate 126,379,401 of CM042138.1, read as the reverse complement.
TGGATCGTCTTCTAATAGAAACAACTACAGTTGCGTTTCATCTTTTCTGCTTTTATCTTTCTTGTTAAAATAGAATATCTATTTCTCAAATTGATTTAACATACCATTCAAAACATTGCGAGGGAATGGACATAATTTTCAAGCATTACCTTACATATCTGTTCTTCACATACTCTCCATATTTCACCTCATTTTTATTTTTCCCTTCGAGTCCTTTTTTATATTTCAAAAATGTTATTGAAACAAAAGATTGACGAAGTACTTACTAATAAAACGTATAGAAGGCCAGATAAGATATTTTACAATAGCATGCTTGGCATCCGTCCGTCTACTGAAAGCGATGCGTAGGTCCACTTTCTTTTTTCATTATGTAATCTGCAGCTGCGTGAGTGGGCTGATCAGACCAATTTTGAATGGCAATCTTGGTCGCGGTGACCGCAAACAACAGTGATGTTGCTTGGGTTGCTCTTGTCTCTCCTTCCTTTTGCTCTCTTTTCTGCGGTGGGTACCATCACGTATTAAAATATACATGCCTGTTGAGTCCACAGTTATATCTCTAGCAATCTGTCATGTTGACTTACGAGTAGTCCAAGTATGAGCTGTCCCCTTCGTCTATGATTTGCTTTAAGCTTAACAAGCTAAAAATTTGAAATACATCAGCTTCAGATACGCCTCATATTAATAAGTTCACTCGAACATGTACATTTCCAAAAATTAATTAACCAAAAATTATTGTTTCATATTTTAACATGTCGCAATAATACCCTTGTGAAAAGTATGCATACAACTATTCTCTCTTCAATTTATGGTAATATAGTAGGATGGATTCCGGCTCCTCCATCGTAGAAAGGAAAACTCTGAATTCAAACCTTTTAAACGTCGTTTAAAAAATTGAACCCTTTGTCACATCTGTTCGTGTGGAAGGTTCGGTATATTATATATATATATTATTATATATTATATATAACAACACACTCTTCAAAGCGCCAAAACTGGAGCCGTCGCCTATCGGTGCAGGTTAGTCTCATCTCCAGCTTTTTTGGTGTGTTCGTGGGGAAAGTCTTACACCTCTACAGTGAATGCCGTCGGTGGATTTGTTAGGGCCCACCTGATATACCTTTATTCCTCTTTTCCAATTATGAATAAATAATAAGGACAGACCTGGATTCCTTAACCCCGAAAGAGGGAAAACTCTAAATTAAAATCTGGTAAACTCCGTTAAATCTTCCCTGTGTCACATCCTATGAGGGGTTGGTAAATATATACCCAAACAAAACACTCATCAAAAAGCGTCACAACTTTTAAGCTACTATCGAATGCTATTAGTTTCATACCCAGGACATTCCCTTTTTTGGTGTGTGGGCGTAAGACCAGTCTACACTTTTACAGTGAATGCAGTCGGTTGGATTGTAGGCCCTTATTTATTTTGTCAACCCCTGTATGTATGACTTCAGTAAGGAAGAAACTTAAGAAAATAACCGAACAAGCCTTCATTAACTGTATTTTCCCCCAATTTTGGGGGAAAGCGTGATGGAATAGCACAGTACGCCAATTTTGCCTCTTCGAAGTGGAGACAGAAGAGTGTTAACACTTTTGAGGACGAGATGTCAGAAGTGATGACATTTTTGTTTCCTACACTGTTTCTTATCAACCATTTCAAAGAGATTAGAATCTAGTTAAAATAGAAGTTTACGAATTCATTTGATCTAAGAGAACTTGGGTGTTAACATGTATCGCCTTAATTTGATGGCGCTGTTGTGTGTACGCGCATGTGCTAATGGAATTGTCTGTATGGATTCAGAACATCTGTTGTGAATTTATTTAAAATTAGTTGAATTATCCAAAAGCAAAGAACTACCTAGAAATTCTGTCGCATACACACACTTAAGATATAAAGAAAGTCACAAGTAATAAATGTCTTATGAATAATACATAGTCAGTTGATTGCGTGTGAGGGTTGGTCGCTTTGTGAGTATGTACTCTAACAGCCCATCATACGTCCGGTTTTCTTCTAAGTGGTCATTCAATTAGCTACAATTTTAGCTAACTGACCTTTGTTGATGTAATATCGACATACATCATGCTGTAGGCACATATGTATGTATGCATATATTTCACTCCTCCCTCACCTTCACTCTCCTTCTCACTATATATTTATTTCCCAACTCTTCCGCACGAGCAGGTGTGACACAAGGTCAATTTCTTAAGCGGAGTTTAACAGGTTTGAATTCAGAGTTTCCTTCTCCTAGACCGGTTGCCTAACCAAGGTTAAGAGTCCAGTCTGCCCTACTATTTACCCATATTTGAAGGGAGAGTAGGATTCATACTTTCCCAAGGGTATCTTTCTCGCTATATATATATATATATATAGTTATTGTATAGTTTAAATTCACAGACTTTTGGATTTTACGCCTAATGTAAATCACACACACACAAACACACACACACACACGACATATATATATATATATATATATATATTAATATATATATATTATAATATCTAAAAAGCAACTTTAACAAAACTTTACTGTAAACACATCACTATCCATATGTCAGCCCCTCAGATGATTTTTGCCATCAAACTGCAAATTACATTTTATTTTCCATTAAATAATTACGAAGGTTTATTTAATCAAATTTAACACAACATAGATTTCAATTTGGATATCATCATATGTGATGATGTAAGACTGGTTTACCATGGAAATAAATTTCTCGTTACACTCTAATGAGATCATTCACATCAATGTATAAAAAATACTTAAGATTCAGAATTTAACATACCCGATCTTCATTTAAGCTGATATTTTCCAAGGAAAAATTACATTTATTCAAATTCTAAAATATGGTACAATTCTATGTTCATAAGATTTAAAGATATTTCTGCTATCTGCAATATAATTCAGTTCGTGACGGGCCTTTAATGTTGATTCAATTTAAATACACAAACAACAACCACCAACACACATACTGTATATTGTCCTAACAATTTTCCTGTGTAGTGTAGCTCCACCTTTTCTGTATAGTCTTACATCGCCTTTGACGCAGCCCTTTCATGTCAATGAGACACACACACACACACAACACACATATATATATATGTTGTAGTGAGTAATATATACCTTGTATAGATGTTCATTCCGTTGAATTACATTTACCTCAGTCATGTCGATACTAGCTCACCTGACGGTCACTAGTCTCGCTGTCTCTGTGTCTGTCTGTCCTCTATCTATCTATCTCTCTCTCTCTAATATATATATATATATATATATATTATATATATATATATAATATATATATAGAGAGAGGAGAGAGAGTCATCCACATGCATTACAGTCTTGTTTCGATGTATCACGTCTTTTCAGTGTGGCTAGATTTAGTAAGCTCCTTCAAGTCGTTATTGAACCCGACCAGTTCTTCATGCCAGATCCTCTAATCACCGGGCTATTAGCACACCCACAAGCGGAAGGGAGTTTTACTGATAAATACATACATATTTAAAAGCTACTATGGTCAGTTTTTATCTGTTTTAAGGAGAACCATGCAATTTCAGTGTCAGCAAAAATCTCTTCCAGAGACCTCAATCCACTTAGAGTGAGAGGATATATAGTTATTCCCATACGACGTATCATATATCTTCAGTGGGCAGCTAGTCTTGTAAGCTGCTTCAAGCCGTGATCGAAAACCAACAGTTTTTACATCAGCCGGAGCATCTGCCATCTGGCTATCAGTACACCCACTAGTGAAAGATAATTTTACTGATATGTACATATATATGTTAAGGTTACTAAAGAGAGCTCTATTCGTTTTAAGTAAAGTCTTGCAATTTCAGCGTAAACAGCAACCGTTAGCAAAAATCCAGTCTAAAGAGCTTCATACAGTTAAATGAATCAATGTTTTTTTTCATGTCAGATTAAATGTGAATATTACACAACATAGTAATATTGATGAAAATGATTGTAAATAGAATATAATGATCGAATAAATGGAATCTCTTTAGAAATTAATGATTATTTAATGTCAACAAAGCTCATCTTGCAATTCAATAATTACTTCATTAATTACTGTCTAAAACTAAATGATAAAAATAATTATTCTCCATATTTTTATCTTGTCTAGAAAAGTCTGCGAGTATACTAAGTTTTGAAACCACCTGTTTGATGTTTGCCAGTTTTTAGCAAAAATGTATGGACGCGTTGAGACAAGAGCTGTATTATCTTTCCTTATGTATACTATTTTACTTACCACTTCATGTACTGAATTTGCCAACGAGTTATAGCAAATAGAGATTCTATCAATACTGTGTATAGAAAGAAGACAGAAGGAACGTGTCTAATTATTTTAATCAAATTGTAGACGCTATTGAATTCAGAATAATGGATGGAAATAAATAATAGATTCGAAATGTCACCAGTCCACGTTTTTCTTGAAGATTGTTACATTCATTTAGCGATAACTCATATTTTTATTTGAACACGAGACTGCTAAGGGCACTGGCAGTATATAGCGGGAATTTTTGATGAAGATTTCTTTGATCTGGTAAAATGGAATTAATTGAACTAATTTCTCTTCAGACGTCATCATTTTCCTGCTTTAATTATTGGCTTTGTTCCAGTTTTATATGTATGGGTTTGTTTTAGCTGCATTAACTAATATATATATATATATTATATATATATATATATATATTCTGTTCATTTTTCATATAATCTCTTTCATTCTTTTCATCATCTTTTTCACTTTATCATTTTTATGTTCTTTCTTTCTTCGTTACTTGCTTTCGTGCTTTATTTTTATTTGCGTCATCCTTTTCTTTCGTATTGCATGGCTTTTATCTTTTACCATCTTCCTTTCTTTCTTTTCATCAACTCGTTTGTTTATTTCTTTTAATCGTCTATATGTTTTTTTTTTTCTCTTGCTTTTATCTCTTAGTGCTTCTTTTTTTGTCTTTCGATTATCCTTCTTTCTTTCTTTTTTGGATTATCGCCTTCTTTCTTTCTTTCTTTCTTTCGATTATCGCCCTTCTTTCTGATTATCGCCTTCTTTTCTTTCTTTCTTCGATTATCGCCTTCTTTCTTTCTTTCTTTCGATTATCGCTTCTTTCCTTTCTTTCTTTCGATTATCGCTTCTTTCTTTCTTTCTTTCGAATTATCGCCTTCTTCTTTCTTCTTTCGATTATCGCCTTCTTTCTTTTTTCTTTGATTATCGCCTCTTTTCTTTCTTTCTTTCGATTATCGCCCTTCTTCTTTCTTTCTTTCGATTATCGCCTTCTTTCTTCGATATCGCCTTTTCTTTCTTTCTTTCGATTATCGCCTTCTTTCTTTCTTTTTTCGATTATCGATTATCGCCTCTTTCTTTCTTTTTTTCGATTATCGCCTTCTTTCTTTCCCATTTGATTCCTTTTTTTTCTCTTTCATTATCTGTATCTTGCCTTATTTCTTAACATTACATGTATTTCTTGGTTTCTTGCGTTTCGGCTTCGTCTTTTCATCCGTCCGTTTTTCTTTAATCCTTCATCAGCACTTTATTATTCATCTATTTTATTTACTTTCTCCTGACATAATCTCCTTTAAATTTACTTTTTCTTTTTCTTTCTTTCTTTGCTTATTTTCCTGTCGTTCATTTTTATTTTCGTCCTTTCTATCTTTTTTCTTTTCTTCTATCTCCCACTCCGTCTATTTTTTAGTCCACTGCATGTACGTTTTTCGCTAGTAATATTTAACTTTCTTGGATTTCATCTAAGATTCTTATTCCTTTTTGCACCATCTTTTACGTCTCTGTTTTTCTTTTGTTTCTTTCATTTCTTTTTTTATACAGTCCTATTTGTTATTTTACATCCAAATACCATTTCATAATATTTATCTGATTTAAGCAAAAGCATTCAGAGATCTTCACAACAGAATGTGTGCTTCACAGGATTATCATGAAAAAAGACAAAAACAACAGTGAATAATGATAAAGAAATAATTACATAGTTCTGTTATATGCAATGTGACATAATCATGAGACTCCAAAATGTATTTGAAACATATAAACAATATCGATTGGCAAATATCTGTATGTACAACATTTGAAAATTGTATAGCCACCATTTTGATTGCAAGAAACTAATACAAAAGAGTTTCACAGATTCAAACACACGTGCGCTTACACACAACGTATAAGTATATATATATATATATATGGGTCCATGTGTATGTATAGATATGTATGTATTGTATGTATGTGGGTCCATGTGTATGTATAAGATGTGTGAATTTGTATTTTTGTATATCGCATGGTTGTACGGGTATGAATTGTATAATCGTGTGTGTGTATATATATATATTATATATATATATATATATATATGATGTGTGTGTGCGAATTATATATGTGAGTATATGTACGCAGACAAGCCTGCATATACATGAGCCACGTAGTAGTAATAACTAGCAAAATTACACACGCGGCACATACATACGGGTGTGGATGTACGTAAACGATGAACTACTTTCTTCATTGTCATTATAGGATAAAGTAACTGCAGATGAATACAGGAACGGCTCAACACAATGTGTACCCTCATATCCATATATAACTAATTAGAATTGTTAATTTTTCTTTTCAACATATGTGTTGTCCTTATCAGAAGTGGCAAGTAAACTGCTTTGAAACCAATTGCCTTTTAATTGTATAGTAACTATACACACACACCACACACACACACCACACCTTATATATATATGTATTTATATATATATAATCGTACTATTGTATTTGTTGCACCACTTGGATATTGACATTGCGCCTGGAGAAAAGTTACATATGAACTTCACAAGGATGCTACGTGTTGTTTTGATCAGCTTCTAAAAACAGTATCCTACAAAACCGTAGTTGTACTGACACTTACTCCTATCTTACAATCTATCCAAATAATACAACCCAGACTTAATCAGAAGTAAGACCGAAATCATAAGCAAAATTCTATTATCAACTCCTACTCATGGGTACCTCAGTGTCAGCCGACTAATAAAAATCATATTCATCGTCTCTGTATGAAGACTGGCTACCGACAATGGCTTATAGTGAGAGAAGAACAATGAAATCTCAGCTGTCACAACGTCTGTATGATATAAGTAAATAGTGCTAATTATCTTGTGGTCTCGTTAGGGGCCAGAATAAAGACACATGGGATGAAATGATTTAAACAAATATATTAACAAAGAAGAGTTGTACAACAATACATATGAAATGGCACTCGTGAGGCGGTCTTATCGGCTATCTGCTGTAATATTAACTCTCGCTTCAGTGCAGAACTTGCTACTATTTTATAGTTGGAAGAGTTCATACATGCGTGGTAAATTACCATAGCATTATCATTAGTAGAGCATGTATATTTAAATTTAGTTTAGGGTTGGTAATGACAGTTTCTCGCCTATGCGGTTTTCAAACAAAGTGCTTACACACACTCACACCCACACACACACATATATATATATATAGGTAGATAAAAGGATAAATGAACAATAAATGAATAACTCAAAACAAATCGGGTTGAAATGATTTCGTCCGTGTTCCCGGACATCGTCAGTCAGAATATATATATATATATATATATATATATATATATATATATATATATATATATATTTGGCCGGGTGGCCTATTTTTTGGTATATGACTGAGGGAATCTATCATCTTTTGCTAGACTAGGGAAATTGTTTTGCGTCTGAGATGGATGCCACACCTACCACCAGCTTCTCACTTTAACGCACAAATCAGATTACCAACGCCTTTACTGAGTTGTCTGGACCGGTAATCGAACCCGGAACATTGCAATTCCCGGGTGGTTTTCTACACATGGTGAGTGTGTGTTATAAAATATAAAATCACATGGTAACCACCCCAGACCAAATGAGAAAGGTCATTACTTAGGTAATTCAGAATCTGTTTGTGCTTACTTGGGAGAGAAGTCATGAATCAATCTCTCCATTTTCTGCGCAATGGTGTCGCCTGAAACTTTTATGTCTCTCATCAAAGGAGCCGCATCCTGTTTTAAATTTTAGATCTTGTCATTGATAGATTATCCCAACCCAGAATATCAATGTTCAGTGATTTGAGATTATTTGATGTTATGTTTGTAGCGTTTCCTTTGCTCGAGCTGAGGACGCTGATATATAGAGAGAGAGAGAGAGAGACGTGCCTTCATCCTGGGTTGATCTGAATCTGTTCGCTAATTCGTTGGTAAAATCAGGGACGACCCATTCTCTGAAGACACATAAGTTACATCTGATGATTGATTGCTCACGCGTCGAGTTAAAATGAGCCTGTGAAAATTAAAACAAAAATGTACACACAAAATTAAGTTTCCGTGTTCCTGATTTCACCAGAACTAAGATGGAAGCGAGTTGTCCAACACCCGAGACGACCAATGGCAATGAAGCCCAAATGGCTAGCAGAGTTTAGTTTCGAATATAAGAGACATTAGCAGGGGAGAGATAAGGTAGGAGACAATAGCAAAAAAGAGATAAGATTGGAGACAATAGCAGAGTAGAAATTAGAAGATAGAAGCCTATAGCAGTGTAGGGATTAGACGATAGAAGCCCGGAGTAATGTAGAGATTAGAATATAGAAGCCCATAACACTGTAGCTATTAGAGGATAGAAGCTTATAAAGAATTAGAGACTAAATATAGAAGACTAGAGTAGAGTTTACAAGATAGAAGCCAATAGCAGTGTAGAGTTGAGACGATAGAAGCCCATAGCAGTGTAGAGTTTGGACGATAGTAGCTGAGAATAGAGTTTGGACGATAATAGCTGAGAATAGAGTTTGGACGATAGTAGGTGAGAATAGAGTTTGGACGATAGTAGGTGAGAATAGAGTTTTGGACGATAGTGGTGAGAATAGAGTTTGGACGATAGTGGCTGAGAATAGAGTTTTGGACGATAGTGGCTGAGAATAGAGTTTGGACGATAGTGGCTGAGAATAGAGTTTGGACCCGATAGTGGCTGAGAATAGAGTTTGGACGATAGTGGCTGAGAATAGAGTTTGGACGATAGTGGTGAGAATAGAGTTTGGACGATGTAGGTGAGATAGAGTTTTGGACGATAGTGGCTGAGAATAGAGTTTGGACGATAGTGGCTGAGAATAGAGTTTTGGACGATAGTGGCTGAGGAGTGGAGAAGTAGAGAATAGTTTGGACGATAGTGGCTGAGAATAGAGTTTGGACGATAGTAGGTGAGAATAGAGTTTTTGGACGATAGTGGCTGAGAATAGAGTTTGGACGATAGTGGCTGAGAATAGAGTTTGGACGATAGTGGCTGAGAATAGAGTTTGGACGATAGTAGGTGAGAATAGAGTTTGGACGATAGTAGGTTGAGAATAGAGTTTGGACGATAGTAGGTGAGAATAGAGTTTGGACGATAGTGGCTGAGATAGAGTTGGACGATAGGGGATCGATAGTGCTGAGAATAGAGTTTGGACGATAGTGGCTGAGAATAGAGTTTTGGACGATAGTGGCTGAGAATAGGTTTGGACGAATAGTGGGCTGAGAATAGAGTTTGGACGATAGTGGGCTGAGAATAGAGTTTGGACGATAGTGGGCTTGAGAAATAGAGTTTGGACGATAGTGGCTGAGAATAGAGTTTGGACGATAGTGGGCTGAGAATAGAGTTTGGACCGATAGTGGCTGAGAATAGAGTTTGGACGATAGTGGGCTTGAGAATAGAGTTTGGGACGATAGTGGGCTGAGAATGAGTTGGACCTGAGATAGAGTTTGGACGATAGTGGGCTGAGAATAGAGTTTGGACGATAGTGGGCTGAGAATAGAGTTTTGGACGATTGTGGGCTGAGAATAGAGTTTGGAAGAATAAGTGGGCTGAGAATAGAGTTTCGGACGATAGTGGGCAGATAGAGTTTGGACGATAGTGGGCTGAGAAATAGAGTTGGACGATAGTGGGCTGAGAATAGAGTTTGGGATCGATAGTGGGCTGAGAATAGAGTTTGGACGATAGTGGTGCTGATAGAATGATTTTGGCGCCATAGTGGGGCTGAAGAATAGAGTTTGGACGATAGTGGGCTGAGAATAGAGTTTGGACGATAGTGGGCTGAGAATAGAGTTTGGACGATAGTGGGCTGAGAATAGAGTTTGGACGATAGTGGGCTGAGATAGAAAGTTTGGACGATTAGTGGGATAGTGGCTGAGATAGAGTTTTGGACGATCTGAGATAGAGTTTGGAGATAGTGGGCTGAGAATATAGAGTTTGGACGATAGTGGGCTGAGAATAGAGTTTGGACGATAGTGGGCTGAGAATAGAGTTTGGACGATAGTGGGCTGAGGAATAGAGTTTGGGGACGAAAGTGGGCTGAGACATAGAGTAACGAATCAGTGGGCTGAGAATAGAGTTGGACGATAGTGGGCTGAGATAGAGTTTGGAACGAATAGTGGGCGAAGAATAGAGTTTGGACGATAGTGGCTGAGAATAGAGTTTGGACGATAGAAATGTTCGAAAGAATAGATTAGAGATTAAAAATTTAGAGATTAGATAGAACCCATAGGAGAATTAGATAGAAGACAATTGCAAGCTTAGAGATTAAGAGATAGAAGACCTCAGCTGAAAGTAATATAATACTATCAATAGTTTACGTTAGGTAGGGGACATCCTTTAAACATATGGATGAACACCCATCTGTTTAAACTAACCTGCTAATCGGATGAATGCCTTTCGGTAGATAAGGGTTGTAATGGATAGCGAGACTTCAAATTATCATGAATTACCCCATGTATGTCTTGTGCCAACAACGGTAAAAATTGTTCGTCTTGAGATTGTGAAGCTGCCAGCTGACAAA
>CM042138.1:126359099-126368468 GCA_023376005.1 Doryteuthis pealeii | reverse complement strand
GCATAAAATGAAAATCGAAATAAATCATAGAAAATCGTTTTTCAATAAATTAACCTTGTTAAATCCTATACAAACTAATGTACGTATTTATGCATTGCCCAACCCCTCTTGTCATTTGGCCAAAGGATGCGACACAAGGTCAAATTCTCAGCGGAGTATAGCTGGTTTGAATCAGTTTGTTTTCCTTCTCCCTTTGACCAGTTTGCCTTATTAAAGCTCAAGAGGCTCAGTTGTCTACCCTACTACGTACCCATAGGCAACGTTGCCTTGCAAAGTTATATGCGAAGTGAAAAGTGGTAGCAATGAAGGTTGAAGGAACAAACGGTTACGATAACAAGGTATTGATGAAAAGATACTTGCAGTGAGCACATCGGAGGAAGTTTGCGAAACGCGGGTACCAAAAGTAAAAAGTTTCACATAACAGGACACGTGTAATGGTACACAAACAGACAGGTAGACCACTGCAGTCGCGGTGTGGTTATCCGAGAGACAGGAAACCACCTCTCATCAGAACCTCCATGACTCTCTTTTCTCCCCTTTTATCCGTCTCCTATTTCTTTCCTCGCCTATTCCCCCCCCTCTCTTCTCTCTTCTCTCTCTCTCTCTCTCTCTCTTCTCTATATATATATATTATATATATATTAGATATATATATATAATATTATTTAAATTTAATAATTAATTATAAAAATTAGTGATTTTTTTTTTTGGGCCCCAAGGGGGCCATTTTTTTTTTTCTTTTATACAAGTTTTGTTTGAACTGTACAGGACAATTCTTGTCGGAACGAGTTTTAGTTGATCCTTTCTTATTTTCCGGCCATCTGTTTGGTAGTGGTGGACTGTGTGTAACAGTCCACAAAGTCATACAGCTCTTCCGCAAATACAGATGCCATCATTCAGTTAGGAAGAACGATGAGGTTCGTGCATCGTTTTTAAGGAAACGAGTAGTAGCAAGAAATAGAAGTGGAGTAATAACAATTGATAGTGGGGAGATCATGGAAGAAGGTAGACAAAAACACAGGATGTTTAGAAATGGATGTTTATTGTAGGTATCAAATCTTTCTACAACATCCCCGTGTTTGTCTCCTTTCTCCACATACTGTCGGATAATTTCCTCATATTCTCCCATATATTAATAGAGAGATAATAATGTTTGCGTAATATTAATTGTATAAAGGAAAAGTATCTACATTTATTTTCTGAATGTATTACTTTGATTGATAAAGTGACCCTTATATAAAAACTAATTGTAACGTATTTTCTCAACCCTCGCTACATACCAAGATGCAATACCCATGGTCATTGTTTTCAGCGTTTTCCTTCTAGACTAGTGCCGTACCAAGTCTAAAGAGGCGAGTCTCCACTATTTACCCAGAGCTGAAGCGACGTTGTGTGTGTGTGGAGTTATGCCCCTTTTAAACGGCATTAGAATGAAGTAAATTTCAAATACCTTAACCAGAATTTAACTTTTGGTCATCGATTCCATTTTCTTAGACATAACTTTACGGAGTTGCGAACCACGAATCGAAAAATTTTCTACTTTTCTGTATTACTCCTTAATCTTCTGTTATAATTGGTGTCCTGATTGTACCAACATATGCGGAGAACTGTCAAAATATATGTTTTCTAAGAAAATAAGGTAACTAGCTTTCTTGATTAAACTGAATTGTGTATATAGCCATTGCATTCCCTGCTATAACGACATAATTGCATATTCCACCTTTATAAGTGAAAAAGTCATTGCACTCTATATTTAGAACATCAAAAATCAAATTCGGTATGGACAAAATTATCCGAGGTTCTTAACCCTCCATAAATCAAAATTCAACAAAACTTTTAGAAGATAAATGAAACTTAAGCGGAAAGGTTTTAAAAGTCGCATGCAAAATTTATTAATTTTACAGTCTTTAAACGAAGAATGTTATAAATTAAAATTTCAAATTTATTCTGTAGCCATGTTACGTAATTTATTTATGTAATAAAATGTCTAAAAATCAAAACCGCTGGGATTTTTGAGCACTACCAAAATCAACTACTCTTTGATTTTTGTGATTTTTTCTGTGCGTATTTAAAACAGTTTTTTTTATGATCTTAAAGTGTGAAAATCTTTTGAATTTTTGTTTCTTTCTGGGTTTTAACCGCAGTTTCAAGTTACTCATTTTAAGTGATTACTAATTCACTCTTGGAAATTTATACTACTTATATTACTTATTAACTTTAGTAAGTAAATCCTGAGGGTGGGCGTAAAATTCAAAGGAAAATGATGCGGCTTACACTAGAGAATTATCAAAGTTCACACACACACACATATATATATATATATATATATATATATATATATATATATATCCCATCACACGGGTAATATGCGACACGAGATTAATTTCTTAAGCGGAGATTTGAAACCAGTGTGGTCTTTCTCATGAACCGGTTGGTATACCAAATTTAAAGAGCCCAATCTGTCCTACTATCTTACCCATAACTCAAGTGGGAGAGATGGCTCCATACCTTTTCATACGGCATTAGCTTGGTAATCTGAATATTAGCTACATAAATAAGATTATCTTCCCCTTTCACTTTGAGGAAGTCGTCTGTTTGGTCGGCTATTTTCATTTCACCGTAATCAATACAACTGCATGTTTTAACACGAAACCATCATAAAATGTATTCTAATAACAATCAAATTCATTTCAAATAATGCACAAGCACAATAATAACACCATTTTATGATATTTTCGTGTTAAATCATTCAGTTGTATTGATTCGAACAAATTCGTATTTACAATGTAGATTTGCGGTGAAATGAAAATGGCCGACCAAAGCAGCGGCTTCCTCAAAGTGAAAAGAAACAAAGGGAGGTTACTCATTTATGTAGCTAATGTTCAGATTACCATTAGCGCTATGTGAAATGCAAACAGCCTCGTCCCTGATTTGAACTCGTGTTGCCGTTTCCATTTTCTACGAAAATAACCTTACACAAGAGAGCACATATATGATAATGGTGTACTGATACAGTGTGTGTATGTGTAATCGTTATTAAAAATCAATTGTAATGCATATTCCAGGTTTCATTCCTTTCAGAAATACAAACAATCAGATGTCTAATCTTAAACCTGAAATAAATAAGCTAGAAGCGCATATAAAGTAAGCTATCCAATAGAGAATGTATATTTTTGAGAGGAAACGTCAGGATTTCTTTCTTCCTATTCGCAGTCCTCTTCAAATTATCCTAATTGCTCCGTTTCGTAATTTGTTCCAACTGATCCTAAAGGTATGGAAAGAATCCCGATGCGATTGTGTCCTCAGAGAGTGAACGTAAGATCAAAGGATTTCCGTCAAAATGTTGTTTGGGGATATCAAATCTAAGAGCTTCATACTATCTATTCGAAAATCCGCCAACACCCAAACTTTTCACCGACAGGGCGATTAAACCAATTTAAGAATAAGTCACAAACTTTAGAAAAGATTTCGTAGAATTGTAAATATTACTCCCGATGTGACAATGCCACTTGAGAGAGGGAATCATATGCTTCATAAAACGTTTGGTCGTATGGGGCGCTACTCATGTGCAGGAATAATCTCTCTGAGTCCATCCTTCTGTAGGCCTGCTTTGAATTCAGAATGTTTTTTAACCTGCCTAACCAAGGTGAAAGAGCATAGACAGCCCTACTATTTACCCATAGCTGGAGGAAGAATAGTTGAATTCATAGCTTTCCCAGGTGTGCAGTTCAACCGGCCCAAATCAAAATATTATCTCGTTTAGCAGAGTCCACTTCAAACGTTGATAACTATAACGACATGAGAGCGCCTCCATACAGTGATATAAAACAAATTTTTAATTTTGATAAATAATAGTGATAGTAGCGAGTATATTTGTGTTTAGCAAAATAAATATCAATGGGAAATATAAATATGCCAGCTATCAAAAATAGAGAGGATTACCATTTAAAACCAATATGAGAAAACTATGGTTAATAAAATTTAAAAAAAATGTAATGATGTTTTCATGCAATGTGGAACAACTCAGCTGTTTGGCAAAAAGAATGAAAGAAGAGATAGAAATGTTTGTTACCTAAGAAAAGCAAAATCGAATTTCTTTTTATTCACACGAGAAATTAAGCAACAGCTGACTCCAGTTAACAGTGCTAATTATCTTGTAGATACAGATCATATATATATATATATATATATATATATATATATATACTGAGAGCGAGGGAGAGAGAGGGGGTTGAGAGAAAATGGCAGTAGAAAGCTACGCTTCAGGCTAATACAAAGAAGGTGGAATTCTGTATCTGAGCTGAAAGCTGCTGAGAGGAATTAACTTAGGATCAATGTTTCGTGTAAGCAGTACACGTTGGCGAGTGTCCTGAGAGGAATAAAACTAGTGCATGACGTACAGATTACACCTGATGACGCTGGAGAATTTAGACGCTCTATAGAAATATACTTTCGCACTTCGAATCCACAATTCCAACAAGTCTATATATAAAATTGGTTGGTTGTCTGAGGGATCGTATTACGTTAAATTGTGCCTTGAAAAGAACTGGAACATAATTTGGTAGAGCTGTCAATGTATAGAAAAATTTAAACGTGTCTAATACAATGGCTAAACATTTTGGTCAGTGTGGCGGTTATTGGTTGATGTGGATTACAGACATGCACATTCACGTTAGGGACGGGTTAGCTCAGTCGGTAGAGCGTTCGGCTAGAAAACACAAGGTTCCTAGTTCGATACCGGCCCAACCGAACTCAGCGTATGAGTAGCACAGGGATATGTGCGGTAAAGTAAGGAGTTGATGGTAAGTGTGGCGCTCCACCTCAGACACCAAAACAATCTCCTTTGTCTAGCGCTAGTGAAAATGGGATATACTCCCTCGCTGATTGGCCGACACCGACTTTAGGCCACCCCGACGACTTTACTTTTTACTTATATTCAATTTACTGATTAACTTTTCCGACAAAATTATTTTCATTAATAGCATGTCAAGAAGAATAGATAGCATATGTAGAAGAACAGTAGTGGTACTATTTAGCCCATAGTTGGGAGCATGATGTGGTTCATACCTTTCCCAATGGTGTTAGTATGAAAGTGAACGTAATTGCGCGACTGGTTTTCAAACTCGCTAATCATGATGTCACATTTGAGCAGTTTATACACAAGGTCACGGGGAATCCCTTCATGTAGTCCTGGAAAGAACAGGTGATGACAGATTCATAAGAATTATGCAACGTTTTATTCTGATGCGTTCTATCTTTTCATATATATATATATATATATATATATATATATATATATATATATATGGGGATTAATTAACTTAAATGTTGCCTAAGGTCTTCGTAATAGGACGCAAAGTTTACAGTTACTCCTGTGACAAGGAAATCTATAGTGACAGGTTCTTTCATGTACATAAACTGTCAGAATTACCTTCTTTACAAACCAGAGCACCCATAACATTTTCTTTATTGGATAATCAGTGTAATTCAACTCCATTGATTGTTTATTCGACTCGGGTTCGTAGTGTCAAGGCCATGTTAAGACCACTTGTAAACATTTTTACTAAAAGGTGCTTCTACATAAAAATCGCTTTCTGGAAATATCACATTATTTGCACTTCTCAGCCACTAAAATTTGATTAAATATCTAAGTTAAAACCTACAACACTTTTATTTGCCGCAAATCGTAATAGGCTAAAAGTATTTCTATGTGATTATAATAACTTTGGGGGTAAACTTATTCCCAATTACGCAGAGTTTACACTTATGGAAAATAATCCTGAAAAGAAACAAAATGAAAAAGAAAAACTCGTTGCCTTTTTTCATTTATTCACAGCTGTCAGTGGACGAGGGGATAAGATATCAGGCTACGAAACGGTCAGTCTGAGTTCGGTCCTAGCCAAAGATAGTTGTGTCTAGTCACACTGAAGAGGCGTGAAACGCCAAAACACGTGTCTGTAGATTACATATATATATATATATATATATATATATATATATATAAGTTTGCGTTCACACACATGCATATATATATATATATATATATATAAAGTTTGCGTTCACACACATGCATGCGCACACACACACATATATATATATATTTAAAGTTTGCGTTCACACACATGCATGCATATATATATATATATATATATTCAAAGTATAAATGAATAATTGAAACCATTACAGTTAAGCAGATATACATTCATTTCAGTCTTTTGGCTTTTTCAAATCTGATCTTAAAAATCCAGCAGGCTAAAATAAATGTATACCTGATAACTTACAGGATATATATATATATAATATATATAATATATATATATATAATCATTATTATTAGACATCTATTTGTAGCATATATGTATCATGATATTAAGCTATATAAATACAGATAGGAATGTGACAGGATCCATCTTTGCTGTCTACATCAACTGAACCAAATTATCTGGGCTTGTAATTCTTTATACAAATGTGTCCGGCTATTTACGTGCCAAGTTCATTCACTCATTAAATATCATTGAAATGCTTCGTACAAATTCTAAATAATCTTGAAGTTCGCGACGAAGACATTATTGTCTGACTAACCCCGGTAACAGGAAGTGACATGACAAAACACCACAGAGTTCATAAAGGCTGTATTCGAACAGTATTCAGCACCTTTTATTTCAATAAGACTGAAAATCACCGAACATTACGTCACATCAGCAAGAATTGATAGAGCTCTCAAAGTTAATGTGGTTCAAGATGGCGTCTTTATATTTTGGAATTAATCTGGAATTAGTTTAAAATATATTTGCTTAGAGTTGAATATATCTATCTACAAAGAAGAAATGATCAAATTTTTAAGTGAACAGTATATCAATATTATATATATATATATATATATATATATATATATATATATATATATATATATATATATGAAATGGCATAAATAAACCGTGGTTGGATTGATATGACGTTAAAATACACACACACAATTGTGTGTGTGTGTGTGTGTGTGTGTGTGTGTGTAAACGTCATATTCAACACACTGTTTATTTATGCCATTTCATCGTATATTAAAATAACACTTTTTTGTAGTTATTTAAAAGTTACTAGGAAGTAGTCAAAATATTTTTGGTAAGTAGTAAATTTCCCCAAATAGAAGTCGAAAGGAACCAGAAGTTCAATTTATCATTAACAGTACATACAATTGATAGTAATAATGCTTCAATTAATTTTCAGGAATTTTGACGTTAACATTTTATCTGTTATATTGTCTTGTATTCATCATGTTATAAAGCATTTTCAAGAAAGTGAAATTTGAGTTTACCTAACAGATATATATATATATATATATATATATATATATATATATATATGTGTGTGTGTGTGTGTGTGTGTGTGATTGTGTTTATGAGACAGAGAGAATAAACTTCTTTGTTAAGAGAGATTATGAGTATGCGTGTGTATATTTATGTGTGTTTATACGTATATACTAACCCCTTCGCACGAGCAGGATGTGACACAAGGTCAATCCTTTAAGCGGTATTTAACAGGTTTTAATTCAGAGATTTCCTTCTATACTGGTTGCCTAAACCAGGTTAGAGTCCAGTCTGCCTTACTATTTACCAATAGCTGGAGGGATAGTACATGGATGCATAACTTTCCCAAAGTTATTAGCGTTCTGTGAAAAGCAAACAACCACGCCCATGATTTGAACTCGCAGGGACGAGTTCATTTCCTACGAGTCTAACCATTACTACGCACGCCTCCATATTTTAGTGTGTTTATATGTGTATAAATAAATATTTTTGTGTGTGTATATATATATATATATATAAAGTCTTTTAAAGAAGTATCGTAATTTGTTTGTACTTTTTGACACGTTGTATTCTGAAAAAAATAATGTTCCATTCATTCTTCATTTCTATCTGTGTAAATACAGCTTTAAACTTGGTCCTTTTTGACACACCTTGTATTATTAATGAATGGAACGTTATTTCTTTATAATACAAGGTGTGTAAAAAAAGTACAAAAAATCTCGATAATTTTTGAAACACCTGTGTGTATATATATATATATATATATATATATATATATATATATATATATACATGTTTGTTACATAGTATCTAATATGTGATTCCAAATTAGCTCAATAATGATGATTCAAATCAAATAATTGTCCAGTGTATTGTAGAAATAACTAAAGAAATTGTAAAGATACAGATATGATTTATCGAAGAAGAAAAAGCTCATTGAAAACTATATCAAAACATTCAATATTCATACCAATATTTTTTTTCTATTTACTTTTTGAATTTGCTTCCTCTCTAGTCACTGGATATTTGGACTCTTTTCATTTATTTTATTATCCGATTTCCACATAATCTGCTCTCCGTAAAATTATACATTACCACTTAAGTCAAACAAATTCATTTTTGACTTTTTTGTTTTGCCTTTATCTCAACATGTTACAAAAAGCGTTTCGATTTTCAACTTGTAATTATATCGATCTGTTTGCTTTGTACATTCTTTCCTTTCTCTTATTATTTCGAAAGTCGATACAACATAAACAGAAATTTAAAGCTGTTAGGATCTAAATAAACTGAAAACAACCAAACTGGAATTACTAGGAATGTTAATTCAATTAGGATAATAAAAGTAGAAATAATGGAGAAAACAAAAACACAAACACAGTTGGTCACTTTGAAATCGACATATTCATATAATTTTAGCAGTCGAAGTGTAATGTTTATCGTTAGATTTCGGTTTCTCTGTTAAATTGCCTATCAAACTCTGGGTTATTTAATGCCAAAACCATCCTTTTCGAAAAACAGTAGTGGTACTATCAAACTCTTTGAGGAATGAGGGCGTTCATATATTTTTCAAGTGCACTAATTAACATGTGAACTCAGTAGCTTGACTAGAGGTTAAACTCGTTTACTACAACGTCGCAGCCCTATAATCAGATTTTCAAAAGCATTTCTTTATCAGGGTTGCCAAAATGGTAATTTTGGTTTTACGGTTTGTCAACGCAAGAAGGATTGACATGGTTTAAAATCCATATAGAAATCTGATTTCACTGATAAGATAAAGTGTAAGTTTCTCAAAGCTGTAACAATATCAGTGATACTCTATGGCTGCTGCACTTGGAATATAATGAAGCTATGTGAGAGCTACACAAGGATGCTGCATGTCGTCTTAGGCATATCTTGGAAGCAGCATCCTAGATAAACTAACTGTACTGTCACTTGTTCCTATCACACAAACTATCCGAGTAAGATGACTTAGTCATGTCGGACACAACTGGACAAGCAAGGACGAGCCCATGAAGGATTTTCTACTGTGGACAACTACACATTCACACCAGCAAAAATCTGTCTT
>CM042138.1:126309099-126354099 GCA_023376005.1 Doryteuthis pealeii | reverse complement strand
AATGTATACAAGGTGTCTCAAAAATAGAGAATTTTGTACTTTTTGACATCTTGTATTCTGAAATAAAAAAAACGTTCCATTCATTCTTCATTTCTATATAGGTAAATGCAGATTTAAAATTGGTATTTTCTTCTCTTGTATTTTGAAAAACAATTAATGAATGAAACGTTATTTTTTTCAGAAACAAGGTGTGTCAAAAAGTCAAAAAAGTCTCAGTACTTTTTTGACACACACACACACATATATATATATATATATATATATATATATATACATATATGATGTACATGTAAATGTGAAATATTTTATTTAAAAATTAAAATATAAAGCTAGAAAATAAACCACTAGCGTTATTTCGCATCACCTTAGCGATGCAATCAAAACAATGATAAGCTAGAGAAAATATATACAAAGGCCAACATGTTTTTCCACACTTTATAATGGTTCAGAGAAGAAGCAAAAGTACACGGGTTGTCAATAATATCTCTTTCGGGTGTTTTCTAAATTCTTTTCGAGAATACAACATTGAGAAAATTGTTAGGATTAAAAGGAAAAATAAAATCTTCAAAACATTGATTGTTATTATCAAGAAGATTATCAATATATATATATATATATATATATATATGTGTGTGTGTGTTGTGTAAAGTAAAAGAAGGATAATATGGAGTTCTATGTCTATAAGTACATAGTTCACAATATCATTGATAGAACATGTGTATCTAAGGGTTGCGGGGACATAACCTGTGCTTTTTACAGTTATTCGCTTATGCAATTTTCAAACAAAGGAACTGTGTTTATTTCTGTTTACCTTTCTATATTGTAGTGAGGTGGATAGGTGAAAAACTGTCAGATACCAAGAGCCGTTAACTTCATGTCCACTTAACTATATATATATATATATATATATATATAGTTATGTGTTGTGTGTGTGTGTGTGTATGTATGTATGTATGTATGTATACCAATCCCACCGCACGTTTAACAGGTTTTAATCCAGAGTTTACCTTCTCCTAGACTGTTTGCCTGACCAGGTTAAGTGCTAATATCTCGTGAGTCAATAATTAGATGCATATACTTCCCAAGATTATGAGTGATATACGAAATGTGAACAGATTGGTCTAGAATTTGAACTGGACCCCCAAATTCATTTCCTATGAAGGTAAATATTAAATCATGCGTCTCCAATGTTCAAATTAGTAATAGAGCTTAAAAATAATAATTATGCAAATTGATCTTAAACTGATTCTCTAGTTGAGAGATAAACATACTCGGAAAGATCCAGTGGATACATTGGTAGGTAATATAGATGGTTGATAATAAATTAGTTCCTGTAATACTTGTAGTCTTAAAGTTTTGCTCTATTATACGTAAAAGTATTGAATTGATAAGTTTAGACTCTGAAAAACCACACATCTTTGAACGTAAAAGAGGCTATCATTTCAAAAGGAAAATACGTCTATGTGTCCGTGTATATTATTGCCATATAATTTCTATTATAATATAAAAATAGCGTAAAAAGTGAAAGTGAATGATACCCTATTTCTATTTTGGGTTAAAAACTTTATGAAATACTGCATTTATCTCCCAGTGTATATGGATGTATTATTCTAAATACATTAAGAGTTGTATTCAATGATGCACCATTATCGTTGACGATTTCATGTTCATGGACATCGGATCGGCTCCAATAGCAAACCCGATCTGACTTCTAAAGTGTCAGATCACCTCCTTGAAACGTTGTGCTATATTAACGCACTGCAGATGAAGAGAGATAAAATTCGGGTCGCTTTAATAGAAATGCGACCTACAGATTTAGTGTGTATATAATATATATATATATATATATATATATATATATACACATTTCATATGAATATATCCTTGCTAATATATAATACACCTCTCACTAATATATAATATATATATATATATATATATACATACACACACGAACGCCTCGTATAAAATGTCCCCCTCACTAATACATATATAACCCTTATAAAATGTCTCCTAATAATATTAATATAATATATATACGTTTATGAAATGTTTTCTCACTTTTTATATATATAATATATATATATACGTTTTATGAAATGTCTTTCTCACTTTTATATATATATATATAATACGTTTTATGAAATGTCTTCTCACTTTATATATTATATAACTATATATACGTTTATCTTTTATATATATATATTAATATACGTTTATAAATGTCTTTCTCACTTTTTATATATATATATATATATATAATCTCATATATATATATATATATATAATATAAATATAAATACACACGTGTAAGTGTGTACCTCTCATAAAATATCTCTAATATATATATATTTATAATATATATGTGTGTGTGTACCTCTCATAAAATATCATTCTCACTAATATATATATGTGTGTGTGTACCTCTCATAAAATATCATTCTCACTAATATATATATATATGTGTGTGTACCTCTCATAAAATATCATTCTCAAATATATATATATATGTGTGTGTACCTCTCATAAAATAACATTCTCACTATATATAATATATATGTGTGTGTACCTCTCATTCTCACATCTCATAAAATAACATCTCACTAATATATATATATATATGTGTGTGTGTGTGTACCTCTCATAAAATATCATTCTCACTAATATATATATATATATATTGTGTGTGTGTGTGTACCTCTCATAAAATCATTCTCACTAATATATATATATTATATATATAATATATATATAATATATATATATATACATACATACATAGTTCTTATAAAATTATACTTTCAGACACACACACACAATGTATATATCTCTGTGTGTGAAAACGATTCAATATCAAGACATACAATTCCTCACCGAGATACTGCAAGTAAGTCTTAAAAAATGGGATACGCTCCTACGATGTAGGTCTAATAAACAATGCAGTACCATCCCAGTGAAATTGGTCACCTGTGCCGATAATGCTGTAAATCTCTGTAAACCAGTTGAAAAGACCCAAGGTCAGTTCACAGGTTTCCTTTGTTTATCGGTACGGATTTAAAAAAAGTCCTTTGTTCTTGAACCAAGTAGAATGTTATCTCGAATTTGCAATGTCGTTATATCGTCAGACAATACAAATTAACATCGCTGTTTGCTTTTTGTTTCAACTATTAAGATAACGACTATTACTACTAATAATACTAATATATATATATATATATATATATATATATATTTAATATATATATATAATATATGAAAACAATATCTAAAAAACAAAACAAAAAATGTTTTTTTCTTTGTAACAGACATACAATTTATGTATTCGATACAATTTTAAAAAACAACAAATATTTTGAAAAGCACGGCACAAGCATTGGTTTAAAAGAACTAATAATTTCGTTTGATGAACATATCTTTTATCAGTTGTAGTTAGACTGTTGCAGTTTATCGAAACTGTACAATAAATAAATAACTACTACTGCTTTATATATATATTATATATATATATATCTTGGTACACTCATAAGTCAAAGTAGAACTGTAATGCAAAACTTCTGACTTACCCTATTATTTTCCAAATAAAATTCGCAACTGAATAATCACAATAATAATAAGTAAGTAAAGTCGTCGGGGTGGCCTAAAGTCGGTGTCAGCCAATTAGCAATGGAGTCTATCCACTTTTCACTAGAGCTAGACCAAGGAGATTGTTTTTGCGTCTGAGATAAAGCATCACACCTACTATCAGCTCCTTACTTTATCGCACAGATCCCTGTGCTACTCATACGCTGAGTTGACGAGGACCGGTATCGATCCTTGAGGTTTCTAGCTGAAGGCTCTACCGACGTAGTTAACCCGGCAATAATAATAATAATAATCCAATTCATATTGTTGATTTATTTTTTCAAATATCCTTATTAGTAAATATTTATCACTGATTATTTCTCATCTTTTAATTACAGTTCATAATAACATTGATTCTGTAAATAAGATATGACTGATAATGTCTGTAAAAGGCAGCCTTTAATCATCTGCTTTGTAATACAAATTTATTAAGCTGATTCTATTGCAGTTCCCCTTGTGACAAAATATTGTGTTATTTAATCAGTAAATCAATAGATAGGTTAAATCTGTAATAATAGCGTGACCATATACTTCTTTGTAATTAGATAATTAGTTTTGATTTTCAATGCTTTCAATGTTTGTCCACTTCTCATTTGTCATAATCAATGTGTAAACAGATCTAGACATTGAATATTTCCCAATTATAAGATAATTATTAAAGCAGTTTTGAAATATGAATATATACTAAAACAATTAGTCTCCCGTCTGTGTATTTGTCCGTTCTACATTCAAGCCAGAAAGACAAAACGCGACGTAATCGTTTGGCAGGAACTCTCACAATACGCTCTTTCGCCCTGCCAGTGGTGCTAAAAATACGCAGACTGTATCTCTTATGAGGCATTATACCCTTACCCCGAAATATTGTTGGTTGGTTGGATTTTACGGCATGTCTACACGGTTTATCTTAAGCCGAAGACGTTTCTATTCTATTCCTTCTTGTTTGTTATTTAATATTTTAAAGCACATTTTAAATTAATTTTCTCTGTATTTAACGAATAGATCAGACCCTAACAGTTACTATCCCTTCGGTCCAGAGTGGACTTGATAGTAATATATATTTCATGGCGAGATATCTAAAACTCAGTTTTCCATAAATATTCTTTATGCTTTTTCTCAGATACAGAGCACTGTCTCTGCATATACAGCAATCATTAAACACAGTAATGCTATAATATTTGGAATACTATACAACTATACTTTTTCAGTTGTTACAATGATAAATACAAGTATCCTGAGAAATTATATCAAGCAAGGTCCTCTAAACCATTGAAGCGGCTCAAAGAATTTGCGACTTCAATGAAATTAAACAATATCGAACCAGATTATTTTAAACGTTTTATTTTGTCCCTAGAAAGTCAGAAACAAAAAGAAGTGGATGGCCATGAGTTATCGATAATGAAGTTTTAAAATGCAAGGTAGAAAGGAACGTTATAACTTTCAAGAGAGCTAGAATCAAAGAAAGATGCCATGTGTATTACCTAAGCTTGACATGTTACCAGTTCTGGAATGATTTAGATTTTTTATATTGTTGCATTTTAAAAATAAAAAAATTCAGCCTCTATATAAATAAATATGGTCTCATCACTTTTAGAAAACATTTCGTCTGTTATTTCTAGCCCATGAAAAATAAATCAAACTTAAATCTGAGGCAAAACCTTTCTTATCTAATAGACATATTCTGGTTTCATGGAAAATAACTCGTATTAATAAGAATAAATTATTCTCATTACTAAGCGAAATCTTTTGAAGATAAATGTAAAAATAAAGGAACAATGTAAAGTCCATATTTATTTGCCAGGGTAGTGTTTTAAAGAATTTATATGTGTGTCACATTTCAAAGTATCTTTACTCGGGCAAAACACGTTCTCACTTCTAGTATATCTTAATTGTAGCCGTTTCACACTCATGCACGTGATAAAAAAAAGACTGATATAGTAAAATAAAACATGTTGGTTGTTTTTCCGTCAAACGTCCTGGAGACTGAGTAAATAGACTTGTTTGAGTTTAATATTCTCCCAACAATATTTTGGCGCGGGGATGTGTGATTTGATAAATATTATAGAGACATTACGCTCATTTCGTAGCCATGTTTATTGTTATTGATATGACGCACTCGTGGGTTATTAGTAGTTATTTATTTATTTTATTTCTAGAAGCGTTGTCAATCACACTGTAAAGCAAAACAAAAAGAAACGTAATATTGTGTCTGCTACTGAAAGAAAATTGTTGGTTGGTTGTATTTTACGACGTATCAAACCTTGTTTTATTTTAGGCCAAAGACATTGTTTTATTCATTCTTTATGGATACTCATTTTTTAATACACTTGTAAAACTCATTTTTATATTTAACCGGTAGATGGAACCCTAATACTTACTACCACTCCAGATCACATGGACCTGTTAGTAATGGTGATGAAGGATACTCCACATTCCCAAGAACTCCAAAATTAGAATCTTTCCCATCATACTCATACTCAGGATACTAAGACCATTAGCCAGTGCCTTCTAGCACATATATGATAAAAAAGGCTGGGCCTGGCCATAAGTGAAATAGGGTTGGGGGCGATCATATAGGTGATAGTTCTTGATTTGATCAGAGGGGGGCTCCCTGATCGTCCCTCAAGCTTAAGTAAAAGCTACAGATTTAAAAAAAATGTTATCTTCTTAACAGTATCCGGGACCCTGATTCATGTCTAAAGTTAGATATAAGGTCACATTTTTACGTTATAGTCAATGCTATATACAATATTACTCCGATATTCGATGTGATTGTCGTGTAATGGTTATAGTCGTAGCAAATGGATACGGAGACCAGAGGTCAAATCATGGACAATGTTGTTTTCATTTCACATAGTGCTTTGAAGAGTATAAATCTAATTATTCTACCTCTAGCTCTGGGTAAATAACAGGGCAGACAGGGCTTTTTATTTCGGTATGGAAACCAGCCAACAGAACGAAAACTCAGAATTATAACCTGGTGAACTCCGCTTAAAGTCTAACCTTGTGTCACCACCTGCTCGTATGCAGGGGTTGTGTAAATAAATATATCACCACATTGGAAATCAAACTTGAGTGCTCGAAATCAGTAGAAATTTAATATCATAATTACTGAATATTTGACTTATCTTTGTTAACTGTATGTTTTCTGGTTTTTTTTTAAAGAACTAATCACTCAAAAAATCACCGAAAAGCATATTTGAACAATATGCTTTTGATATTTTTGAAATTGAATATATTCAAATATTGAAAGTTTAATACAAGTTGGCAAAAAGATGATTAAATATGGGCGGTGTTTGAAACTGCACTCACTGGCCTTTCTAATAAAGGGATGTTGGGATCAGATATTGGAAGTAGAAATTAAACAATATAATTTAAGTCTTTAGAAACGTTTTGTGAATTAAAAAAATGTATTAATATAAAATCTCACCTCTTATTGTAATAATTTCATATATAAGTTAGGATCAAATTATTATATGACACTTCCCTTAATTTATTTTAGTATATATATATATATAATATATATATATATATATATATATATATATATATATATGCGTGTACGTGTGTGTGTGTGTTCTTATGTCAGAGTGTTTCATTATAATTTCCTGCATAGCTTTATATTTTTCAAATATTATTTCTTCAAATGTTAGCATTTTTGTTTTCATTCGCATGATGAGATGTATGTTTAAAATGGCTTCTTGTTTTTGGATTAAAATAAATTATTCCAATCATCTTTGAAATTTAAAAAAAAATGATATAGATGTCAGCGTGATCGCTGAAATTTAAAACAGCAGATTAATCCAAGATAAAACAAGGGGCAAAAAACACGCGAAAACTTTATATCTCATCAAACCTTTCAGAATTGTAACTTCAAATTCAAGATCACACGTTCATGTCATACTGACATAGCCACGCATTTCATACATTATTAATATCCTTGTCATGAATACAATTATTGCAAACCAGGTATGGGTAGCGAGTAGGTCAGATTGGGTTCTTTAAACTTGGTATAGCAACCAGTCTAAGAGAAGGAAAAATGGAATTCAAATCATTATTCCAGTTGAGGAGCAACCTCGTGTCACGTCTTCGAGGAGGAGTTGGATAAATACAGACACAGCTTTTATGGAGTGTTCACATGGGAATCGCTTGTGTTGTAATGGTTATCATTGTAGGAATTGGAAACGGTGAATCAGGTTCAAGTTCTGAACGAAACTGCTTTTCACATAGAGTTTATACCTTGGAAAAGTTATGAATTCAACTATTCTCCCACCCCACGTAATGATAATTAGTAGAACAGACTGAGCTGTTTTACCTTGGTATGCCAACAAGTCAATGAGAAAGAAAACTGAATTCAAACCAGTTAAACAGTTTAAAATTGACATTGTGTCATTTCCTGCTTGTGCAGAGGGGCATGGTACATATATAGAGATGTTCGCATAAACCTGGAAATATATATATATATATATATATATATATATATATATATATATATATTCATGATAGCGTATAATATCGTAGGCAAAACAGCACTATTAAAGAGATTCACTCATAACTTCTAGCTTATTTTGGGGCAAAGGCATTCAAACCTTATCCTCGGCTCAAATTACATCCATGTCTCGGCACATATTCACCATTCTTCCCAATAACCATATCTTTTTAGCACTGCAATTTTGATACAGCCTTGTAGTTACACCACAGTTTATGGTTTTCATGGAACTTAATAATAAATGGCTCTTTTGTGTCCCCGAAGACTGTCTGCTTAACCTTTAGTGACCACTGCGCCCGGAATTGATTATTTATTTCAAGAGTCGATGTGTTTCCACACCATAGACTCTTTCGACTCAGGCTCGTTGTTGTAAACCAATGTTTAACCTATTTGTAAACATTTATTGTCGAAAACATTTCTCCGTACACATCACCCTTCAGCAAATTTCTCATGATTTTCCACTTCTCAGACACCAAAAAGTAGATGAAAGTCTTCCGTTCAAAATATAGCCGCCATTTTGAATAGCCTCAAAAAGCATCTTTTGTGAGAATAAAATAATTTTGCGATAAATAAATTTCAACAATACAGAGCGTACATTTATTGAAAACAATCCCAAAAATGACAAGCCTTTGAAATTAGTACACCAATTTATATACCAGGGTAGCAATATCTCATCTAATGAAAGCCATGCAAACATACGCATATGTTCAGTATGAGCTGATATTAGAATATTATTGGAAATATTGAATTCTGAACTCCGCTAAAATAAAATGGGTATTCTTACAATTTGTATCCATGTTAGTACTACAGTAATTATTGTACCACTTGGACTAAATAAATGATTAGATTATGGAAAATACATAAGGGTAGTGCGTGCTCTTTTGAACATATCCTTGAAGCAGCATCTTTCAAAACACCAGCTCTATGGTCACTTACACCCGATTACGAATAGCAACACATGCTTATCAATGTTAGAGAAGTAAGTATGACCACATAAATGACTTTCTCCTGCTTTCTTATACAAACACAACAGTGATCGCCAACCAATAACACATACTGCTCTGCGCGGATGCCCTCTTGGAGACTTAATAAGTGCTTGGTCGATAGGGAAAATAGATAGACAGAGTGAGAGTCAAAGGACTATGTGTGTATGTGTGTGTGTGTGTAAGTATATGTATATTTAATTCAAATTCAGCAGAAGCAGCTGTCAAGAAATGATAAAAAATATAATAAAACAAGAAAAGGGAAGTCCCCATGTCGAAGTGTATAACGTACTGGAATATGACAGCAAAGTGACATCAAACTCCAGTCGCAAGCTCAAGATTACATTCCTTGGGAAAGGTTTGAACCTCCTCATTCTCAGCTCTGGGTTTAATAGTACAACTACTGTTCTTCTATAAGGACGGTTTTGGCATTAAAACGAAGGTTGACATGCAAAAAAAAAGAAAATAAAAAAAAAAAGAAACCAACCAAAACACTTAATAACTTTTAAATTTATTAAGTATGCTGTGACTTTTACATTTTTGAAAAGTTTAACTAAATATGTAAAAGCTTTTAAGTTACTCTGTAGAGTTTTGATCGCGCAATAACTAAAATATAATATTATAATTTCAATTTCCCTTATTATGTTAGCAATGAAAGTAGAGAAAAATGTTTTTATAAAATTAATTACCGGGTACGAATTTCAAATTGTATTATCATAATGTATGTCCTTGAAGTGAAAAAATACAAAATAAATAAGGTGATTACATTGTATATTCGTTTTGTTATCAGCAACTTTGCACAAGAAATAAAACTGTGATTAAATGTAAACTGAAAAGATGCTGTAACGCATAAATAATATTTTTTCTATTGTTGTAGCAAATAAGATTTTCTGTTGCTTCAGACGTAGCATTATCAAATGTTGATACGTAAGTTTTAAAAGATTGGCTATGGCGGGGACCATTTCTAATTCCAGTATTCTTTCACTTATCTGATCCCTGATTATGATATGAACAGAAAGAAAGAGTTAAGCGCTTGTATTTGGCTCGTGACTTTGAATCGACCGTCTGATTGGTGATGGTGGCGGAAGAAGAAGAGTATGTGATGAAGGAGGCTCTTCAGTATTGTAGTTGATATGTCTGTGATTTAGTGTGATCCTTGGCCGTGATATGCCATTTGAAGGATTTTAAACTTGTGCACAGATGGTTCGGCTGGGGCATTGAATTTTCTTAGCAAAACTCCTATCATCTTCAAAACACATCCTTCTCTGACATCAATCGTTAATCTCTCATACTTATATAGTTTAGGTAGCTTGGACAATGTAAACGGTACCTGGTTTCTGACAGTTTCTTGTATGTGTATATATATATATATATAGTTGAATGAAGTGGCAAATAAAAGTTTTAGCTTTTATTCATTTATTTGGGAAATATATTACTACCAATGATTTCCTGCTAAAAGCATTCATCAGATAAACGAAATAGTTTTTTTTAAATGACAGGAATGGTGTAAATGGTCAAATGTGTGCGTTTTTTAACTGTATTCTCGTGTTGCATGTTTGCGTTATGTTGAATCCCTTTTTTGTTTTTACGTGTGCGTATGATGTCATGCGCGTGTGCGTGGAAATTCATGAAGGCTGTGATGATATAATTGTCTCCACGCGCGTGTATAGTGACAGTGTGCTTGTGTTTGGGCAACAGGTTTTCTTGTATGTATATTTGATTAATTATGTAAAAATGGATTTATACTTAACTTATTAGATTTATAATGTTCATAAGTTTTCGCAATAATGGCGTAGTAGTACTCTCATCCTCGACGATAACCAAGGCCAAGGTACTTGCCCTCAGATTTCAACATTAGATATTTCTGGCAATTAATACTCACCCTTCATCCACAGTTGCGACATCTCACACGTAAACATGAACAGTCTAATGAAATGTCTCAATTCAAAATATATGACAGTGAAAAGCGAGATAAATGAAGGCACTCAAATCCCTCCACTAGGCATCGCGTCGCTTCGATTGCTCTAAGATGGATTGAATCTGCCAGTCGTCATATGCAACAATGGCGAGAGTGAGCATCTATGGATATTAAGTGTACCTCTAATGCGACGAAATAAGGCGAAACATGTTATGTTTCCATAAGAGAATTATGGCATCTGGTGTTCTAATGGCTATTTATATATTTCCTTTATTCAGACCCTTTGATTTAACCAGAATTGATTTAACCTGTAATGTAGGCCACTTATATTTATGCATTTGCTTTAATTACTTTATGAATCTCTCTGCGTATTTCCCGCCGGTTGAATTAAGTATGTGTAAATGCAGGAATTAAATTTGTCATTACATTTTAATTGCTATCTTAATACGACAGATGGTAAATATTCCATCCCTCAGTAATTATATATATATATATATATATATATATATAGGTATTTTTATAAAAATCGGTCAATGTCCGATAAAGCATATGTATGTTTAAGTCGGGATGGCGTAGATACTGACTCAAGCAAGCTTCGTGATTGTTAGTTTCTCATCGATGTCATTATATCTATCTCGCTCTCTCTTTCTATATATATATATATATATATATATATATAACAGTTAAGAATAAAGAGTCTTTCAAAACACGTTGGATAAATCTAAAAGTGATCAAATGAATGCCTACTGATCAGTATAAAAGAGTAACAGAATTTAAAATCTAGTCTTATTATTTTCCTAAAGCTATAAAATTCGTATATCTGCAATAGAAGACATAATCATTAGATGAAACTTTCAGAATAAAAATAAACCTGTTTTAACTCCCTAATAAGGATCAGATCCGGTGTTTGTATTGTCTTTCGCATTCTTTTATTTTCACTTCGTGTTCAATGGAACGGCAAAATCCACAGAGTTTACAATTGGTCAATGAAACCTGTGGTACGATTTTTGTAACCATCATTAGACTTCAAGCAAGAGTACTGTCCAGCAGAGATCCTTTGTAATAAGCAGATTTCGATCCTGAGTGAAAAATCATTTGGTTGCTCCTTGGTGCACTTTTAATATTAGGTGTGATCCTGATGTTGTTCCTCGGTGCTCATCATTGTTGCACGTCGTTCGTCAATGAGTGCAAATGGACCTCTGTCAATATCAGCGATTAAATAGTTAACCAACCACGTACTCGGGCTGTTGATTGGTTGAGGTTTAGCCCACGGGACCTCGCTTAGTCTATAAATTTAAGTGGTGGATTGTAGCACGAACTATATACCACAAAATAATCCAACAACCTGGGTGCTAGCAAGTTTCCTCGGATCTCTAAGACTTAGCTATTCCAGCCGGTTTCAACAGTGCTGAGTTCTTAATAATCTCGATTTTTTCCCTGATCTCAAGTTCAACCAGTCTCTCTTATTATTATGGGAAAAAATGATCAAGACGACACAAACCAACTGTTTTAGAAAAGGCGAAAATAAACAGTGCAGACAGATTATCCTCTTTTCAGTGAACAGATCAGACACAATCATTTTTGACAAAGAATAACTGACAAATATAAAATGTGACTGTACGAACGGACCCCGGAAAGAAACGAAAATAAAGCGAATGATAAGAAAAAGAATACGAAGACAATCTTTTCATCATGGCATGCTAAATCCGATAAGCGTAGCATTGATATGTCTGATAGAAATAATAGCTAAATCAAAGAAGCGAGAGAGAGAGAGAGAGAGAGAGAGAGAGAGAGAGAGAGAGAGAGAGAAAGAGATTGCTTGCGTTCAATAAATCATGGTTAATTATATACTGAGGTATAATCCTCAGTCCTCCAACATGTCTTTGTAGGCTTGATGAAAAGTATGTACTTATTGTAAGTACGATCACCAAAAGAACAGAATTGGCAAAGCCATAATCAGCAACAACGATAAACTTTGTAAACGTTGATATAAGAATTATTGAAACAAAATATTATAAACCATAATAATAAGAAATTCTCAGGAAAAGAACAAGAGAATGGCTCCAAATAATGGAATGTCAAACTATTTGAAAGTTTCGATGAAAAGGGGATCAGTTATATATATTTAGGAAACAAATTTCATGTGTGTTTTTATCATAATTAGTAGTACTACTATTATTATTAGTAGTAGCACGTTTTTAACACTAGTTAGGGATATAAGTGAAAGCAAGCCTCACAATATACCCAGGACTCTTCTGAGTATTCTAGCCGATCCTAACTATTCTGTTTTCTGGATGGTAACGTGTTTTCCTATAATTTCCAATTTCTCCAGTCTACCTTTTAAACCTGAGGACCATTCTAAGGACACCAACTACAATTAGTATCAGTTTAATCTCATATTCCACATGTTTTTCAGTTATCTGGCGATGGTCCAGGTATTTGTCTATACTTTCGTTTTCTTTCATTTTGACACTGGTACATAGGAATAGCAAAATCTACTAGATTACAAGTTATTTTTTCTTGTTAAGAAATACTAGATTTAGTCATCTACCTGGGATTAGGAGATCCGTTTGTATGCTAAATCCAAGATAAGTTTTATTCTATTGAATGGATTCTGGTTTATGCATGTACCATTTTATAGTATGATCAACGTTTAATTTCTTGCACAATTCTGAATGGAGAACCTTTCCAACATAGTCCTGTTTAGTTTTATACTCTTTGTGCAAGTTTATGGTATTTGCTGATACTGGGATTAATAGCTTCATTTCCTTTTCCAAATATCCTACACTTGCCATTTTGTTGCGTCTTATCTATTTTTGCTTTGATATAATTGGTAATTAGTATTATCATCATCATTTCAATATCACTCATGAGTTTTTCACACTAATGTTAACTAGTGACCTTTCACTGGGGTTTGAGTTACAGCAAGTCTCTCGCAGGTTTCCAGGACTCTTCTGAGTATTTTAATCGATGCTAATGGTGTGGTCTATAATTTCTCGACCCTTCCTATGACATTCAATTTCACCAGTCTCTTTTCCATTCGAGCCATCTACAGTTTGTACTAGCACCATACTCAACAGCCTTTTTCAGCTATCTGGCAGGTTTCAAGCATTTTTCCATAAATAGTTCACTGTAATAGAAAAAATCTTCCCTTTGACAAATAAATAGAATAGACCTGATTTTCTGGACGAGACCGGAGGATCAGTTTGTATCTCAAAGTGTCTAATTTTCTGGGATAAATAATGTTTTGTTAGAATTCTGGGATAAATAATGTTTTGTTAGAATTGCCAAACTTTTGTCACTTTCACAATTCCAAGAAGATAACCTTTCCTATCCAGTCATATCTACACTTATATTACTTTTATGCTGGTTTCCTGTATTTGATTATTATGGAATTAACTGTTACATCTCTGGCACCATATTGCCATTCTGATTATTATCAATTTTTGCTTTGACTAAGTCCCCGATGCATTATTTTGTGCTGCTATTGATATGGATTCAGTTGCTCTCTTCAGCTTTCTCATTCAGTGCTATGTCCAGGTCATCTAGTGTTCAATTTCCTTAGTTTGTCGCCTGAAGTATCATACAGTTGTTTTTCTTCCCATTTAGGTTTTCTAGATTTTATTACTGTTTTTGTTTTTCTCCTTAAGTTATTCCTGTTGATATTGCCGTTACTTCCTGTTTATATATATATATCTTTTATTTTCGTATATTATTCGAGTCTCTGGATTAAAAATAATAGCAACAACAATAATACCGCAATATTTTATTCTAAGAAAATGCAGCGGAGGATTTAGAATCAGAAAATGCAGAAAATGATAAATCACCTCATGTACATGCAGGATTTCAAACTGCTTGTCAAGTAAAAAAGAAAGACATGCAGAAATCCAAGCCAATACAGAGGGATGTAATTTCGGAAGTAAGAAATGTACAATATATGTAAAAGACAGAAAAACCCAGAAACGTCAAACCAATAATAAAAAAGAATAGACATATCCAATAGAGAAACCCTCAAAAAGTTTGGAGAAAAAGAAAGATACATACTTGAATATATCATAGTATATGTATATCATATATTAAGACGTAAAAATAACATAGATGCGTGCTCAACCTTATGGTTATCGTGTTATGAAATAAAAGTAATCAACAGAGTTCAAATCCCGTAGGAGGCGTTTCAATTCACGCTGATGCCCTTGGTCGAAACTGTCTCCACATTCAATATGGATTAATTGTATGATATATTATTTAACCTTGGTTAGGCAACGGGGAGAAGAAGAACAAAT
Organism: Doryteuthis pealeii; assembly: GCA_023376005.1. Lineage (NCBI taxonomy): Eukaryota > Metazoa > Mollusca > Cephalopoda > Myopsida > Loliginidae > Doryteuthis > Doryteuthis pealeii. The sequence goes on along the minus strand of CM042138.1, from coordinate 126,338,808 downwards.
GAATTCAAACTCGCTTTACACCGCGTTGATATTGATATTGCTTCATATACTATCCATAGTGTAGTGCTTGCATAAATAAATACCGTAAAATATTAGAATGAAATCAAAATACAAAAATTAGCACTTCAGAGCGTAACATAGCTAGAAAGCATACAATAGTAGGAATCTAATCGTACTTGTAATATACTCTGGAAACTTCTTAAACTGGACAAGAGAGAGAGATCGCAGAAAGAGTTAACTGATAACAACGCAGTAGGCCGTACAACCAACTGACAACTCATAATTGCAAGCATTGAATATTATGTGAAGGCAGCCATTCAAGAACTCGAAGGATATACAAAAGAACAGACAGGCATTACTTACAGTAGCCAAAAGCATCAATAAAATAACACGAGTTGAAACATCAAAACCAGAATAAATAGGGAAGAATTCATAGAAAGTAAAATAAAAATACAAATACTTCAGAAGACTTATCAATGAAATGATGCACAAGGTGACCTGGATAAATCTACGGCGAGGAAACTTAAAAGGAGAAACTTGTTGGTGGCACCTTTCTGTCGACTAAACACAATGACGAAGTGTCCAAGAATACATAAATAAATAAATAGACAATCTGCATCTGCGCAAGTGACTTTGCAGGCCTATTCCTGAGTAACTTTGGTGCACTGACTGCACATAAACTGTGAAGCTTTCTGGGGTTGTTTTTTCTCTCTTTCTGGTATTCTTTGCTGTCAATGCTATTCTGCTCTCCACCACACCCGTCTTCGTGCTTTGCTTAACGTTAAGGCGCCAGGCCGCTCGATTTTCTTCATCAACCTCCCATGTGTTTGTGTCAATATGGCATATCCCTATGCCCTTCCCGCAGACATCTTTAAAAAAGAGAATCTAAATCACTCTTAATAGCAGCCCAAAAAACAAGTAACTAATCTTAATACAATTAATTTGCACAATGTAATAATGTCACAAGTATTCCTTTTAAATTCAAATCATTTTCCAATGTATCTATTTGATCCATAGATGGAACTCCTACAGTTTCGAACAATCCACGTCAGAGTGGACCTGTATTTAATGGCAGTGAAGGCTACTACTCAGAGATCAAGAGCTGGAACCACACCATTAGATTCCTTTTAGCGTATTCATGTTTCAGAGAAACAATTATGGGTTTCTAACCCCTCTACAGAAGAGCTCTATCAACAGGACATATGATATACTGTCGGTATATCCTTAGTACCACCGACAATGTAATGTTTACTACTCAGAGTTTAGTAACGGATAATGGAAAATATCCGTTTCCTTTCGTAATGTTCTACTTGGAATAATGAAATACAGGTATATAATATCTATAAGAAAATATTAACTGCCATAGATAGATTATCAGTCATATGGAGATGCGGTCTCTCTAAGGTAAAACGAACTATTTTCAAGGATATATATATATATATATATATATATATATATATATATGGTCTTAATTACCTCAGTCACTAGAGCACCAGCATAGGGATTGCAAGATTCCGGGTTCGGTACCTTTTCCCGCTAACTGATCGCATGAGTAGTATAGATTGGATAATCTGATTTGTGTGGTAAAGTGGGAAGCTGACGGTAGGTGTGTCACTCCACCTCTTCTAAAATAATGTCCCTCGTTTAGCACTAGCGAAACGTGGATAGACTCCCTCGTTGTCCGACTGATACCGACAATAGGCCACACAATCCACTTTATTATTTTACTTTATATATAAGCTTGCTATATTTATCTATATAGTATGTTCAATATCCTTGACGGAGCGCATATAAATCTAAGTGACTAGCTTTTCCGCTGGTGCGATTATTTGACTATATATAAGTTAGAAAGTTGGAGGTATGGGTGTCAGTTATTTATCTTGATTTATATACATAGTATATAGATAGAATGGAAGCTGTGTTAACTATGCTATTTTTCTGTATTATTGTCTGTAATGAATAAGTCGTAAATCTTATTATCTCCAAACTTTCTTTACCTACAGTCACAGTATTAAAAGCAGCGTCATTCTTATTTGAAGCTACAATATAGAGTTGCGTATTTGACTATGTATAGAGAAGTGCTGTAGTACTAACGCAAATTTATGTCATTTGTTTTACACAGAGAAGGATAGGGGAGGGAAGAGAGCAACTACATGGCTATTGATGTAAAAATTTAGTTTGAAAAAAAAAATCAACGTGCTCAATGTAATACTAAATAGGAGAGAACAAAGAAAAACAAAAAAAAAGCCGTCTTGGCAAAAAACGGTGAAAAAAAATCGAAAAAAATGCAAAGGCATAAAAAGTAGTAAAGTATGTATATAAGTTTTTTTTGCATTTAAAAACGAGCTCTCACCAGCCATTGTATAAAAGACACAAAAAAAGACTTGTTGGTCGGTATTTTTGAACACAGAAATGTAATCTAATCTTGGCCCGAAATCTTATTTCTGCCTCGACAGTAAATAAAAATTACCGGAAATAGCGATAAAAGTAGAACTTTTTTAAGTAACTGAAAATATGTTACAGTGCTATTGTCTGCAATCCAATAATAGATGTGGTTTCTGGAAACACCCGAGAATGTTCATGAAGTAGTTGGAACAAAGAGGAGTTCATCACAGTAACTAAAAAACTGACCTTCAAAAGGGATTTGAAGCTGGTAATACTATTCTATTTTTATCCTTTCTGATAACTTATGATTTAATAATATTGCTGACCATTTTTCATACGATAAATATAAGATCATTTTTTTTTCAGTCTTCATTTTTCGGTGATCAAAAATAAAATCATAAAAAACAAAAAATGTCTCACTATATGGCTACTTTAAACAAAAAGGTAAACATTAAGTATATAAATTTGATATACGCAAAAGGGGCTTGAAATTGGTTCAGGGTCCCTCGGATTCTGATCCGATACGCGAGGTAAAATATATTGTGTGTTTCCAGGAAGTGTTTTTCCAAGGATAACCGACCCCACCCCGAGTACCGACTGGGTTTCTGCCCATTTTGTGGGAAAATAAATGTAAAAAGAAATTTGTTTTTCCAACAAGAATGAATAAAACAAACACCTCCAGCAAAAAATAAACCGAGGCTTGAAATACCTTAAAAGCCGAAAACGTAAACATATTAGCCGTTATTAGGAGGTGAGTAGTTGTATTTTAATAGAATTTTAATAATTGAACATTTTCATTAAATTTACATTAGATTTAACCAAGGTGCTCCAAATAGTTTCATGTATTACTGGCTGGAACAAAGAATTACCCAAGGACATATTCTCGATGCATGATCGTGTTAGTTAACACAGGGTTTAGTAAGGATTTATGATATTGTGGGTAGATTGCACTGGTTCGTTGTCAGGCTTTGAAACAAAGCAGTGTGTGTGTGGAGTTGTAAATAAATACGAATTTATTAGCTGAAAGTTTATGGATCGACCACCCACTGTCCTTGTTTTAGCAGAACAAGGTTGGTATTCCTGGTGTAAGAGAAATGCAATGATTACAACAAGAGCAACAATAAATGTCTTGGTATGACTGGCGAGAAGCCTGAATCTTACCATCACTAAAATCATAAAAAGACGACCGAAAAGACGATTCGTTTTTAAGTGTCAATCTAATACGGTAGAAGAACACTAAACTAACATTTTATTACTCATAGAAAAAATATGGGATTAGCAAACTCAGGGGATGTTCCCTTAGATATTCATTTAGTGGTAATTAACAGAATATGCAAACATTTTTATAGCTTCATAAATATTTTTTAAATAGATTAAATGATTTAAATTAATGGTATATCATTTGTTTTTCAAAATCATACAGAGGAATGTATTAGGGAATAACACGATGTTGAGCAAGGAATTACGGAATTATCTTGTAATTTGCATTCAGATTGAGGAATATATAATGCAATGGTTATGTGGTTCTAATAAAAATACATACAGGGGAATTTATTAGGGAAACATACACAGAAGAATATGTTAGGGAATAACACAATGCTTAGGAAAGAATTACAGAAAGATCCTGTGATTTGCATTCAAATTGAGGAATATTTAATGGATATGTTATGTGACTAAACAAAAAAAACTGTCGTGAAACAATCGAAAGGAATGTAAAACTTTTTCAAGAAAGACATTGGTCGTTCCTAGACTTATGTGAAAAACGTGGTGTATAGTTAAATATTAAGATGAAAGTATATGTGATACTCACATTATCTTTCTTTTCTTGGGATAGGACTAGAGAATGAGGAGATACAGGCAAAGATAGACATAAGATTAGGGATAATTTCCATTGTTATGTATCATGGACCAGCAAGTAAGTATTAATGTTTCAACATAATAATGTTGCGTATTAATGCGCTTAAATCAGTAGTGAACATTAAGAATATACTTTACATATAATATACTGAAAATATAAGATGAAAACTCAACCAAAAATATGTGTTGTTCTATAGAATTATATTTGTATCGTTTTACAGGGCGATTCAAAATGGTTTTATATCATTTAAGATGTAAAAATAGGTTTCAGAAAAAATATAATTTAGTAAGTAAAAACTTGACTAAATCTTGTTCAAATGATCTCAAATTGTAACAACATATGTTGAATCAACTCGATATTCTATGTTTAAGTATTGAACGCCTTTTCTTTTACAGTATATAGCATTTCTATACATGTAGAAAAAACATTGAATTGTTTCTGCACATAATGTTAAAATTTGAGATTATTTGAACGAAAATTTATAAATATATTGGATTACGAAATTATATCATTTTTTCTGAAACTCCCAGTACAATTATTCATTTGATCCTTTTTTCCACATCTTAAGAATTATATCCATAAAAATAAAACTGAATAAAATTGAACTGAAATACATTAAAGACATTATTTAGAATTTTAGATGTGAGCGAAACATTTAAGAAAAATAATTTATAAGAAATATAGTTAGATATAGTATATTTGTAAAATAGTGTAGACGTCATCAATGAAGGAAAGTGGGAAAGAATACCCCAGTAAAAATGAAAATAAAAAAGTAGATGATTTTTATAGATGATAAATATATTTCTGATTAATTTCATTTTATAGATTAACTCTTTTTTCAACTGTTTTAGTCAAACAAATATATTTGTATAAACAGTACCGGTGTTGCAGATTAACTATTGTTTCAATTCTTTTGGCGCGATAAAAAAATTTAAAAGACAAAGGAATTGAGAAACAAAGGATGTTCCAGACAGAAGTCTGGATAAAAGAAAGAAGAAAAGTGATAAACATCTAAGGCTTGCTGCTTGACCAGGTCAAACAAACTTTCCGGAAAAATAAAAGAAGGAGCCAAAGAAGAACGGAACTAGAAGGTTCCGCTACAGAACAATGAAATGTGGGCGGGTTGCGCTTACTTAAGCAGGCAACAGAGTCAGAGTCAGAGAGACCCCAGAGAGACGGCGAACAGAGCACGAGGAGCGACCGTCGACACGAGCCATCGCTGCCAGCGGGCAATGAGGTTCGTCCACCCTTCCACGTCAGCAACGCTAGCCATCGCCTGCAACAATAGAAGTAGTCATTTCCAACGCTCGTCCTCGCCACACACGCACCACGAGGGAATTAAAGAAATAAAGGTTCAATCTCCTACTACATACAGCATGTCTTGTGTCTTCGTTAAGCGACCCCTATATATATTGTCTAAGGGTTAGAGACGATACCCGCAGTATACCAGCAACGTATACGATTCAGAGTAGCGAAGAAGGCGCTACGCAACAACGGTTTTATTGCCAAATAATTCAGAGGAAAATAGAAGATTGGTAATTGGTTTAAAGCTCCGATAAAACTATAAACTAACACTTAGACAATTTGATAATATTCTGTATCTTAAATATCATCTTGCTCGCTTGTCTACGGTTCAAATTGTTTTGCTATCATCTCTTAATCTTTATATTTAGGATGAAACATACTCGATACAATCTATAAACTAAGTGAAAATATAAAGTTAACATCTATTTAAAAGAAAACTTATAAGATATTGACAAGGGCGAACACATACAGACATTTGTCAAAAGTCATCATAAATTATAAAGGCACCTGGTCTTCTTTTAAAAATCAAAAATATATTTTCATCCATTTAAATAAAATGAAAAGGCACTTTTTTCTACACGCCCTGTTGATAGGGCTTGCAATACGCTGAGTGTATCTACCACCGTGTTTTACGTGAAGAGACTTTCAGGATTATATTGCATATTTTCAATGGACAAAGGGAATTAAAGCGTTTCTTCAGGAAAAGCATATAACATCGATTTCATGGTCAGAGAATAATCCGTAGTGTTAATCCAATTGAGAATTCATGGTGGAATTATTTTTAATGGTCGATGAGAATATTCTATCAACCAAAGAAGAGCTATTAACAGACATTCAGAAACGTTGGAAGCATTTTGATAAAGAATATTACCTCGAATTAGGGAATTGCATACCTGACAAAATTATGATTCGAGGAGGAGCAAATATGTAGTAATTCTAATTTTGGAGTAATCCATAATATTTAAAATTGGATGGCTTAGTAAAATATACCATGAATTTAAATAAGGATAATCTTACGATATCAGAAAGTTTATCTATTAAAGAAGGTTTGTGAACATCCCCTAAGGGTACTGAATCCATAAATTATCTCCTTAACCCCTACCTGTATGATATATATATTATATAAAGCGAAAATTCTTCCAAGCTGTAGTTGTATAAGTCTTCCTGTAAAGCTACACTACCTGGACGCTAACGAAGCACCTGGAAAATACGCTACATGGGACTTGTACGAAAATGCTACGTCCAATATTAAACAAGACGTGGAAACAACACCCCATGAGAAAATAGTTGTATGGCCACCAGCCCCATATCACACAAACCATCCATGTGAGGCGATCACGACACACTGGACTCTGCTGGATAAGCAAAGATGAACTCATAAGTGATGTTCTTAAGTGGAAGCCATCATATGTGCATGCCAGTCTAGGTCGCCCAGCACAAGCGTACATAGATCAACTCTGCGCGGATAATGGATGCTGGCCAGAGGACCTCAAAGTGGCAATGAATGATAGGGAAGAATAGCGAAAGATTGTTATGAATATCCGTGCTGCCAGCATGACAGGATTATAATATATATATATACCAAACTTGTTAGTAAACACTTGCGGTAAGAAAAAACCCGGCAAATAGTTTGATTGTAAACATATACTACCAAACATCACATGGAGAAAAAAATTATGAAAAAAAAAAAGAAAAGACCAAGATAGTCGTACCAACCGAAAATAATCGGTTGATACTATAATACATGACCAAAAGAAAAAAAAACAATATATATATATATATATATATATATATATAAACCGCCAGGATAATCTAAAGATAAAAGTAAAGAGTGCTCAATACCTAAGTAGAGCAAATAATAAAGTTAAACCTAATGAGTCAGATATACCTACTAAGAATTTAGCTTAGTGCTCTTCAGGGCAAAGATATTTGCCCTGAAGAGCACTAAACGAAACTCTTAGTAGGTATATCTGACTCATTAGGTTTAACCTTATATATATATATATATATATATATATTAGATAGATGGATAACTATTAAAGTATGATTATAAACATTTTATGGCTTACTAATTTATATGCAATTATGATATGAATTCTAAATATAAGGTTTACTTCGTCATTGGAATGGATGCAAATGTGGCCTTTAGTATAATTTAAAATATTCTTCCAAATTTAGAGGTGTAATCATTACAAAATATTATGCATGGCATATTTAAAGCAGTAGATATTTGGTATTTTATTATTTAAAAGAAAATTGATATCGTGTATACGACGGCCACTCGGCAGACACGCTCACATTCACTGGCGTCTCATTGCTGAGTAACTAGCTCTACAGACGACAGTTTACGCATGCGCAGTAAGTTTTGTGGTGATTTGCCAAGTTGCATCAGTGCTGCCCAAACGGTTTCCAAGTTTATTCAAAAGGACTGAATGCACTCTGTACTAAACTTTAGTGTATTATATATATATATATATATATATATATATATATATATATATATATATATATATAGTAATAGAGACAATCATTGCACTGTACATATCCAATATATTTCTAGAATCTTGACAACATGCCAGATTTTTGAACTGTCAATTAAAAATCTAACTCCGTAGCATGAATTAATGAATTGAGCTGCAGTAGACGATGACCGTTATTCTATGCCAATGAATATGAATATAAGGGGAATACCAAAGGTAAGGTCTCCAAAATACTTAGAAGTCATAAAAAAGTTTATAGTTTATCATCAATAATGCTGATATCCTCTTAAAATTTGAGCCTGTGTATATTTTTCTATATAATTGCCGTTTATGTATGCTTATGTCATACCATCTCACTACCATGTCGCTGGAGAAATTGAAACTCCTAACACAACATTCAGGCGTTTTTACCATCCATGCATGCATGGCCATACAGTTCCCTTATTTCACGATGAATTTATAAAGTTTTTTATGTCTTTTATGTTCAAAAATTGAATAATTGCGCAATCTTTACGCTTTGCGGTAGCGTTAATCTGGATTTCCAACAGAAACAACTGCTATGCTTAACAGCGAGGCACCCGCAGAGGTAGATGCTAATGTATGTATTTATCAGTAAAATGCTATCTCCCGCTAGTGGTTGTTCTGATGGCCCAGTGGTTAGGGACTGACTGATGAAAATTAGAGGTAGCCTGATAAGTCTAGCCACACTGGAAAAGTGATACGTAAAAACAGAACTGCTTTTGATGATTATATATATATATATAAGTAACGTCGTCGAGATTACCTAAGCCTATCACCGTTTCACTAGCGCTAGATTAAGGAGATTGATTTGCCGTCTGAGATGGAGCACAAACCTACCATCAACTCCTCACTTTATCGCATATATCCCTGTGCTAATCATACGCTGATTTGGCGAGTGTCGCTCGGCTGAGCTAAACCTGGTTGCTATGTTCACAGCGTTTTGGCTGCTGTAGACTCCAGACTTATTCAACTTTTTTTTTCTTAATCGGTAACATTCATGGAACTTTGTGACCGAAACATTTATTTAATTCACAGACGTATATTGTTCTTGTATCAATTAATTGACCCTAATTATTTCACCCTTATATTGTCGCCTTTCTTGCCGCTGAACTCAGGTCCAGAGATTGAATTTACCGACTTCCAGAAGAGGCAGAGAAAATGACATTAGGGTTAAGGCTCTTACAATGGTCAGAATTTGCCCTGGAGTAAAATGGCCCGGTGGGTTAAAACGTTGGTTAAGAGCTTCCTGTTCATATCAACAGAAAGAAAGGTGGCACTACACGGGGGAAGTCATTGTAGGTTACAGACTAGGACAAAAGACACTTAAAGTAGTCTGGAGTCTAGAGCAACCGGAAATTTGTGGAAAAAGCAACCAAGTTTGAGACAACAGAAATGCGTAAATAATATTCATAATAACTCTTCGTATAATAAATTTAGACATATTTTCTGTTGGTCTAAATTTTTATAAATATCGAAAGCCAACCTCCACCAGGCAGTACCTCAACTTCCATCATGCATGCAACGTAAAGAAAAGAATCGTCCGTTGCCTACAACAAACGATTGGTGGGCGTGAAAAATCGATGACATCATTATTTGGATTAGATCTTCGTAAGCTCTTTAACGCCTTGTTTGCTCAACAGTCAAACCATTGAAAATGATTTCCCAAGTTAAATCATTGCTATGTTCGGATGGACAAGGTACATCTGAAGAACAAAGTTTAAATTACACTAAAGATAAAGACAACTGTAAGAAAAATCAAAATAATTTATATATTTTCTAGTTTTACTCCCTCCCCCCATCCGCTTGAAAAATGAGGTAAACGAAGCCATACACATTGAGAGTTTAGTGTCCATTAAACACCAGACTAACTATGTGAACCAAGCATACTAACTTTATTTATTGACCAAATAATATTTTACACCTTTAGCATGTTTTATAGTCTATTTTACTGCCTATGACATTTTTAGGCCTGCTCATAATGTTGTTTGTCAAACTCAAAAATATGGACATTCGCGCGTAATGTTTATCGCATATCATTTTGTTCATTTGTTATTTGATTTTCTTTTATAAATGAGGTCGTTTTAGGTTTTGCTTAAAAAGGACCGTCTATAATAAGAAACATGTATCAAAACACAATCATTATATATGTATTAACAGAAGAATACAGATACACAGGTATATATATAGTCTAAAGTGGTTATTTCGTGATATTTCCTCCATTACAATGTGTTTCACTCACCGGTTTTTGTAAGGTATAAAATATAGCCATTTACTAAAGTCCGTTATTTTCTGTCTGTGATCACTATTCTTAGTTATTGTCCGTTACTGTTCATGTCTACATACTGACAACTATATTTATATATACAACAAATAGCGGTTTACAGTATTAACTGATTTCTAATTGTTTAGTTTTATATTAATGAGCAAAAAGGATAAATCTTAAAAGAATTCCATTAACAAGAAGAAATAACTGTAATATTATTCTTTACTTCCTATTTACTAAATAGTTAAATTAGGAAAATTTACCAATGAAAGACGGGAGTAAGGGAAAATGATGGAAGAGTTAGTTTCAAAGTTGTTCCATTTCCATCATACAAAACTTTTTATCTGAATTCTTATTCAGTTTCATTAGCCTTTCTAATTTAATGATATTTTATTATATTAAAACTTAAATACTTGCACCTGGAGGGTGCATATATTTGCTAGTATATATAAAAGAGGAAGAAAACGCCGAATTCAAAATCTGAGACGTATTATTATTCAATGAATTTGTATCCCGATGAGGCATCATTATTCTTCTCCTATCGTATTATCTGAAAGTTTTGTTGTTTCTGCAGAATCCTTCTTAATTATTAACAAATAATTTGTTTAATTAGTTAATGGGTTATTATCATTACTAACATGAAAGCATAAAAAAGACTTACTTTAGCATGGACAATTGTCTGCAAGGATGGTGTACCGTGTATTATTGCACTGGGGTTATTATCCTTAGTTACTTGATCGCATAATTGTTAACAAAAAAAAGAATAAAAAATGATATCGCTATTAGATAACACAACAAGTGTTGATATGCCAGGAAATCAAACACTTGATAATAAAATAATAAATGTTTCATTTTGACTTTTAAACTAAATCGAAATTGAGAATCCATGGAATGGGATTTTTAAAAAACTGACAAAGAAAAATAAACAAACCTGTAACAATTTAAACATTATGCAGATAAAGTGCGGGAAAATATCAATGTAGCTGTTTGTTCTAATTTAATTACAGTTTAGTAAAGGAGATTAGAAAAGATTATAGTTAAAACAAGAATATAAAATTGATTAACAACTTTCGAGTGCTATTAATTTTGTGAATGAAATTATTCTTTACTCATTTTCTTTATATTTAGATAAAATGTTTAAATATTTTATAAACTCAAATTATTATTGCTCTAGTTTATAGAATTATGTTCATAGATTTTGTTGAAGTTTAAGAAGTAGACTATAACAAGTTTTTCAGTCAAGAGTCTATATATATATATATTATATATATATGTATATATAAGTGAATACATATGTATTTGTGTATAGGTATGTGCATATATGTATTTGTGTATAGGTATGTGCATATATGTATTTGTGTACAGGTATGTGCATATATATGTATTTGTGTACAGGTATGTGCATATATGTATTTGTGTATAGGTATGTGCATATATGTATTTGTGTATAGGTATGTGCATAGGTATGTTTATATATATGTGCATGTATGTATGTGTGTTTATGTCTGTATGTGTGCGTGCGTGCGTGTATATATGTATGCATACGTATATGTATGTGAGTATATATGTGTGGCTGAATATCAATTCTGCACAATTTAAACTATAATAATTGCATGCTAGTTCCTCAAAAGTATAAGTTTTTATATTTTAGCCGTTTCTAAATTGGTCGGGACATTTTTAGTCGCAGACTGTTATCTGATAGATATATGACATTAATCTTCCTGTTTGTTTCCATGCATTTCATGACATCTGATATTCAAATCTTGCCCTTTACTGGTATTCAAAATGTTACCAATTCCTTGACATTAACCGTTATTGATGTCTCGGCAATGTTCACTCACGATTTTATTTATATATAAACAGACAGTCATTTGTTTGTCGTATCTAAACCGTAAACAACCTGATGCCAAGGTATGGAAGTGTCGCCGTAGGAAAAACTTGTCGAGTCAAGTTCAAATCTTGGACAAGACTGATTGCGTTTCATTTCAATTTAATGCTATTGAGAAACACATGAATCCATCACTTCTATTCAAGAAATAATAAGAATAAATCGTACGGTAGACATTGCTCTCAGTTATTTCCTAGTTAAGTAACATGATATTACAGAGTGACCCTGAAAAAAACAGAACCCAAATTATTTATTTATTTTCACATTAAACTAACCCTAAACCCAAACCCTTGTTAGACTTAAACTTAAAAAAATAAAATTAAGTTTTATTATAGAATTTCTAGGTTCTGTTTTTTTTTCTGGGTCGCCTTGTAATATGTTACTCAACTAGGATGTTAGGGTTAAGGTTAATTCAATGGGAAAATAAATAAATAATTTGGGTTCTGTTTTTTCTGGGTCACCCTGTAATATTATGTTACTCAACTAGGAAATAATATTGCTCTCTATCCTTATAGAGCCAAACATTTTGTAGAAGGGAATCTATAAATCCAAAGCAGCTATACTCCACATAAAAAATTGAACTTTTCTCGCATTATTGTTCATTCAGGTAGCAGATAGATATCTATACATCTGTATTAATATTTTTCTAGTTTTGTTAATTTTTAATTACTTATAATGAACATATCAATCCGTTATATCAATCGCTTAAGAACTTTAAAATAAGTAAATAAGAAAATGAACATAATAATGGTCATAATAATAAACACAGTAAAATAATTATAAAAATACTAGTATTGATAATATATGAAAAACAATTACCACCAAAATGAAATAAACAATAAATTAAATAGAGGAAATATATTAGCAAATCGTTAAATTGACACAACAGTAGATTAAAACGGCTTCCCTTAAATCTCACAGAATATCAGCCATCCCATCATGCCCCCTAATCTTTACTAGACTTATCACCATAACCCATGTAACTGACCCTTCACACGATGCACCACATAACAACAAAGAAAACACACATAATTCACTTAGGTGAAAATCTGTCAATTACCAAGTGTTGCTGGCTTCAGGTCTTCGCAAACCTAACTTATATATAAGTATATATATAGTATTGCAGTGTGAACGGAAATAACCTATTCGTTTCAACGGAATGATCTTCAGGGTCATTCAGTGGAAATTAACTGAAGATCCTTGTGGTGAAACTTAAGTAGGTTATTTCCGTACACACTGTAATACTAAATCCACTCTACTAACGTATTGAACACTTTATATTTGTTATAACACTGACTAATTCGATCAATACTTGTATCAACAAAGTATTGGAATTAACTCAATATCTTTTACCGGTAAGTCATTCCCTTTATATATATATATATATATATATAAGAAAGATAAATGTTGACGTCAAGTCGAAAGTATGTTGCCGCTAGGTTATCTGAGTCAAGCAGAATTGAGCTTGTTCAGACTTAATATGATGACCACTTAGTAACAGGAGCCTTATGAACAACGAAATGCCACTCTGGTTGATTAAGTAAATCTTCGGAAATAACATTCAATTACTCAAGCATTTAATAATCTTTCACGATTTACACCTTTAGAACCGATGACCGGAATAAAACAATTATTTGTATTTGTCTTCCGCTCAAGAAACACCAAAAAAAACCACCGATTTCTGCTAGATTAACTAAGCTAACCAGATATGAACAGGTTCAAACTTTAGAAGAGTGATAATTTAATCATTTCAGGTATTTTGAGTAATCGATCACCTGCATTAGAAAATAAGGAATATTCGATCAAAAAGAATCAGTTATAATCACAGAGTTTCTTGTTTTGTTTCGTTTTACGGCACATCAACCACGGTGGGTCATTGAATGCCAACAAAGATTTAAAAGATTCATAGCGATAGTTTGGAAGAACATTCGTTTAACTCAATTTTTTTTGTAAATAAATTTTCTATTAAAACCATAGAAGGGAGCCTAATTGGTACAACCACTCCTGCTCAGAGTGAACCTGGAAGCAATGGCGATGAACGTGTTCGCCACATTCCCCAGACCTGCTGAACTGGAATTTCAACATCATTTAGAGTCTAACGTCATACCTCGGACAGGAAGACCCTCGGTCACAGCCTTCTAGCACCCTTATGGTAAAGGTTGGGGGATGGCTATAAGGGCAATATGGTCGGGGCAATCATATAGGTGCTAGGGCTTGACGTAATCAGCCGAGTGACCATATAGCAGAGACATTTGGATTTATTTCAATTTTTTAGAATGCAGTTTTTAATATTTAAAAAAAAACAATCTTATAGATTTCCATGTAAATATCTTTCTTGATCAGCGGATAAATCTTTGCGTAAAGTAGCAACCATGTGGTATAAAGGTTAATTTTTGACACACCCATTTGTAAAAAATGAAAATAAATCGTTGAAATCTTAATCTTTTTAGATAAACAAAAATAGTTTGGCTGTTAAAAATTAAACAAATGTTTTATTTCGAATAAAAAGTTTCTAACAGTTAAATTCAGATATCTAAGATGCTTCTTCTGGGGGACGTCAAGACTGTTCTGCTTTAATTATCATTTATCGTACTAGAAAAATTTTATGACAGATGATAATCAAAACAAAACGTTTTTTTTTATAATAGAATATACCATTTAATACAGAAGATTGTAATTATGTCTTGTTTGTAAGTGATTTTCTCGTAAAACTATGCGTTAGATAACTTTAAATATATATTAAAATAAACATTGTTTGATGAATATCTATGAAAGTAGAACGTTCAGATATTAAAGAAAATGATGCGCGTCTTATCTGCTATTAGTTTATTTACTTCTAAATAAAAAAATAAGGGGAATTCTTTGTGCTTATTCCATAAACTCGCATAAACAGCTACAGTGCAAGTAAATTATATTGTTTGGAATTTGGTTTTCTTTTTATCTGATTATTGTAATCAACTCTAAATTATGTAAGCATCGTTCTCGCAAGAAAACGTGAATAAATAAATAAATGAATACGGTGCTTTAAATAGCATCAAAAACCCTGCGGCCGGACCAGTTAAGCAGGCAGGGTAATTGATGCATTTTTTTTATAAATTCCCTCGATGTTATTTCCATCTGATTTGGGAGCTCTACACCTTAAAACCATTTCTTTTCACTGATAGAATACATGCTTTCCAAATCGATTCTATACGTCCGCTTTTTTCAAGTCACAGAACAAGTGATGTAGAAGAAACACAAGCCGCAAGAATCACAAATGGCCTTTTGAGTGATAGTAAAATCGTTTTCTTCCCTTCTTCAGATTGTGCTACCTGCATTTACCTTGACAACACTATTGTAGCTGTCTTCATGACTCAGCTCACATGGACATCTTGCAGAGAAAATGAAATAAAAACGAACTGCTTTTTGCCATATAACAGGACATGCAAACCAAGGAGGAAAGTGGAAAGCTAGAAAAGAGCCGAAATCTCTGAAAGTGAAAAGCTATGTTAATACCTTTCATATAAAAAGGTCGGCTTTCTGTTTTAATTACCGACTTCACTATAGAATGTCCCCTTAACCTTGCGTATTTTCGACGGACGGCTAAGAGACAGCGCACCAGCATATTTTAGAAGCAATGGGGATTATCAGTCTTCTGGATTTGACATTTTCTTTGTTAGTAGATTCTTCTCTTGAATAAATGTATGCATTAAAACCGGGACTGGGCTGTCGGAAAACAAAATCTTTGACTCTCAATCCGACCCCTGAATTTTTCACACTTCCGACTCCGCTTTATATAAGGAGGTGTTTTCAATTTATAATGATTATAAAACCGTGATTTTTAATCTATTTATAAAGAGTTAATTCTACTTAATCTGAGTCGATATCGTTTTACAGACTGACTCAATTAAAACAATTATTGCGTTCGACTCCGACTCTGATTAAAGCAGACATTTTCTTGTTGAGATTCATCAGATTGATTTAGTAAATATGTGGCCTGCAGTCCGAAAAATGTAAATAATACAAGATTTCGACAATCTGTCATTTAGCATAACAAATGTGGTATTAATTAAAATCATAATTATTTGTTAACATTCAAATGGACGGAAATTGCATACTTGAAATCCTGTTGTTTTTATTGCAGTTTTAATTTAAAAGATTATTGTTCAAGATCAATTAGGAACTGATTGGTTTTAATCTTCTGTATGGGAGCACCTATATTTCAATACCATTTATATCCTTCTGAATGTTATCTCATATTGTACTGATGAATTCCCAATAATAATTTTAAATTGTTATTAATGATAATGCTAATTTACTATCACAGCATGGAATAGAATCCAAATTGTGAGAATATTTCATATCAAGGCAGGGGTAATCATACTATAGGATATCTCAGAAAAGTTATGATTTCCTAATCTAATAACATAACCAATTCTCTTTCAAATGATCTCCGGCTCTAACAACAAGTGCAGAAGCAACTCCAAATTCTATGTTTAATGTACTGGGTTTTTTTAGGGGGTGGAATTCCATACAACGTTACACATATAATTCCAAAATGTTCCTACACATGCTGTTAAAATTTAACTTCATTTGATCCGCTATTTTTCAAGTAAACAGATTACAAAATGATATTCGTTGATGCTCTATACATCTGAAATAATTGAAAAATGTATTAATCTGTTTGTTTATATTTTCTGTAATATCAGTGAATTTACACAAGCCCTTCCTTCGTCTTGGGCAGGATGCGACACAAGTTCATTGTTTAAGCTGAGTTAAGTTGATTTGAATGCAAAATTTTCCATTAGAATGGATGTATAACCAAGGCTAAGGAAGCTAGTCTGTCCTACTATTTACCCATACTTGGGGTAAGTACACATGGAATCTTGTATTTTACAAGTGAATCGCAAACAGCTTCGTCCAAGATTTGAATTCGTGCAACTGATTGTATTTTCACGTCGGTAATTGTTACGTGAATCGTGCCCTTTTCTATAGTATTAAGCAAAATAGTAAGAGAATGGATGCGAGAAAAAGTTGGATATGATGAGGATTGCAGGTATGAAAGTGAAAAACATATTAAAGGAATATATATATATATATATATATATATATATATAATAAATAATATATGATTAAATTAGGCAAAACAGTATGGTGTATTATTCATCTAGTAGCTCAATTACTATTGAGTAGCGAGTCGAGCTCCCGTTAAGTAATCCATAATTGTGACCTTGTGCCTTATCCAAGCTGGAAAGAGCGGCTATCATCGAGGACCAGTCTATAACAATAAGAAATATTCATTGGGAAACCAAGTTGACTTCAGATATAACTCATCGCAGAGAATTTAAATTCCCAAACTTCAAAAACAATGAATTACTTTACTTACTAGAGTTACAATTATGGACGATGCTTTTTGCAAGTCACATAGTGCTAATACCGTAAGAAATGTATGCACCAAACTATGCGTAGTCAGGAAAATTATTGATAATATAGTGTATTCCATATATAAATAAATAGTGCTAAATATTCTGGATAGAGGATGTATATTTAAGTCAGGCTTGCTTGGACATGAAGTCAACAGCACTTGGTTACTGACAGTTTCTCGCCTATGTGATTCCCAACTGTAGAAAATTTGAAGAAATCTTTCTTACGACATTGGAGTTTGTTTTTTTAAATGTGTCGCAGTTATAATGCAAAACTCAGTCTTTTGTTATATTTTTACTTTATATATATATATATATATATATATATATATGTGTGTGTGTGTGTGTGTATGTGTGTGTGTGTGTGTGTGTGTAAATTATAAGGCAAAATAAAGAATTGAGATCCCAATTATAACCTGTTACCCGGCAAAGACGTGTAATTTAGCTAGTATATGAATTATACACCCATTTTTGACGGACACTGCGCTAGTATTGAAGAAAATCCGATAGAAATAAAGCTATAGATTAAGGAAAGCAGACAAAAGCAAATCATTATGAAGTGGATATTAAAAGAATGAAAAATGATATCTTGAATCACAGAAAAAGAAAAAGAAAAGGAATGGCATTAATGAAAAACTACGAATAAAAATGGAGAAAGATAATTCATGGAATAAAAATGAAAAAAATAAAAAAGTAAAATAAAACAACTGAATGACTTTGAAAAGAAAGAAAATATAAAGTGAAGGACAAACAGTTCTGTGATTTATATCCAAATAAAAAAAAAAAAAACAAAATGCAGTAAAAAGTATTTCGGTTGGACAAAGGAAGTTATCCGCGCATGCGTTACTCATTTTGAACAGCCTACCAAACTGTCAACCTGTCTCTCTACACATTCATACATGAAAATAATCTTCCCTGACAAGTTGTCAAGCAAATGGACATTTTTTTATGGAGTTTGGTTCAGTGTTCTATCTGAGCTGTGTCTTACGATAACGAGCCAAATACAAAATACAAGTGAGGCAATCGTAATTTGAGAAAAGAAGAAAAAATCAGCACGATGGTAATTATAATAAGTAAGTTTTCCAAGGAGGCGTCTAGTTGTTGCATAGTTATCTGTATAGTTTAGGAAAATCTACGGCCGACAGAATCTGCCGGCAAGACGCAATTACCGTACCCCAAAATATTCTCTTGATGACAACTCTGTGAATCTTTTAAGAGAAAAATGATAAGTTAGACGGTAATATAATTTGTTAGTAAGATGACAAGTCTACTGGTTCGTTTTGTCAGGAAAACAAAAGTAAGTTTTCAGAGAAAAGCCCAAACCTACACGGCTCATCAATAATCTTACTCAGCTCTGACATAAAAAATGTAAAAAGAACTAAGACTGAAACCTAATCCTAGAAATCTTTTTCTAGACCTTAATACTGTTACCGCCAAAAACAATATATGACGTCAAATGTTACCATAATTCTAATGAAATAACATCATACGGTTTCAGTTAACACCTTTTACATATAAGTCAGATATTTTGGATGTAATATACACTGTAAGCTCGATCTTTCAGGTAAAGGGCTTATTATATAGTGGAGTTTTTTAAAAAATATCACCCTTATATATAAGATTATGTGCGTATATCTGTTTGTATAAGGACTGAGGGTACATCCTTTTATAAGGAAACATTGTGGAGACCAACAAAGACCAAAGATCAATAAAAGCCACACCCTATTCTTGAATGAGAGTGGGTAAAAAAAACAACTTTTTAATCCTCATGTTTCCCAAGAAAAAATGAATAAAAGTATAATAGGGTATAAATCAATGATATGTTTAAAAGTTAAAGAAAAATATAAAAGATTAACAATAGATACAACTAAAAAAAATAGAAAAGTGATATTCTATACTTTTCTATATGTTTTTTTTTTATGCATTTGATCTATATATGTATGTTTTATTACATTTTATTAGATAACAAAACAAATATATAGAAAAATAATGTTTTATGCGGAAAAAATAATTTTTGGTACGGGTAAGGGAATCTGAACTCATTGAAAACTACAGAGTGGTAGAACAGAGACCAGGGTTCTACAATCTAGCTACAGCTATTGCAAAAGTCGTAGCTTAGGAGGACAAAATCAAAATCGAAAAAGGATACAAAAAAAAAAAAAAAAAAAAGATTTAAAAATTCAAATATTTCTCTAAAATATTCCAATCCGCCAGATTCACAAACCTTCATTGACGGCAGTCAGGAAACACTGCCCTACATCTTGACTATCATTTTTTCAAAGGCAATAAATTGACCCCATAAAAATACCATACACCACAAATTAAACACACCCCTTATTTTTTCACATCCCCTCTCTATGCCACACGCCCAAACCATCCCCGCTTTCCATAGAAGTATAAAAGTAGACGATAAATAGCATTTGTCTTCACAATAAATTCTGAGGAAGCCGCACTAAACACCGAGGTGAAATATCAATTTAGTTTAGTTGCTATGTTGTTATATCCACTTTTTCCTCTATTTCCAACGACACACACCTGTGTTTATGTGTGTGCGTGTGTGTGCGCGCGCACGCGTGTGTGTGAATTTTGGAAATGATAGGATATCAAAATCTCTTAGTATTTTCATGAAAGGTGGAGTGTATATAGTTTATCTGAACGATAAAGGGTTTGCCACCGTTGGCAAATAGTATCGATAAAGACTTTTCGATCAGGATTATCCGTGAAATGATCTTACAGATATTATCAGAAATCTTAGCGTCAAAGTTTGAATCTTGAAAGATCTCGTCAAGAATTCAGTTGATAAGTAGTAATCCTCCTTAAAAACCTCAGAAATAAAACAGAAATTTTTCCTTAGTCGTCTTCAGTCCGTATTCTTTCTTATTGGTTTTCTGATACTTATTTGACTTTTTCTTTTATATCGGGCCTCTGTTAAATGAAATCAAAAGTGCAGAGGCTCTGTTTTAAGGTGGTTAAAAAGATTTGTAAGACGGAAATAAAAAGATGTGCAAAGGACGCAAATGGAATAATTCGTGTAAAGGACGCAAATATAAAAATGCCGTGTAAAGACCAATTCTAAAGGTGCGTTAAGGCGGAAAAACAGGAAATATAAGACACATGTGTAAATATGATTTTTAAAAAGTGGATACAGACGTAAAAAATAGAAGAGTTCTGTTGAGTTAAAAAAAGTATTTTAAGAGTTGTGTAAAGACGAAAGAGAAACGTTCTGTGAAATAATCAAATAAGAACAGAAAATTATGCAACTATTCATGTCATTGAGGGAGTGTAACAAAAAAACTAGTATTAGCTAGGACAAAAAATTAGTTAGAAGACCATAACAGAATGCGTATTTTTAACTAATTTCAATTAAAAAAAATATCACCTGGTGCCTGAGCAGTTCATATTATGCAACACTTCAGTTTTTTCCTTAGTTGGGCTAGACGGGCGGTCGTGAAGCTTCCCTCCAATGAATCGGCTGGTCACGTCACGCCTGGCCAAGAATAAAATGTCCCGACAGTATTTCACTCATGATAAACCCAAAAACTTTTATTATATATGTTATCAAAGGCAGTGGCTGATGGCCTTAGTGTCATGACTATGACGTTAAACTTCATCTAGTGATATGTTTCTAATTCTCAAATTCTGGGGAGTGTGGAGAAACCCTACTTACTATTAATCCTAGGTCTAGTGTGCCCCGGAGTGATAAAACCTATTAAGGCCCGATCTATGTGTTAGTTCAACAAAGGAGTTTGAAAAAAGTAAATATCCAACAAGAATGAAAAGAAAAAAAACATCTACGGCATTAAATAACCCAAGGGTTTCCATACCATAAAATCTACCCAACCACCCAACGAAAACATCACCTTGTCATGATTGACTTACATTAAGTTTTATTTTAACAGGAGATAAAATAAGTCACGTTAATCAAGATTTCAGAGAATTCTAAATTAACGTAGAATAGTTTTCTTTTTTTTTTTGTGAATAGACAATTTAACCTTTAACAATGTAAAGGTTTCCATTCACAATCTTGACGGCTTACTATACTAAACAACGCTTAGTGATTGTCTTCTAATATATATTTATCAACCCTCCCACAGGAGCAGGATGTAACACAAGTTCAATCTCGTAAACGGAGTTGAGATTCTTCCTATATTAGACTGACTGTCTAACCAAGGTTAAAGATCCCAGTCTGTCCTATTTGCCAATAGTTTGAGGAATAATAGTAGAATTCGTACCTTTCCCAATGGCATTAGTGCAATGGAAATGCAAACAGTGTCGTCCATTATTTGAACTCGTCCTATCGTGTCCATTTCCTACGACAGTAACCATTACCTCACGTGCCCTCTATCTTATTACGTATAGGGGATTTTATCTTCGTAGATAAGATTCTTTTAGAACTCAGTAACTTCCAAAAATGGCAAACAATAATATAAGTACTTCAACGAAAATACTTATTACACAAAATAGAATTTCCAAAACAATAGAATTCATAAGCAACTGAAAAATGTTTTGTAGTAGATTTTGACGTCTTTTTTAAGGAGGTATTTTTATGCTATAAATTGTTCCGAAAATTTAAACAGTTCTTCAGATTGTTGATGTTGTGTCAACATATCAGTCGATCCATTCAATCGGAAGTGAGTATTGTATCAACAGAGGAATTCAACAATTCCGATGAACTTCAGTTTAGGTAGACAGCAGACCAAGTGTCCGTAGTTATCCTGGGGGAATGTTCGAAATAGGCTTTTTTGTACAAAAACAACGGATCGATGGGTGCTGATGTTTTGGAAGAAAATGTACTCGGTCTTACTTAAAACGCTACTCTATCGGACGGCATTTAAGTCAGCACCTGAAATTTTGGATTACTAAATTTTACTTACAGTGATTGTTTTCGGCGATACTTTACGCGATTTTTCCAACTATTTTTCTTTTTAGATAACACATTTTTCATATCTCGGAAATAAATTTGGGAATAATCGAGATTAATTGCCAAATCCAAAGAAAATAATCCATGAAATCCTATGAGCATAAATTTGTCTTTAAAATGGCAGCAGAAAAATTATCGATGACGTTTTTAAAAGTTAACTTTGTCTGCAAAATACACTTCTAACAGGCAGTTGGATGCATCATCAATGGAGTTATCTTAATTGTTTTTTGGGGTCTTTTCAACATATTACCCTGTCACTAAATTGACCAGGCCGAGGTTGCTCACATCTCAACCTACTTCCAACATAGTTGTTTATCAAAACTACTTGCTTAGCTCTCGGCTAACAAATGGCTTTGCGTTAAGTCCTTTATACATTTAATAATATTAATGCAATTCTTAAATCGCATAAAATTCACTGAAAACAATCACTGTAATTAAACCTTGGGAATCCAAAAGTTCAAGGTTGCGGTTCCGGTCCTGATAATTGATTTTGATTTACCCATGGAGTCTGCCAGATCCCAAAAATGGTATGATATTTTTGGCTACGGCCTCTAGAAGTACAGACAAAAAATGTGTCAGATTGAAATTCGCATTTATTATTAGAGATGCAGTGGGTACTTGGCTTAACACTACCCTAAGTATTTTCCACGAAGAAATTTCCACGTTTCAATAATCAAAGTTTAATTTATTTTTCATTGATGTCTTTTAAGATGCATCAACAGTCTTGTTACTTTGTAAAAATCCGTCGTATTTTGTGACATGGAACAACAATTAGCTAAAATATTTAAGAGTGATCGTTTTGAATTTCAGAATATAACTTTATTCTATACTGTTATTAATAAACTTATGAAAAAGTTTTTTCATATGCACGAGACGACATTGGTTCACGATTAGAATTTGGAGTATAAATCATCGCATGTACTCGAATAGAAAAGAGTGACTAAATCAATCAAATGAAATTGAAGCATCGATTCATTTTTTGACGATCCTAATGAGCATAAAAAAGTATCCACATTTTCTGTCTGAGTGATATCCTAATGAATCAATGTGTCCCTCCTGTAATTCAACCACGATTTATGTGCCGAATGTTTGATTCAAATAATTAATATTCGGCGTGATTGCTGCTTGGTTCCCCCTCATAAACTGCAAAGCACTTAAACTTACTTTTTATTTGACAAAATGGACCTGATCAGAGAGATATCGATTTGGAGGAGTGGAATGTAGTTTTACAACTGGGAATAAGCTACCCAGTCTTTATCAAAGTAAATAGAAAAGAAAAAACAAGAATAAACAAACAAACAAAACACGTACTGTTATTGTCACACAAATTCTGTGTTCATATATGCATGAGATAGTGATGTTAGGGACACGATAAAATTAATACAATTGCCAAAAAGTGAGAGTAATGCCATTAACTAACCACAAATTGAGAAATTGATACGTACACTATGAGGTCTGCCTTGAAAACAAACATAATTATTAGATACAATATATTGTAATAAGTAATGATGGTGTTACCAAACCCATGTTATCATGCGAGTTGGTTGTGTGGAATTATAAACTGGAAATGCTCTCATGTCGTCGGGTACAATGTATGAATTGATTTATTTACCCAATAACATGAGTAAGATGCAACACCAGGTCAGTTTTAAAGCTTGGTTGAATTCAGATATTTACTTCCCCAATACTGATTGCCTATGTTAAGCTGGTTTGCCCTACTATTTAAACATAACTGGGGGAGAACAGATGAATTCATGATTTTGCCAAGGGTTTTAGCATGAGGGGAAGCGCAGTCTCGTCCAGTATTTGAACTCTGATCACCAATTTCATTTTCCATCACTAAAACCTTTGTACGTTATTCGGGCAAAGTGAAGGGAAATCAATGTGCTTTAAAAACATCTACAGAGATAGCAAACAAACAGGAAGAACTACGCCGGAAGATAAGCGTTATGAATACGCCCCCAATGGGATATGTTCTAGTGACCTTAGAGAAACTTCAAACAGAAGGAGGAACAAATCAGACACATGGGACTTGTGTCGACCCAGAAGAGCAAACTTATTGGAGATGTTCTAATAAGATGCAGAATTGGTGCTTAACAGAAATCTCTTGTCTAAAAACTTGTACTGCCCGTAAGAAATGTTATATAGTTTGGGGGTAAATTTTGTATCTATGTCTCTTTCCCACTAATCGATCAATGATTACTTACAATCGTTTATGCTCCGTATAACCAATTAAACAATATTACCAATTTAATTGAAAATCAATTGTTTCTTATTTTGTAAGATGAGTGAATGCTCACAACGACTTTTAAAATTTTTATAGACAAGTTTACGTTTGAATGATTTAAGTTATATAAACATCAATTGATGGCGTGTACTATGAGATAACTTCCAATTTTCTTTAGTTCATTCTATCTCTCTATATTTTATATATACAGGAGATAGTATCAACCGAAAATAAATCCACCGCTATCAATTGTTTTTCAAATAAAAAAGATAAAGTTGTTTATCCTCGAAATCAAATATGTCAAGGTTTTATTATTTCCATTACAGCAATGAAATTATGTAAGATAATACGAATACCTTACACTATAATAATATACTTTTTATATAAATGCAATTTTACTTTTAGTTTTATAGGTGGTAGTTATTGAATTTCAATCCTATTATATCCTTTTGAATTTGATAATAAATGATACCTAACGATATTTGGTTTTCTTGTATTTTATCCAGCAATAAACATAAGTATATTTGGTTTAGAATAAAGTTGATATTTTATTAAAAAAATAATGTATTTTTGAATTATCTCTACTGAATGACATCGAAACCATTGGTTTTGCTTAATTAACTCTTTCCCCAAGACAAAAATTCATTTGAGAGTCGGTTAAATGCACTAAGAAAAATTACACAAGGAGAGATTGAGAAGTGGTGGGGGGGTGGCGACGTCGTTCTTCTTATACTGGGCTGCAACATTGTAGTAAGGGAGTTCAAACTCCAGTTGCGCCATTACGTTCACTTTCTGACTAATACTCTTAAGAAAAAAAATAAACCCACTCACTCCTCGAGATTTGGGTTAAATACTTGCAGTACGCATCTACAAGGATGGCTTTGGACTTAATAACCCACGATGGTTGATATGCCGTTAAACAAAGAAACTAAACCTTAAAAGTTTAAAATACCTAAAGCTTCAGTCTCGACACTCTTCGATCACAGCTCATAAATCAAATAATATCTACCATTACCCTATCAGACAACAGGTCAAAATGAGAGAATAACGAAAACAATCATATATAAATATTTCAGGTGGTATTTGCTAAAATCGATAGAGTTAATATCAGCAAAGATAGAAACAGTAATGATAAAAAGATCTCTTAAAAAGACCTAGGAAAAAATCCTGTACACTGATTTGTCTGCTAATTTATGAACACCCTCATCGTTCTAGCTTTGCTTACAGTCAAGTCACAAAAACATCGGTTACCGCTGGATCATCGAAGTTAAGCAGCGATGAACCTGTTTAATACTTATATGAATGATTATTTAATCAATAGCAGCTACTGGAAACAATCACTTGATTCAGCATTTAATTACGCGAAAAGATTTTATATACCGTAAAACTAAACAACCAGCTATGAGTTAAATATTTCTGTTCTACTACAAGGATGTATTTGGCATCAAATAAACCACAAAGGTTGATATTCCATTAAACAAAGAAACCAAACCAGCGATCGGGAAACACAGCTCATAGATTTTAATTGATCTGTTGGAAATGCATTGATCTTCACGTCTAATTTGTCCCCATCATGATTCTGGAATTCATTTTAGAAGCATGAACATTTCATTAAATATTAAAATGATTTGTTACGGAAGCCAAACCCCGACAAAGACACTGTTCTGACTACTAGAAACAATTCTGGAAATTGGTTTGGCATGACTTCCGAAATGAAAACCGATGAGCTGGTATTGATTTTTGAATAGGAAGGAGACTACGAAAAAAAGGTGGAAATGGTATTGTTTGACTATTCTCTTAGTTCAAAAACTAATTTCCAGCTCAATATATTTACGTTTAACGTTCGTGTAGCGCTTACGACAGCACACTTGAAATAATTCAATATTACCCATTTGAACGTGAATTCTACGGGCCAAAAAGGAATCGAATGTGTTCACTGTTGTTCAAGGTCAACACTGATCAGATGATTTTCAATCAAGTTTGTCAACAAATTTAAAGAAAAAAAGAACACCCTCTTTACTTTCGCAAAAAACTGCACTCGAGTAAACCGACTTTAAATGGTTATTCAATTGAATATCACTAGAATTACAATAGAATTCGTATTCGAAACGGTGTAACTGTTAGGTATAGTAATATGATTATGTGAGATGTAAAGTTCCCTATATCTTGCACGTGTCGATATTCAGAATTATCGATTGTACATTTTAATTCATTGACACGGAGAATAAGATTAATGAAGGTTCTTTTTTAAATAACACTTTAGATTCGGTAATAGCTTTTATTTTTTAAATATTGATTTAACGTTCTGTAATTTTGAAAATCAAATGAAATTCATGTTTGTGTTTGACAAGGATATCCCTCTCGAATAACATTTTTAGATCAAGTATTACTAAGAGAGATATTGACAGAATTATCGGAAAAAAGGTGTTTTTTATGCCATGCCAACACTTGTTGAGTTATTTTATGCAGAAAACATTTTGTTCTATGCATGCTTGATGGATATTCAATTTTCTCTTAAACCAAAATTCTTTTTAAACTCATTTTTTCTATTTAACCCATAGATTGGACCCTAACTGGTACTACCACTCAAGGTCAGAGGGGACCACGAGTAATGGCGATGAAGGGTTTTTCCACACTCCGCAGAGCTCCAGAATAGGAACTTCACCATTAGATATATTTTATTGTTATACTCAGGACACGGCAAAAAGAAGATAATGGCCTTTTAAAATATACATTGAAAAGTTTTTATTCCTATTTTTTGAAAATCAGAGACCATGTTCTAAATCAATCGAACGAAGAGGTAAATATTGTTGTGAAATTGACAAAAGGTAAACAATTCAGTTCACGTCCGAAAATCAAGGATCCCTGAAGGCAGAACACAAAGGTCAAGCATCTGTCGACAACATTTTAACACTAAATTCTGCAACAATACTAAAGCAGCCTTCCAAGAACGAAGGGCACTCACAATACAGAGTTGAAAAAAGCAACAACAAACAACAAACTATTTGATCTGCTGCTCGTGCATTTTTATTGAGTGGTTTTGAGATCACGTCTCTTACATTATCGTTTTGGAACGACCATGTATCTTTTTCTGAGTTTTTCACTCCTCTTGTACGTCAGGAATATACGAACGCGTTTTGTTCCCGGAGGTATGCCATCTTCTCTTCTGCAAATATATATACGTTTCATGGCTTGACTTCCTTCCATTATTTGAAATGCTAAAAAATGTTAACGATATACGGCTATATATATATATATATACGTCTGCTATATCTATAACGAAAGTTGCCTCGATTTTTATGACATAATTTATATGGATTTTGAGTTTCAATAGTATCGACGCAGTCAACGGTACTTAATAAGTGTCAGTTTCTCACCTATGCAATCATTAGAATAAGTTATGATCAGATCATCAAATATTTCCTTCTATTTGATTCGTTGGCATATTACTGTTGAAAAGCCTAGACTGTCATAATATTTACCATTATACAAATATATATATACAAATATTTTATTTATTTATATATATATATATATCCCGTTAGATGTAGCTGTTGAAAAAAGTCGAGCCACACTGATGAGACGTAAACGTCGAAACACGTGTCTGTGGATGACTGGCAAATATATATATATGTGTGTGTGTGTGTGTGCGTGCGCCCCGCGCACATTATTTTATTTACATTTATTTCCTGCATCTTCTAATTCCTTATGTAACTAGATAGCTGACCCATGCAGATTCAAATAAATTCAGATTTACTGAGGAACAATGTCATCAAGATAACCAACAAGTAGATATAAATATTTTTAGGCAAAATTAAAACTATATTTTTTACATCACATTGATTGGATGAGAAAAATCTGTTTTATTTACAACATACTCTATAACAAAAGTAGAATTTTAAAAGCAAGACAAGAAACTAATTTTTAGATGATATTAAATATATCACATGTCTTAAAGCCATTCCTAAGAATGTGCTTTTCTTTTTCCAAACAAAAGATAAACTTCCTGTATCATATTATTTTACTTAAAATGCCTGTATGTATTTTTAATTGACCCAGTATCAGAAAGTCATCTCGTCATAAAACAAGGTTATTGTATAAACGCCAAAATGATTATTATATATATATATATATATATATATATATATATATATATATATATAAATCATTGTCTCAACTGATTTCGCTTATCTTTTACTATTAGTTTCATGCGTTTTTAAAAGAAGCGTCTCCTGTCCCTTCCCACCCCGCAAATAATGAAATAAAAACACAATTATAAGAGGAGTCTTTTTTGCAAGAGATACGGGATAAAATAAATATATATGGAAAGTATATATGGAAATAAATCATTGCTTCCAAACAGTTCCTGTCCGATTTTGTATGTTTGTTTTGTTTTTGTAAGAAAGAAAAATAAGCATGAAGCTTATATATATATATATATATATATATATATATATATATATATATATATATATGGTGTATATGATGTATGTTTTCAAACTGCAAAAACTGTGTTATTCTTTGTTTTATGTCGATAAGAAAACACAAAGAAATTCACCATTTTCTATATAGATTAGAAATAAAAATCATATTTAATAGTACATCCAACTAAATACTTAAAAGTCTGTGATTTCAAATGCATAAAATGTTATTATTGATAGACATATTAGAATTTTGTAGTCGCCTATTGAAAAGTGAGTATCATGAAGATAATGAAAGGAATATGATTCTAACCGGGTTTCATACAGTTATTGTTGCATACAATGAAAAGACGATGTTTAGGGATCAGGAGTTTTAAGTATTCCATCATGTATTTCTTTGGATTGTGTTTGAGTGATATCCGTGTTATTTTACTACACAGAAAATTTATAGTGCCTGAAAAATATCAGATCCCCCAAATGAATAAATGGGATTCTGATGCGTAATAAGATGAACGAACCCAGTTCAACCCTCTCTGCA